>JAOQGH010000003.1:33509634-33520113 GCA_025769975.1 Gallinago jamesoni | reverse complement strand
CCCCCCCCCCCCGGGGGGGGGGGGGGGGGGGGGAGTCACCGGGCCCCTTTGTGTCGGGGGGTGCAGGCAGCACCGGCACCGCTGCTCCTCCGGTGGGGGGGTGGCCAGCGGGGGGAGCCGGCTGGGGTCTCCCCGGAGGGGGGCGTGGGTTGGGGGGGGGGGGCAGAGCTGTTTCTGCTGCATGGCTCCCTGCCCGTGTCCCCCTCCCGGAGGGGAGCGCGGTGCCCGCGCACGTGTGCGCTGTATGTGCGGGGAGTTTGCGGGGGGGGAAGGGACACACGGGACGGGACACGGGGACACCGGGCATCGCCCCAACTCCCGGTTAAGACCCTTCTTCCCGCGGGAGCCGGCGCTGCCGTCGCCACCCCTTCCTCCTCCTCCTCCTCCTCCTCCTCCTCTTCCCGTTGCCGGGGGCTGCCCGGGCGGGCGGGGAAAGCATCTGCGAGCGGCGGCGGAGGGGTTAAGTGCGGGATCAGCTGTTCTCATGTCATTACGGATTCTCTTCATTTTATACAGAGCTCTGTTTGATGTCTGAATGCACAGGGGACTCCCCCTCCTCCTCCTCCTCCTCCTCCTCCTCCAACTCCCACCCCTTTTATTTCGCTCCCTCGCCCTCTCTGCCTTCCTCCTCCCCTTCCTTTCTCTCTCCCCGCTCCCGCTCTGGCTCACACACACCCTTTGCAGACCGAGCGCTCGGTTGCCAGTGGCTAATGGCACCGGAGTGAAGGCGAGCGCTGCTGCCGGGCGGCCCGGCTCTCCCGCCGCCGATGCGTCCCGGCTCCTAGCGCCGAGGGGTCGGGAGGGACGGCCCGAGGAGGGGAGAGCCCGGGGGGGGCCAAGGATCGGGAAGACCAGGATCGCGGTGTACGGAAGAGGACGGACCCGCGAGCATCTTCACGGCTACCTGTCGACACATGCTGTGCTCCATGGCTAACTCGGGCTGCCTCCTTGTCTCCAACTCAGGCATGCTTCCTCACTCTCTCCCCTGTCCTCCAGCCTTCCTCTACCTCCAACAGGTAAGCCACCCTCTCCGGGGGATTTATTTTAATTTTTTAAAAAATTTTTTTCATAATTTTATTTTTTCCCGCTTGCCGGTTCACACGTGTTTCTGGCTGCTTCCCTCCCGGCAGAGGGTCGGAGCTTAAGCGCATCCTCGCTGGTCGCGGGGGCCTCCTCGCCGCCAGCCCCGCGGCACCGGCCCGTTGTGGTTGCAGTGGTGGCTGGTGGTCGTTGGCCGTGGTTCCTGGGGGGGTTTCTCGGGAGAGCAGGCTGAGGCGCGGGCGGTGCGGCAGGAAGAGCAGCCGGCGCGGGTCCAGCGCCTTCCTCATCACTGCTGCGAGGGGTGATGATGGATGCTCGGATAAAGGAATGAGGCTCCTGCGTGGCCTGAGCAGCCTCCGGGGAGAAGGGGAGGTGATGAGCTTGTGCGTGCACACGTGTGTGCGTGTCTGTGTGTGTGTGTGTGTGTGTGTGTGTGTGCAGCCAGGCCGCAGTGTCGAGCGCGCGTGGGTTTGTGTCACTGTCGGTAGGAAGATGCTGCAGAGGGACCCAGGGGGGGATGGCGGGTCCAGGTGAGCCCCAGGACCAGGCGGCCTGGCCAGAGGGTCCCTGGGCCACCAGTTTGCTCCTTAACTTCTGGCCAAGGTGTGCTACGCTGTGGGGCTGCCCGTGGGTCCCACGTTGGACCCGGCGTGCTGGGTTTCCCGGCTTCTCGTCCCGGGGGAAGCGCAGCTCGGGAGAAGCAGCGTTTTCTTCAAAAGCCTCTTTTGCTGCGTCGGAAATCCCATCTCCCAGCCAGGCGAACTGCTCCATTTGTGCTTTCAGGAGTTTAAAAATTCATAGCATCCTCACCGCGCTCGGCGTGGCCTGCGCCGCTCACCCGGCAGCCGAGGACAGGCGGCGGCACGGGTGCAAACCCTCCCACCCCGGCGGGGAAAGGCTGGGGAGCATCTCCATCCCTCGGGATGTCCATCAGCCTGCATCCGAGCGGGCTCCTGGCCGGAGCGTGGCCGTGCTGGCGGCGGGGACGGCGAGGCCCAGGATGGCTCTGTTCTGGCAACCTGGCGATGGGGCTGGCGAAGCCGGTGCCTCCGCTGGTTACACAAGTGCGGTGGCTGCACGGGGCCGGGGCTCACGCGGGGGCTGCTGCAGAGGCCGGCCAAGACGGGTGCGTGATTTATTGCGCCAGGCAAAGCCTGGGGAGAGCTGGGGATGGGCTGGATGTCGGTCTCGGCTTCCCCCGGCTGTGCTGAGGTCCCCCGTGGCCACTGCTTGGCTACCCAGGCGGGTCGGGCACTGAGCAGAAGCTCCCCGAGCCCCTACCCGTCCCCGAGCCCCTACCCGTCCCCCGGGAGGTTTTCTGTCCCTCTGAGGGGAGCACATGGATGCTTTGAACCAGCAGCGGGGCCTGGAGCATCTGCTGGGAGCGGGTGGCTGTGTGGGAGGTTTCCCTCTCCGGCCGGGATTCCCCCATCCCCCAAGATCTCCTCATCCCCCGGCATCCCCTCGTGTGTCCCTCCCAGACCCCCTTGTCCCTGGCTGCCACCAGGGGCTGGGCTGCACCGCTGGCCCTGCGGCACGCTCCGGCACGGACCGGCTGCTCTGCCGGCCGGCTACCGGGGGCTGCAGCGGAGGCTAGCAGCATCCCGGGCAGGTGTGTGCTACCAGCCCCCCAGCTGGGCTGGGCACGGGTAGAGTTTGGGGTCCCCGTGGGAAGGAGAAGCCTTTCCCTGAGGCTCTCGGCACCCCGCTGCTCCCGGTTCCACCATCCCCCTGGTTTGTTTTAATTCGGACGTGGTGTTCGGCGTCTCTTCCTCCCCGCTCTCCCAGAGCTCCTTGGCAGCACGGCCGGGCTCCTGGGCCAGAAATGGGGAGGGATTTATTTATTTAAGAGAGATGGAGTTGGATTTTCACCCGGCCAACGGGCGCAGTGGAGGCCAAAATCCCCATCCTCATCCCTCATCCCTTGTGGAGGCTCCTGCACCCAGCGCTTGGGGACGGGGGTTGATCCTGGTGGGGGTCCGAGGAGGCGTGGGGGTGGAGGGACGTCCCTGGCAGCTGCCACGTGGGGATGGGGGCGCAGGGCACACACACGGTGCCGCCGGCTCCTCGTCCTGCCCGGCCGAGCATCAGTGCTTTACCCCGAATTCACTCCGGATTTCGGACCTGCGGTGGAGGACGCGCAGGGAGCGATGCTGCCTCTGCCCGGGGGGGCACGTGCCCACCCCAGAGCTCACCCCTGCCCAGGCGGCTCCGCTCCCCCATGCACGGCCAGAGATGCTGGAGGGGTTTAATCGACTCTCCCTTGTGGCATGGGGGCTGTGGGGGGCTCGGTTTAGACCCCCTGGGTTACGGTTCCCTGACCGGGGAGGGGGGTGGCCTGAGCCCTGTGGCTGCAGGGGCCAGTGCTGGCCACTGGGCTCCTCCTGTGCTGGGAATCTGGCTGCTCCGGGCTGGGCTGGCCGGGGGGGAAGCAGAGTTGGGGGGGGTCTATGGGGTCTGTGCGCCCATAACTGGATAATCCCCTTCGGGGGTGTGCTCTCCCCTCGGGGGGCTTGTTGGGGTTTGCTGTGTTTGTTCCAAGGAGGCCACTCGTGTCCCCCCAGCCCCGCCATTGTCCCCAGTGACACTCTGAAGGAATGACTGAGACGTGAAGTCATCCGCAAAACTTCGGCTGGCTCCAGGGAAGATCCAGTTGCCGCCGGGCTCGTCCAAGTGGCTGCAGGCAACTTGCAGCTCGCTCAGCCCAGCCCAGCCCAGTTTCCTCCAGGTGGCCGCAGGGCTACCCGGGTCCCAGCCGTGGTGGTAGCCATGGTCTGTGGCACTCAGCATGGGAGCAGCCAGCACTGGTGGCATCACCGCGTCCTCCGGTGGGGCTTGACGGGACATTTGGCTCTTGCTGGGTGCAGGAGGAGACTTTGGTGGCCGCGTGGTGGCTGATGGTGGCCATCGGCTGCTGCTTAAGAAACATCTCTGCTGTAATTATAAGCGAGCAGCTGATTGCTGCAGGATGAGGCAAGGACCGGGACCGGAGCCGGGCTCTGGGGACAAACCGGGGCGCAGGCGGCGATGTGCGGGGATGGAGATAAACCCAGGTGCCAAAAACCCACCGCAGAGCTGCCCCCCGAGGTGTCGCTGGCCAGGGGAGGAGGCGGGGGACATCCCCGGTGCCCACGGTCCCCACAGTGCAGGAGGTTGGGCTGAGAGAGAGAGAGAGCGCCCGGCTGGGAAACAGCCTCTGCAAAAAAAAAAAAAAAAATTTAAAAAAAAAAAAAAGGCTGCTTGGAAAATTCCTTTCCAAAAGGGCCGCTGCCAAGTTTAGCAATATCGTATTTTTAGGGAGCAAGTCTATTCCCAGCGATATCGTAGCGGGTGGCAGCAGCGGGTTGGTTTCGGAGCTGGTTTCTCCCCCTGCTCCCGTGTCCCGCACTGCAGCGACCGCCCCAGGCCTTCGAGCCCCCCAAAACACATCTTTTCCCCCTTCTTTTTTTTTTTAAAAACATATTGAAAAACAGTGACATTTAATTTTAGCTTCGCAAAGCTGGTTTTCCCACAATAGCTGTAATTCGGGCCTACACTGCCTGGCGATGCTCTTTTTATAGGTGTATTCCTATTTTAGTACCGTAGTGATGGGTGAATGAGTAGATTAAATTAGATTTAGTATCTATCATTTTTTAAAGCATTACAGGCAGTCGGTGGAGGGGGGGGGGGTATGGTTTAACAAAGAAAAAAGGCTAATTAGGAGCTGGCACAGGCTGCCCACGCCGGCTCCCACCACCCCTGGCTGCCCCCGACCTGCGGGAAATAAGGAATTTGAACCCAGATTTTTCCTGCACCGCCCCTGGGTTTGCAGCCAAGGATGGGATGGGTGCTGGGTGGGATGCTGGGTGCTGGGGTTCTGCTCCTCTGGGGATCTGCAGAGTCACGGCAGGGACCTGGCTCCCCGGTTGATGTCCCCACGGGGTCACTGGGTCCTGCTGGTGGCACCAGTGCCGGCATCAGGGTGGCAGCAGGAACAGGGAGCTCCATTCCCAGGGATGGTGTCTGTGAGATGATGGGATCCAGTGGTGGGGTTGGCACCGTGGGGCACAGTGGCACGGTGCCCCACGGTGGCCTCTGCAGAAAGGGCATTAGCCCCTCAGGTGTAGATGGGCATGGGGGGCACGCGAGGGGCTGGGCTGCCGGGAGGGCGCAGAGAGGTTCGGGAAAGCACCAGAATTGGGGAACGTTGGGATGGGTGGGATGAAAGACCGTGTCCCAGCGGGTGACGGGGTTTGTGGTGGCATCAAGCATCCCCCAGGGCTGCGGGCATTGCCTGCAGGGGGTCGGGTGAGGTTCCCAAATCCCCTACGAGCCCTGCTGGGTTCTCACTTTGCCCCCCCAGCACCTTCCCCAGCGTCCAGCTGGTTCCAGCGGTGCCCAGCTCCAGTGCCCCCCCTCCCAGTAGCCTTCCCATCCCGGCTGCGCTGCCCGTGCCCCAGAGCCAGGGTTTGCACAGCACCAGCAGGATCCCTTCCAGCCCCGGCTGGGATGTCATCCCTGGCAGCAAGAACCCCTTGGGTGGGTGAGGCGGGCGCTGGAAGGAGACCCAAACTGGGGGAGGGAATCCGTGGGGATGGTGCCTGGGCAGCTCCCAGGGATGGCAGGGGGTTCAGGGGACCTGTTGAGGTCAGCACCTGCGGAGCCGGGTCCCACTCCCACCCTCGGGGATCCCCCTCCATCAAAGAGCTGGGGGGGATGCTCGCTGCGGGATGTCAGGCTGGTGGCCACCGGGGTGCCCGGTGGTGTCCCCGCGGTGGGGGGGGACCAGGCAGGTCTGGCTGCTCCTGCTCCCCCCTCACCAGAGCACCGGGCTTGCAGCACTCTGTCATGATTTCTCCCCCCCTACCCCCCAATCTCCGAGCAGCCATCCCTCACCTCTGGCATTACTCAAGTAGAAAATGACACATAAGCTGACATGATCGTCACCGTTGCAGCTCTGCCCTGGCAGGATTTGGGGGGGGGGGGGGGGCGAGGGTAAGGGGGGTGGCACACCAGCACCCCCCAACCAGCCGGGATGTGCGTGCAAAGCCCCTCGTGCAAGAAGGGGGATGCCTGGGGAGGGGGGAAGCAGGGGGTGGCCATGCAGGTCCTGTGTCAGGGCAGGGGATGGAGAGCCCGAGCAGATGGGGAGCAGCAGCGGGGTTGTCCCCCAAGCATCCCAGACACCCTGTGGGGAGGGGAGCAGCCCCCCAGTTTTTGGGGATCCCCCCCTCCCCTCTCCGGCTGCACCGGCTCAGCATCTCCCCGCCACGGCGGGGCCCCCCCCCAGCCTTCAAAGAGCTCTGGTGTTAAAATCAAAACCGGGGAGAGAAGAGCCGAGAGCGGGCGGCAGTGGCAGCTTCTTTGTGATCTGCATTGTGTGGGGAGCTCTTAATTAGAGCTAATTAGACTAAATTAACTTGCAAATGAGAAACTCGCCTTTTTCTCCTTTCCTTTCGCCGGGGAAAAAAAAAAAAAAAAAGTTAAAAAATTAAAAAAAAAAAAAAAAGACCAACAACAAGATAAATATTGAGGCTAATTACTTTGTACCTGATGAAGAGACCTCCACCAGCTGGTGTGTGGCCAGGAGCTGGTGAGGACAGTGGCTTCCAAGGCACTGGCCATCGCCAGGACCTGGTGGCCAAGGCCGCAGAGGGCATGGCACCACCATCACGCCTTGGCACCTTCTCCACCAAACCAGGATTGGAGCAGGGAAAGGGGGGTGGGGGGGTCCCCTCGGTGGCACCAGGCGGTCCCAGCTCTTTTCCAGCTCTTCCCTCCTGGCATCTCTGGTTTCCCACCGCGCCCCCCCCCCCCAGCCCCCCCTTTGGCTGTGCCTCCGCAACACCCCGGGGGCTTTGTTAGCACAAGGGGGTTCAAATGTCTGATTAGTCTTTAGGAGATCGAGGGGGTCAATTTTCCACGGCTCCTTCCTCTCCATTTAACTAATTTAACCGCGCAATTGTTACAAATTTCATTTTATTATAGCCCTGCTCCTCAGTCCAATTGAATTACCAAAATCTCATTTTCTCAGAAGTGCTGAATATGTAATTAGAGGAAAAATTATGCTCCTGACTGCCTATTAGAGAGGGCTGTGGCAGAGACAAAAGCTTGGTCCCTGGTGCTCCATGGGGGTCCGTGACCCCCCCCACCCCCCACCCTGAGCACCCACACCCTGGCCGGTGTGAGGCTGCGTGTGGGAAGGTGCCAGAGCCCCAAGGTGGTGACGGTGACACTGGGGCCACAGGTGGGTTCCTGGGGGCGAAGGGCTTGGCAGGAGTGGGGCCAGGGACCGGGCAGCGCTGGCTGGGCTCCTTGGGGACCCTCGAGCCGTGGGGCAGGGTGTGGGGATGGCAACCGGAGCTGGCGTGGTGCTCGCCGGTGTGAGGTTGGTGGCCGTGGTTGCTCGCGGCGTCTTGAGTTGTGTGGATCCAACCGAGCTGGGACTTGGCTCCTGGTGGCTCCACAGCTCGGCAGAGTGGGCTGGGACACCCGAGAGTGTCCCCTCTGGAGTCCCTCCGTGCCACGCAGGGTACACCAGGGACCCTCCAGCCCCTCTGCAGAGCCCCCAGCCCCTGCCAGCAATGGGGAGGAGGCAGGACACCCCCCGGGACCGCTGGCAGCAGCAGGTGGGTCAGCCTCCAGCGTGGCTTGGTCACCCTGGTGCACAGTCCCTGTGTCCCCGCGCTGGGTGCTGCGGTGTCTGCAGGGCTCGGGAGGAGCAGGAAGCTCAGGGGGATGCTGCCAGGACCTACGTCCTCCCTGTCCCATCCCTGTCCCCAGGCTCTGTAGCTGAGTTTGTGCCGGCTGTGCCCGCCTGTCCCAGACCCTTCGGTGGCCGCTGGGGACCAAGGGCTGCTGGCAATGCTGGCCAACGATGTGTACCCCGGGTGTAATAGCTGCACCGGGGGGCTGGGCTGGGGCTGCCCTTCAGGAGCATCCTCTGTAGGGGCAACGCCGGCAATGCCAGGAGCTGCTGTGGGTGAGCCCTGGCACCACTGGTGATGCCAGGAGCAGTGATGGGTAAGGCCTGGGACCACTGGTGATGCCAGGAGCTGTGATGGGTGAGTTCTGGCACCACCGGTGATGCTGGAAGCTGCTGTGGTTGAGCCCCAGCACCACTGGAGATGCTGGGAGCTGTGATGGGTGAGCCCTGGAACCACTGATGATGCCGGGAGCTGCTACGGGTGAACCCTGGCACCACTGGTGATGCCAGGAGCTGTGATGGGTGAGCCCTGGCACCACTGGTGATGCCGGGAGCTGCTACGGGTGAAGCCTGGCACCACTGGTGATGCCAGGAGCTGTGATGGGTGAGTTCTGGCACCACCAGTGATGCCAGAAGCTGTTATGGGTGAACCCGGGCACCACCAGTGATGCTGGGAGCTGCTATGGGTGAGCACTGGCATGCTGGTGATGCCAGGAGCTGTGATGGGTGACCCCAGCACCCCTGGCGATGCCGGGAGCTGCTATGGCTGACCCCAGCACCGCCGGTGATGCCGGGAGCTGCTATGGCTGACCCCAGCACCCCTGGCGATGCCGGGAGCTGCTATGGGTAACCCCGGCACCGCCGGTGATGTCGGGCTCTGCTGAGGAGGGAGGAGAGCCCTGCGTGTCCCAGAGGTCCTCCCGCTCGCCGCAGGCCTGATCCTGGCACGTCTCCGGCGGTGACACAGCCCCGTCCCTCCCCGGCGCAGCGGCACCGGTACACGCGAGCCTGGGCCATGTCAAGCCACACGCTTATGGGGGGGCAGCCGGGACACCCCCCCTCTCCCCCCCGCCCCCCAGCACCCCCGTCTCGCCTCGGTTACACAACATTATCATTTCATAATACTCTGAAATATACATGAAGTTGGCTGAATGCAGATGAAATTGCACCATTTACTTCATGAATATTTCATGCGGTCTCAGCGCCGAAGTTTCCGGCTGGTGGAGCCGGGAGCCGGACCCGGACCCTGCTCCCCCTCCCCCCGCCCCGTACCCCCCCCCCTTCTGCCCCACGCAGGAGGTGACGGGGACACTCGGGCACATCTGTGCCCGGACTGGCATCTCGTCCCCCTCCCCACTGGCCATTGCATGGCCACCGGCTGCCGCATCCTTCCTCCACGGGCAGAGGGGAAGTGGCCCGTGCCTTGGCCCCTGGTAGCCACAGGCAGGTGGACGCTGCCATCGGGGAGTCATAGCCGTCCCCACCGCCTTGGGCAAGGGGCAGCAACTCTCTTGCAGGGTCCTGGGGGGCAGAAGGTGCTGGGACAGTGTGTGGCAGCCTGGAAAAATGGTCTTTTTCCCATGCCAGCAGGATGCCCTGCCTTCCCCTCACGCCTTCTCCTCCTCCTCCTCCTCCTCCTCCTCTCCTGCCCCTGGGGTCCTGCTCTCTCCAGCCCCACTGCTCGAGGCAGATCTCTCCGCTCCCGCATCCCTGGCAGATGCCATTAGCAACCCTCCCCCCCCACCTCGCCCCCCCCCCTCCTCCCCGTCTCCCGCTAATGAAGACATTAAGCGTGGCGGCTGCTACCTCCAGCCTCCGCAGCTCCTCACCTCCTTCCACGGCTCCGTCCCAGGGGGGTGATTCCCCCATTTCCACCACCCCTCCCCAAACCAGCTCCAGTCCCCGCGATGGCCCCCGCTCCGGGATGGAGAGTAGAAGCGACCCGTTGCCATCTCCCACCGGTTCTCAAGGTGGGGAGGGACGTCCCCGTGGTGGGGTCCCCAACCCCATTTCCCCCCCCCCCCCCCCCGCCATCGCAGCCCGGGGCTCTGTGGCTGGTGCCTTTCCCGGGGCCGGGCGCGCTGCTTTGTATGGATGGCGTGGCATTTTGGGTAATGAAATATTCACAGGTCAGTGATTCCTTGAGAAATGACGGGGATCAGTCAATTCCTTTTCAGGGAGTAATTTTCTTCCCCTTCACGGCCTCTGTTTCATGTTGACAGTCATTAGCATGAGCGAGAGGCTGGATCGAAGTTGCGGGGGGGGGACACGGGACCAGGACACACGGTTGTGGCTGTCACGCAGATGAGCCGCGCCGGGCATGGGCTCGCAGCGGTGATGGCACGGCCACTAGTTGCCCTGGGGGGCACACGGCATCAGGCAAGGACCCTCTGGCTGCCACCAGGGTGTTTATGGAGCCCTGCACCTCCCTGCTCCGAGGCAGCGGGCACGAGGGTGGATGCTGCCACCGGCTTCCCTGTCCCAGTGTCATAGAATCATAGAATGATATGGGGTTGGAAGGGACCTCTGGAGATCATCTAGCCCAACTCTCCCGCCGGAGTGGGTCTGCCTAGAGCAGGTTGCTAAGGAACTTGTCCAGGTGGGTTTTGGATGTCTCCAAAGAAGGAGACCCCACCACCTCTCTGGGCAGCCTCTTCCAGGGCTCTGCCATCCTCCCAGGAAAGAAGTTCCTCCTCATGTTTAGATGGAACTTCTTATACTCAAGTTTGTGCCCATTTCCTCTTGTCCTGTCC
>JAOQGH010000003.1:33481761-33504380 GCA_025769975.1 Gallinago jamesoni | reverse complement strand
TCCCAGGGCAGTGGGGGGGGGTCCTAGGGCAGTGCCAGGGGTGTGCCAGGGGTCCTAGGGCAGTGCCGGGGATGTCGGGGGGGTCATAGGGCAGTGCTGGGGATGTGGGGGGGGAAGGTCCCAGGGCAGTGTCAGGGGTGTGTGTGGGTTCCCAGGGCAGTGCCAGGGGTCCCAGGGCAGTGGGGGGGTCCTAGGGCAGTGCTGGGGGTGTGTGTGGGGGGTTCCCAGGGCAGTGGGGTGGGTGCTAGGGCAGTGCCAGGGGTGTGTATGGGGGTCCCAAGGCAGTGCCAGGTGTGCCAGGCCAGCAGCTCCTGCCTGTCGGTGGTCCCCCAGGGTGCCAGGCTGGGTGCCGCAGCCGCTGCGTTTCCCCCTGGCGGCTCCCCCCGCCGTCCTCTCTCTGATCACTTGTGATCTACCTGCTTGGCTGCCTGCCCACCAGAGAGCTTCAGTTACGGGGCTGCAACGCAGCGCCCGCGGAAAAGCGCTGAGCCGACACTTCCCAGCCCCTGTGCGGGGGGGTCTGCCACTCCCCACCCCATGTACATCCCCCCCCTCCCTTGCCATGTGCCACTGGGCTAACGGCAGGGGTGGGGGGAGAGGCCAGTGTGAGCCACGCCGTGCTGGCCGGCTCTCTGCCCTGGGTCATCCCCCGCCCTCATCCCGGGTGGTCAGCCCCCCCATGGGGTGGGTGATGTCCTGGCCCCATTGAGAGCACCAGCCGAGGTGGTGGGGGGGGGGGAGGTCAGGCTGGTTCCTCAGGGTGGGCATTGCCCCCTCCCAAAGGCAGAGTTCCCCTCCGGCATCCCCCCGCCTCACGGGGCTGCGGGGAGACCCATGGGGTGCTGCTTGGGGGACAACAGGGTCCAGAGTGTCCTTAGGGGCAGGCAGGGCCTGGACCCCCACCCGAGGAGGGGTGGGGGGGGGACATGTGGAGGTGGCGAGGTGGGGGCTGATGGCCGGCGGTGCTTCCCGCAGCAGACGGACGAGGCGGCACAGACAGAGAGCCAGCAGCTACACTCCTCAGACAACACAGACAAGCAGCAGCCCAAGAGGTTACACGTCTCCAACATCCCCTTCCGATTCCGGGACCCCGACCTACGGCAAATGTTCGGGGTGAGTCCGGCCCCATCCAGCCACCCGCCCCCCCTGCTCCCTGCTTGGCTGCTGCCGGTGACACCGCGGGGACCCCGCCGTGTCCCGTCCCAGGGGTCTCTCCTGCTCCGGGCACCTCCGTGCCACCCCCGGCCAGCGGTTGGCAGGATTTGCACCCTGGGTATCAGCTGGGTTGGGGGGTCAAGACCCATGTGGGGAGGGGGGCAGTGACAGAGCCCGTGTCCCCCTCCCCTTGTCCCCTTCCCAGCCCTCATTAAGATTCAGGGCAGTGCAGGCTAATGAGATTTAGGGTGATGCTCCTCAAGTCCTGGAAGAAGGGGTGCTGTGGGAGGGATGGGGGCTCTCCCCTGCATGGCATCGAGGGTACCCCCCCATGGCATGGAGCCGGGGGTCTGCAGGTGCTCACACATCTCCCCCCCCTCATTCCGCCCCCCCTTCTCTCTGCTTGCAGCAATTCGGGAAAATCCTGGACGTGGAGATCATTTTCAATGAGCGGGGCTCCAAGGTGGGTGCTGCCCGTGGCCGGTGCTGTTATGGGGGGGGAGCAGGGAGAGCTGGGGTTCCTGGGGGCTCCTCTGCCTGTTCTCCCCTCCTCTCCTGCCCCGCAGGATCCAGGCATGGGGTATCCCATCCCGGTCCCAGCCTGGGGGGGCTGCACAGCTCCTTGTGCCCTGAAGGAGGGGAGGGCTGGCTCTGCCCCCCTGCCCCCCCCCCCCTTCCCTGCACAGGCAGCTCGTGTCCCTCTATGTGTGGATGTCTCTGTTGTATCTTCCCTGCTTTCTGTGCCCCTCTCCCAGACTCTTTTCCCAGCTGGTGGGCGATGCTGGGGCCTCAGCCGGGACCCCCGGCGCCAGCGGGGGCCCTGACCCAGGCTCTCCATCTCTGCACTGCGGCAGCCTCATCTCCTGATTCACCCCCTCTCTCTCTCTGTCCCCACACCCTCTTCTCCGTCTCTCTCTCTCTCTCTCTCTCTCTCTCTCTCTCTGTCTCTTTCTTTCTCCTTTTCTCCTCTGCTCACAGGGTTTTGGGTTTGTAACTTTTGAAACTAGCACAGATGCCGACCGGGCACGGGAGAAGCTGAATGGCACCATCGTAGAGGGCCGGAAGATTGAGGTGCTCAGATAAGTGTGCTAGTGCCATGCCCGCGTGTGTGTGTGTCTCCTGTGCCCTGCCCGGGGGGGCTGCAGGCAGGGCAGAGCCACCCGGGGACCGCGGGCAGGGGAGAGCCGGGGCAGGGGGACGCTTTGGGTCGGCCCCAGGTCCCGCATGTCCCCAGGGAGGCTGTTCCCGGTGCCTGCATGTGCCCCTGAATGTGGCACGGGAGCATGTGTGCCACCTGCCCGGGAAGGTTGTCACTTGGCACGGGGAGCATCCAGCTCAAAGGAGCCTCCTGTGTGTGGGGAGAGCACGGCCTGGGACTCTGCCTGCGTTTTGCCCGGTTACAGAGGGGGGTCTGGTGGGACCCCGGCTGCCCCCAGCCCCCGTGCCCACCACGCAGCCCACCCTGGGCTCTGCGGGGAGGAGAGGGGCTCCCTGCTCCACGTGCTGTCCCCACTCCCCTGCCCCGGGAGGCACGGATGCTGCACAGGGTGCCCGTGCCCGCCATGCCAGCGGTTGCCGTGCTGCCTGGCCCCGAGAATCCTGCTTCTCTGAGCCGGGCAGAGGGACCAGGCTCTGCCCCTTCGCTGGCAGCACCTCCCTGATGGCCACCGAGCGGAGGGAAGGGGGTGACACGTGGCGGAGGGAGTGGGACACAAACATCCCCGGCAGCGCCGAGGGAAGGGCAGCCTGGCAGGGCACAGCAATGTCGGAGAACGTGGGCCAGCAAACCCAGGCGGGAGCTCACGGGAGCTTGGAAGAGTGACCCGGGTTCCTGCCACAAGCATGTCCTCCCTGCGGGTCGGGGGGGGGGTGGGTTGGTGATGGGAGGTGGCCCCGAGCCTGGTGGCAGCACGTCGGGGCTTGTCCTGGGCGTGGCACCGCAGCGGTCGGGCCACCAGCCTGGCCAACACTTGCCACCAGAGCCAGGGGAGAGCTGGGCCAGCCGGGGTGCAGGCAGGATGGCACCATGGCAGGGCAGCTGCTGGCAGAGATTCCTCCTGCATCTCCCCAGGCGGCTGGTGTCCTTCACTCTGGCACCTGAAGCAGCGGTGACACGCACCGAGCGGGTCCTGGACCGCGGACCCCCCCTTTTTCCCCCCCCCCAGCCCTGCTGGCGCTGAGCCCCTGTCCCCTCTCTCCGCAGGTGAACAACGCCACGGCCCGCGTCATGACGAACAAGAAGGCTGCCAACCCCTACACCAACGGTAAGGACCGGCGCCAGGATGGCAGGGGCACCCCTGGGCACCGTCACTTGTGGCTGAGCTGCCACAGCAAACGCCCTCCATGCCCTTGGGTGGACGTGAGGGCAAGCTGCTCCCTGCCCCTTGAGGGGGTGCAGCTCCCCCGGGCACCCCGTGCCCTGCATCCACCCGGGGACAGGGGCTGTGGCCCCTCAGGGTGGGGGGAAGGTGGCGGCGGGGGCGGTGTCCCTGTCCTCACCCGCTCTCCCTGCCCGCAGGCTGGAAGCTGAACCCGGTGGTGGGCGCAGTCTACGGCCCCGAGTTCTACGCAGGTAATGGCCCCCCCTTAAATCCCCCCAGCGTGGCATCGGCTCCGTGTCTGATGCCATCATTGCTCCGAGCAGCCCCCAGCACCTGCACCCCTCTGTGCACGACACCCCCCCCTCCTGCCCCCACATCCTCGTGTCCCCAGCAGGCTCGGGGGGACAGAGGGACCCCCTTACACGGGACACCCTGGGTGGCTGCAGGGGTCCCAGCCGGGAGCTGCTGGGGAAAGCCCACCTTTTTCCCCTCTCTCCGGCAGTAACGGGGTTCCCGTACCCCGCCACGGGGACGGCCGTGGCGTACCGAGGGGCACACTTACGGGGACGAGGACGTGCCGTCTACAACACCTTCCGGGCTGCACCGCCTCCGCCACCCATCCCCACCTACGGCGCGTGAGTACCGGGGGTGGCAGGGACACTGGCACGGGCACGGCACCTGGCTCCTGCCACCTTGCTCCGGTGCTGCTGCCATCGGCGTTGGCGTTGCTGGGATCGGGCTGTGGCTCCCCCAACATCTGCCTGGCCTCGTGCTCTGGGCAACCCCCATCTGGGAGGGTTCCCCTTCTGCCCCTCGGGGTGACCCACGTGCTCGCCAGGCTCCTGTGCCCCAAAGCACCAGCTGTGCCAGTTGGTTTAATAGAAATAACCCCCTCTCCTGGCACACGCAGCCCCCGCCGGTGTCAGGCACGGCCATGGCCATCTGTGGCCACTTGGTTGCTCCCAGCAGTGACCATGTCCCAGACTCCTCCATCCTTGTGGCATCCTCTCCCTGTCCCCGTATCCCTGCCCTCCCTGCCAGCATCCCCAAGCCCAGGACATGCCCTCAGGATGCCCGGACACCCCCTCCTCACCCATCGGCTGCACTGTAGGAAGCAGCCCCCCCCCCTCCCCAGTTCACCACCTTCACCCCAACCCCTCTCAGCTGGTGACACCATCCAGGTCCTGACACCTCCACCTCGTTTGCAGGGTCGTCTACCAGGACGGGTTCTATGGAGCCGAGATCTACGTAAGTGCCGTGCCCGGGTCTGGGCCACACCGGGGACCCCGTGCCGGGGCTGGGGGGCGAGAGGCACCAGCCCCTTCCCCCGGGGAGCTCAGCCCAACCAGAGCGTGGATTTGAGCGCAGCTCCTCCAGAGCGAGTGGGGTGGCACCACGGGGGTCCTGTGCCCCCCCCCAAGCAGGCCCCCCATGGGGCCAGCACCCCATGGGATTTACGGCCCCGCCAGGCACCGGAGCGCTGTCTTACACTGGCATTTAACCTCCATATTTAAGAAGCCGTTGGCGATATTTCAGGCAGGCGGCTGAAGGATTTATCTAACGTGACACCTCATTAAAGCGATCAGGGAGGTGACATTCTCTCCTCTGGAAATTTAATTTTTTAAGGTTAATGTTTGTGAAAGCCCCTGGGGAATGGTAATGAGGCTGGTGTGCGCCGGGTGGCATGGGCAGCGGCTCCCTGCAGGGTCCTACCGCGGCACCGTGGCAGTGCCCAAGGGGTGTCTGGCTACTCTGCCCCCCACCCCCCAAAACCTCCCCCGGTGGGTGCTGCCCCCCCTCCTTGACCAGTCTCTCCTCTGCTTCAGGGGGGCTACGCTGCCTACAGATACGCCCAGCCGGCGGCCGCAGCAGCAGCATACAGCGACAGGTAAGCACCAGTGCCACGGGTCTCGCTCCGGGGCAGGGGGGGTCGAAGCCCCCATTTCACCCCCTGCACCCCCATCTGACACACCCCAGCTTTTGTCCCCCACAGGATGGGGACGGAGCTGGGGATGATGAGGGCACCCTGCAAACTGGGGTCCCTGCACCGCCCTGGGCTTCAACTGGGACTGGTGCCCAGGCGGGGAGGGGGGGGAGAATGGGAAGGTGCTGGGGTAAGGGGGGGAAGGGGGCTGCTGAGGGGAGACGGGACCCCTTACCCCGGTCACTAACGCCCACCCCTGTGTTTGCTTCCAGTTACGGCAGAGTGTACGCCGCGGCAGACCCCTACCACCACACCATCGGCCCCGCCGCCACGTACAGCATCGGCACCATGGTAAGAGCAGCCCCCGCCGCCTTTCTTGGCATCCCGGCGCGAGCTGCAGCCTGGGGAGGGGGGGGAAATTGGGGTTGGGGGGTGCAAGGGCAGGTGGGAGGGGGGGGGGCAGCCCCACGCACTGGGGCTATGGGAGGGGGAGCCGGGAGCTGGCGGCGGTGGCAGGAGCAGCGCAGCCCCTGCCTGGCAAGAGATGAACCCCCCCACCCTGTGCCTACACCCCAGGTGCCCCGTTATACCCCACACATGCTGCTTCCCAGGGGTCCAGCTGCCCCCAGGGACCGGGACTCCCTTTCTTGTCCCCAGTGTGCAGCCACACACAGGGAGCAGGCGTGTGCTCGCCGGTACCCACAGCCCACCCACGCACCCACGGCTTTTAGCTACCCTCACAGCCAGCATCAAAGATGAAAAATCCCACTCAGGGGCAGGATCTCAAAGCCAAACAGTCTTTTTCTTCCTTTTTTTTTTAACCCACTCACCCCAGGCTGGGGCAGGGGCCGGGCTGCCAAGCCCCCCTTGGCACCCCCAGCCCCAGCAGCCCTTCCATCCCCTGGGGATGGACAGGGTGGGTACCAGCCCAGTGTCACAGAGGGGCCGGGGGCTGGCATGGGGGGGAGCCTGGCCACGCTGGTGCCATACTGGGAGGCACCGGGGCTGGGGGCACCCTGGAGCCCCCGGGACCACGCACTGTCCCAAGGCAGCGCCCAGAGCCACCCCCAGCCCTGCCCGCCCCTCACGTCCCAAGGACAAGCAATTTGGTGTCATTTTAAAGAGAAAAAAAAAAAAAAAAGGAAAGAAAAGAAAAGAAAAGAAAAGAAAAAAAAATAAGGGAAGAACTGGGCTTTGCCTCTCTCTCAAATACTGATTGGCTTTTTTTTTTCATCTTTGATGTTGCAGGCTAGTCTATACCGAGGAGGGTACAGCCGCTTCACTCCCTACTAGCAAGACAGACACAGCCCCCCCACCACTAGCACTGACCGCTCACTAGCACCCACCACACCAGGCAGACAGAGCCTCTGGAGGAACTGCGGGTGCCCGGGGGGGCTGGGACTGGGGCTGGGCCCCCCGGGGCCTCGGCAGCCCCCGTAGGGTTACGGCTCCGTCCCGCCGCCCGCCCGCATCTCCTGCGCCTCGGTGCTGCCCGGCGCCTGCCCCCCGGGGAACTGTGGGGTGTGGGGCCAGACCTCGGCCCCCGCAGCACCCCAGAAGTGGGGTGGGCAGGAGGGGATGCTCGGTGCCGATGACACCCCTGGAGCAGCCCCCCTGCCCCCCATAAAGAGAGACAGGAGCTGGCGGGGGGCTGCTGCACCCTCCTTGGGGACAGAGCTGAGCTGGGGCAGGACAATGGGGACAACCGTCCCGGGGGGAGCCCTCCCCCAACTTTTCTAGGGTGACTGTGCTGCTCTGTGGTGCTGGAGGGGGGGGGATGGCTGCAGGCCATGGAGGGGGGGGGGCAGTGTGGGGGGTTTGGGGGGCTAGGCTCCCGCCAACATCCCTCCCGGCCAGGCTGCAGCGAAAAGACCTGCTTCTCTCTTTCTGTTGTAGTGAAACCGCGGCCATTTCCTTCTGGGACCAGGAAGGGCAAAAAAATATCCACAGACACACACACACACACATATACACACACACACCCCAAAAAAAAAAAAAAAAAAAAAAACAAAAAAAAATCCAAGATAAAAAAAAATTAAAAGCAAAGCAACAAAATAATAATAATTGAACAAAACCAAACAAAGCGGCAGCAGCCACGTGAAAGTCCCCAACTGTCCACACACGCACCGAGCGAGTCCCGGAGGAGCACGGACCGGCCGCACGCGCCGGAGGGACCCCTGTCTGCCCCCGGCCCCGCGGCGGGGAGGGAGAGCCGAGCGGGGGGGTGTCCGGAGGGGCCTCAGCCCACCCAGGCGCAGGGCCTGGGCACCACGTCTTCCTTCCAGCTGCGGCACGCTGCCCCTTTCCCCAGCGCTGGGGGGGGACCGGGCGCTGGGCTGGGAACCCGGCTTCGTGGTTTTTCCCCTCCCCGAGCTCCGGCGCTTGCCGGTCATCAGCGTGTCGAGTGTGCGAGGCCTCAGCTTCCCCCGTGGAGCCGGGGTGGCGGCGGCGCAGCCGCTTTGCTGAGGCGCTGGGCGTTGCAGGGGGACGAGCCTCTGCCTTTTAAAGGGAATTTTTGTTAAGAGGAGCTTGCAACACGCTTGCCATCCCTTTCCCCTCCTTCCCCTTCCCTCCAGCCCCCCGACGCGCCCGGGGCTCCTGCCCCGCAGGGAGCAGCCCTGACCGACGCCGCCTGCGGTCCCCCGAGCTGGGATGGGGACTGTCCCCGCTCACGGCCACCCGTCCCTGCCTGAGAGAGCGGAACCCCGCCACCCCTTGGCGTGGGGTCTCGGCCCAGGACTGGGGGCCGGCATCGCCAGTAGGCACCGGCCCGAGCCCCGGGGGTCGATCTGCAGCGTCCGGCACACCGGGTCCGGTGCCTGGCAGCCCGGGGCACCGCGGAGCCCACCCTTGGGGTGCAGCCCCCTCCCGTGGGGAGCAGCCTCATGCTCAGCATACCACCCCCCCCACCTACCACCCCCCCTCCTCACCCCCCCGTGTGGCTCTGCCACTCCTCAAACCTCACTTTATAGTCTGCAGACGCCCCCGACGCTCCAGCAATGAGCTCCCCCTTTTCTATTCCCGGTGTACATAGCCCTGGCCCCCCCCTCCACCACCACCACCACCCCCCCCCGGCCCCGCGCCCCCACCCCTGTACAAAGCTCCTTCCATCGCTGTACTGGCTTCTTCCTTACAGCAAACCCTGCGCCGGCCGCCGGCGCGCAGGCTGGCACCGGCCCATCCTGTATGCTTCAAAGGTGTGACCATTCTAATAAACAGTATTATTATTATTATTATTATTATTATTATTACAAGGATTATTATTATTATTATTGAAATTATTAATAAAGATTTCTTTCTTCAACCAGGGCGACTCAGGTTTTGACTGGGGGGCTGGCGCAGGGGTGAAGGGCACAGCAGGTCTGGCCGTCCCAGCAGGGGGGTGAGGGGGGGTCCCACTGGGGCCACCCAGCCTCGCCATAGCACGGGAGTGGGGAGGACGTCCCCCACCCAGGCTGTGCCGAGCCCTTCATTTTTCAAACTGTCAGATAATTCATTTTGGGACAAGTCCCCCCCACCGGAGGAGCAGCAGCTTAACTGCTGACATATTAATTTTCCTGTCTGGGAGCCAGCATTGTTGGGGGGCGCGGGGCCGGCGCTGGGAGGGAGCCGGGGCTGGGTGACCCCACTGCGCCGTGCGCTCGCCTGCTCCCTGCCTGCTAATTGCTTGCTCACCAGACTGTGAGAAAATAATTGCCGCTATAAATTTTTCTCTCCTTCTCCGCAGAAGGTACGGGCACTGCCAGCCCTGGGGAGAGGGCAGAGGGGCCGGCGGTGCTGAGGTGGGTGCCAGGGGGGTGTCAGGGCACAGCGGGGGGCTCCTCAGGGCTGAGTGCCGCAGGACCCAGCACCCAGTGGGCACCCATGGCAAGGGCTGAGCCCGGCCACGGGGGTGAGAGAAGAGGGATGCAACAAACCAGGGTGAGGAAATGCAGCCTGCACTTTCGTAGACCCCCCCCGCCAACAGCAGCTCTGCCGTGCCCCCCACCCCGCCGGCACAGAGGAGGAGACGCGGAGGCAGGGCTGAACCACGCTCGCCTTTTAATACCCATCTGAGCCGGCACCGCGGACCAGGTCGGAATAGACCAGCACCAGCCGCCCCCAGTGCTGAGGGTCCACGGGCAGCTGGTCCCGCAGCACCGGCTCCACCAGCAGCTCCAACCGGCAGGATTGCCCGGCCGCCGGCCGCGGCACCACCAGTCCCACCGCCCGGTACAGGCAGGCGTGTGCCAGCCCCAGCAGCTGCGGCGACGTCTGGCCCCGGCGGCAGCGGGCACCCAGGCTGAGGATGCGGAAACAGCCGGCGCGGCCGGGGGGGAAGGACCAGCGCAGGGTGAGGCTGAGCGAGAGTTCGTCCTCCTCGGGGCCATCCTGCCACCAGAGCTGCGAGGCCAACAGGCTCTGCACCGCCGGCGGGGCGGCCGCCACGTTGGCTGCCTCCAGCACCTGCGGAGGGAAGGGTGGCACCGTTGGGGATGAGAACCCACCCTCCCGGCGTAGGGCCACCTGGGGCTGCAGCGGGACAGGTGGCACTCACCCGGATCTCCCCGAGGAGGCAGTTGAAGGGTGTCTCCTGCGGGCTGGGCTGGTGGCGGGACACCAGCAGGGAGAGGTCTCGCAGGCTGCAGTCCTGCAGGTCCAGCTCGTAGCACCTGGGGACAGAGCGGGTATGGTGCTGAGGGGGGGGGCCCTGGGGTGCCCCCACTTGCCCATGGGCACAGCGTGCTCTCAGGGCACTCACCGGCTGGTCCAGCCCTGAGAACCACGGTGACAGGCAGCGAGGAGCTTGGCGAGGCCGGGAGGTGGTGCCGGGAGGAACCGGGGGTGATGCCGGCCATTGGGCTCTGTTGAAGGGAGCGGGGGGGTCAGGGGGGGTCCTGCACCTCACAGTGGGTGCTCACTGCAGAGCACATGGTGGGTGGCAGGGTCCTCACCGGGCAGGGAGGTGATGTCACCCTCATAGCAGGTACCCGAGTCCCATGTGGTGAGCTCCAGTGCAACCGTGAGGTCCTTGGGGTGCAGCCCCTCCAGCTTGTAAAGCAGGGTCAGGAAGAGCTTGGGGGGCGCCGGCATCTGCAAAGAGAAAAGGCTGATGACCCCAAATCCACCCAGAGAGAGACAGAAAGAGAGAGAGAGGAGAGAAAGAGAAGATACATCAGGTTAGGTCTGCTGGGCAGTGTGGGCAGAGCCCCGGGCACGCTCACCACGAGGCCACACAGCTCTGCTTGCACCATTGGCCAGCCCAGTGCCAGCCCAGCACTGAGGAGGTGGCAAGGGGGCTTCTCTCCCAACTCACCGGACGGCCACGCGCTCCTCGCCAGGGGGGATGGTCCCCTGCACCCTGAGGGAGCTGCCCCCACACCAGGCATCCTGCAGGCAGCAGCTGGTGCTCAGCCTGCCCTCACGCTCGGGGTAGAGGGGCTGGATCTCCTGCGCACTCAGGTCATACCAGGGCCCATCCTCTTCCTCCTGCAGGAGGACAAGGTGAGCTGGGCCGGGGTGGGGAGCCAGGAGCAGGCTGTCCAGCCCACCCCTGCCTGGCCAGAGCTGAGCTGTCCCCCCAGTACCCACCTTCCCATCCAGGAACCTGCTGGTGCCCATGCCCAGGCTGAAGGAGGTGGCGAGGGGCAGGGTGCAGATGCTGTGTGTGGGCAGGTACTCGGCCAGCAAGCCCCAGAACCTGGAGGAGAAGGCGGGTGTCTGAGCAGAGACCCCCTGCTACAGCCGCTGCCCCGGCACGGCACCGGCCACCACCCCAGCTGGGGCAGAGCCCAGAGCTCAGTCCCAGTGGGCAGCAGGGTCTCCCAGCAGATCTGTCCCACCGCCCTGCAGCCCCCCTGGACCTGGCTCCCCACCATCACCCCCACCCCCCCAAAGCTGCCCTCACTTGTTCTCGTTGCGCAGGAAGTTTTCCTCCCCCAGGTGCTCATAGACCCAGCCGGGAGCAAAGATGGCTGCGGAGAGGCCGTGCTGGCGGATCAGGCGCAGGGACTGCAGAGACGAGTGGTCAGCAGCACAGCCCGGGCCAGGCGGGTCACCTTGTCACCTGCCCCGTCCCCATTCCCCCAGGTCCCACTGGCCCCGTGGTGGGGCCAGGACAACACCATGGGGATGTGCTGTGGCATCTCCCTCTCCAGGGACAGCAGCACTGGGATCCTCCAGCTCCCTCTCCCTGCGTGGCTGCCAGCCCGGCGCCTCCACGTGCCCCCGCTCCTCACCACTGCCTCCCCCCTCCGGGTTAGTAGCCTCGCACAGCATGACACCGGCATCGGAGGGAGCTCAGAGCCCCACACTGGTGGCTTGACACCCACCTTGTCAGTGTCGAAGCCACCACCGATCACGTCCCCACGGGCAAAGACGTCGATACCGACATAGACATCCGTCTGGCGCGGCCCGGCCAGCGCTCGTGTCCTCTCTAGGTGTTCCTCCTTCCAGTTGTAGTTGGTGAACAGCCCATCGCAGGCATCGAAGAACACCCTGGGGAGGAGGGTCAGGGTGGCAGGGCGGACGCGGACGCTGCGGCTTGTCCCCGCAGCCCACCCCACCGAGGGCTGTGCAAAGCTGTGCCCTGACCACCCCAGGCGCTGGGTTTGGGGGTGGGCTCGTGTGCCTGGGTGCCCTGGGTTGAGAGCCACAGGACTAACTTTTCTTCTAATACTGAGGAAAATTGCACTTCTAGAAGACTCTAGTGTCTGAATTTGTGAAAATATTTACTCTACAGCCGGCCAGGCTCTGAGGGATTCAAGGTGTTAGTGTTTTGGAGCCTTGCGAGGTACAGCGACGAGGAGAAGCAAGGCCTGGGCATTTGACCCCAGCTGGCCAACAGGATTATTTCATACCAGAAAAGTCACATTCAACGTAAATTAGAAAAGTTTGCTGTGTAGCACTCTCTCCCTTGATGGCCGTGGGTCCAGACAACTCCTTGCCCCACTGCCGGACCCTGAGGCCTTCCCTTCCTCCTGAAGCCATTGCACTGGCAGTGTCCGCCATTTGCTGTCCCTGCCAGGAGCGCACAGCTTCCTCCTGATAGAATTGGCCGAGTATAATTCTTGCATATCTTATATCAGTATCGGGATTAATACTGGTTCTTTAGTATCATTGTTAATTATTTCATCTTAATCTATTAAATCTATTCATATTTCAACCCTTGTGTTTCTTTCTGTTCCCCGATTCCCCTTTCTGGGTGGGGAGGGTAATTGTCTAAAGGACAATAGGTGGTTATGGGTTTTCTCAAACGGTAACAACCGGGCCTCACCGATTCTCCTCACTCAGCTCGTTCTGCCACTTCAGCGCACCGGTCTGCAGGACGCTGTCGTACCAGATGACCAGCCCCCCCGGCACCGCGCCGTGCACCTGTGCCGTCAGGTGCCGCAGGAAAGGGGGCAAGTTGCCCACCGCCACTGGCTACCAAAAGAGAGAGAACAGGGAGAGGTTACGGGGGGCGGGCGAGGGTCCCCAGCGCCACAGCAGGGTGAGGGCAGGGGACAGGGAGGCACGCAGCGATGGCGGCTCACACTCAGCGTGTTCTCGATGTTGACCAGCCAGCCGTCGAAGCGGTAGTGCCGGGCGATGCGGGCCAGCTGCTCGGCCACGGCGCGGTACGCCTCCATCCCACCGGCCAGGAACGCCTCGCACAGCTTCTCCCCATCCGTCCACTCCGTGATGAACGTGCCTGGGGACACGGGGAGAGCAACGTTGGATATGCATCACCCCCACCCCCGGCAAACCCACTGGGGGCTCGGGGGCTACCCAAGGCTTCGTCCTGTAGCCACCGGCTCTGCCCTCACCCAGCACGGGGACGCCGTTGCGGTGCGCCGCATTGGTCCAGCACACGGGGGGGATGGTGACGGTGTGGTGGCTGAAGTAGACGAAGACGTCGATGTACCGCCAGTGGTAGAAGACGTAGGGGTTGCGTGTGGCTGAGCCCTGGATGAACCTGCGGCGGCAGAGAGGGCAGGGGGATGGTTGGGCAATGCAGGAAGGACGCCGGCGGGCAGCTGCGGGGCCGGGCAGGGGCCTTGACTCACGCCCCGGGAACTGGGCAGAGCGGTGGCACCGAGCCATGGAGTCACAGAAACATAGCATCATGGAATGGGTTGGGTTGGAAGGGATATTTAAAGGTCATCCAGTCCAATCCCCCCCCCTCCTTGCCTTGGGCAAGGGACATTCTTGACTCAGCCAGGTTGCTCAGAGCCCCGTCCAACCTGACCTGGAATGTTTCCAGGGATGAGGCATCCACCACCTCCAGACAACCTGGGCCACCGTCTCACCACCCTCAGCGTAAAACATTTCTTCCTGACAGCTAGTCTGGATCTCTCCTCTTTTAGTTTTAAGCCATTACACCTTGTCCTGTCACAACAGGCCCACGTCCTTCTGGTGCTGGTGGCCCCAGAGCTGGAGGCAGTGCTGCAGGGGGGTCTCCCCAGAGCGGAGCAGAGGGGCAGAATCCCCTCCTTGCCCTGCTTGGCCACGCTGCTGGGGATGCAGCCCGGGGTGTGGAGGGCTTTCTGGGCTGCTAGTGCACATTGCCAGCTCACGGCCAGCTTTTCACCCCCCAGCACCCCCCTAGTTCTTCTCAGCCGGGTTGCTGTCCATCCCTCCATCCCCAGCCTGTGCTGACACCAGGGGTGCCCCAACCCAGGGGCAGGACCCTGCACTTGGCCTTGTTGAACCCCATGAGGTTTCTCACTTCTCAAGCCTGTCCACGTCCCTCTAGATGGCATCCCATCCCTCAGGTGTGTCAACTGCACCACTCATCTTGGTGTCACCCACAAACTTGCTGAGGGCGCACTCAATCCCACCGTCTATGTCATTGACGAAGACACTAAACAACTGGTCCCAGTTCAGCTCCCTGCTGGGGCTGGGCTGAACAAGGTCACTGTGCTCCAGAGCCAAGAACCAAACCCTCCATCAGGTCCATCCGCGGCCAAGCAGCAGGAAACAGATGAAGCAGACCAAGAAGAGGTTTTGGGGGTTGAGGCTGCTGCCCCGCTGCCACATCCCCTCTCCTCCCAGCACGTACCTGTCCTCCAGGTACCCGCCGCGCATGTCGTGGCACACCAGGGTCCGGGGCCTCCTGCTGTGGAGCAGGGGCTGGCGCTTGGCCAGCGGGACGGTGGCGACATTGAAGTCGTCGTTGGCATCGGGCTGCCAGGCCAGCAGCTCCTCCAGACCCGACAAGAAGAAGCTGATGGGCTCCGTCGTCTTGGTGTCAAAGTGCCTCGCTGATGGGGGGTTGGGGAGATGGGGTCAGCGGGGAGCACCGGCACCATCACCATCCCCGTCCCCCATCCCGGGGGGGACCGGGGGTGCGGTGCCTCACCTGGCAGGGGCTGCGGGCGGGAGCTGATGGTGTCATGCAGGACGGTGGTTCCCCGGGACTCCGCCGCCGGTTGGAAGCTGCCCGGGAGAGCCGGGGGGGGGGGCGGGGAAGGAGGGGGGGGGGGGTGGAGGGGAAGGGTGAGGACTGAGCAGCCCCGGGGGCACCCTCCGCCGGGCCGGGCCAGCACCGCGGCTAGCGCTCGCCCGGCCCCTCCGAGCCCATCCCGGCCCCATCCCGGTCCCAATCCCGGCCAACCTCCGCCGCCGACGACCAGCCCGCTCCGCCTCCTCCTCCTCCCCCGGCTCCTCCGCCCCGGCCTCGGCCCGCTTCCCGCACCTCCCGGGCCCCTCCCGCGCCTCCGCCATGGCGCTCTCGCCGCCGCTACCCGCACTGACGGCGGCGCCGGCCGCGGCCTGGCCCGGCTCTACCGGGGGCGCGGCCCGCGGAGCTCCGCCCGCACCGGACCCGGCCCCCTCTCCGCCCCGCACCGCCCCCGGCCCCGAACACGCACCGCCCCCCTCCCGCCCCGCGCCGCCTGGAGCCCTGCGGAGCGGGATGGGACGCGTGTCCCGGGATAGGAACGGGTGTCCCGGGATGGGGACATGTGTCCCGTGGATGGGACGTGTCCTGAGATGGGCTGTGTGTCCTGGGAGGGGGGCCACATGTCCCAGGGTGGGGATGCGTGTCCCATGGATGGAACATGTCCTGAGATGAGCTCTGTGTCCTGGGACGGGATGTGTGTCCCAGGATGGGGACGTGTGTCCCATGGATGAGACACGTCCTGAGATGGGCTCTGTGTCCTAGGATGGGGACCATATGTCCTAGGATGCATGTATCCTGGGACAGAGCCACATTACCCAGGATGGGACATGTCCTGAGATGGGTTGCGTGTCCTGGGATGGGGCTACATGTCCTGGGATGGACCATGTGTCCTGAGGTGGGATGTGTCCTGAGATGTGACATGTTCCAGGACAGGACATGTGTCCCAGGATGAGCCCTGCTGTGCAGACTGAGACAGAGCCAGTACCTGGGCTGGTGGCCACCCTGCAGCAGGCAGCTGTCCCCTTGTGCCACCTGACAGCAGCGCTGACAGCCCCAGCCCTGCCTGCTGCCCGAGGGGCTGGGTGCCACCACGGGGCTTTGTCCCCATCGCAGGGTTTGGGACAGGGCCCTGGGCTAGCCGTGAGCAGGGCAGCTGCCTCCACATCTCCTACAGTGTCCATGGGGCCAGCCCCACAGGGACAGCAGTGCCAGGACCATGGAGGTACCACCAGCCCTAGACAGCCCTGACCAGCCTCACCTGGGCCCTCACCTGTGGGGCTGGGGCTCTATTTAAACCCAGCCCTGAGCCCCTCTCTTTTTTCTCTGCTGTGCTGGTGGGGGTTGCTGGTCTCCAGCCCTGACCAGCCATGGACCCACCCAGCCAAACCCTGACCCAATGGACTTCCCAGCTGGACCTCAGCCCTGCCTCATCACTTGTGGACCTGCCAGATGATCTGGACTCTCGATAAACCCAGCCTGTCCCGCTTGCTCGTTGATGGGTCTGTTATTGATCTCAGCTTCCAGCTCCCTGACCCTTAGGGAGCAGCCAGCCCTTGCAGAGCCTGGCTGAGTCTCCCTGGCTCTCCAGGGAGGGTCTACTCTTCCATTCCCACCACCAGCTGGGCAGCATGGTGCCAACCTGTGGCTCTCCAAGAGGAGGAACATGTCCTCGGCCACCTGGAGCCTCCGCATGTGCAAAGCAAGAGGAACCACCGAAAGTGTGAGTAGGACTCCCAAGTCGTGGGGGTGTTTAATACAGTGACAAGCTGTACAGAGAGAGCAGGGAGAGGGGACAGCATGCTGTCCCCTTGGGCCCCGCTCTGCTATTGCTTCTACAAAAATACAAAGCCTGGCCAGCAGATAATCTAACTGAGGAGGAAGCAGCTGAGGCCAAAGGCCCCGCGCCCAGGGCTGCCGGCGGGGAGCCAGCCCCTCCTCAGCAGCGTTGGCACCGAGCAGAGGCTGTGGTGGGGATAACGGTGACAGGGACTTGCAGGGGATGGAGGGGGGAACTGATGCAACCTGCTCCCTCGTGGCCACGCTGGGGGAAGTGTCAGCCTGGCGGGTACCCGGTGACATGCTGCAACATCCGTGTCGTTGGGATCCAGCTCTCTCGTGGAAGGAAAGAGGGGCCCTTAGTGGTTTTGTTGCCTTTCCTGCTGGGTGCTGAGCACCCTCTGCCCTGTTCCAGGAGAAGGAGCCTGCAGAGCATGTCATGGTACAAGGGAGGGACACGGTGCACATGTCTGAGCTGCCTCGCACCAACCATCAAGCCTGTTGAGCTGGTGCCAGCTTACAGCCAGTGCCACCAACGCCTGGTCACCAGCAAACCCAGCCCTGATGGGCAAACCCAGTTGCAGGTGGGGATGAGATCCCTGCCTGCCTGGGTCACAAACGCAGCAGAGGCTGGGAATGGCTCCGGCTCCTCCTGGTGCATCTGATCGGCCTCGAGGAGCTGGGGCTGGGGATGTTCACACGCTCATGTGGCTGCTGGGGGTGGTGGCACATGGCAGGGCAAACAGCTTGGTGGCAGGGGGCATGCCCTGGGCGAGGGGGTGGCAGCAGCTCCTCGGACACCCGCCCCTGGGGAGTGGGGGGGAGCAGGGGCTCAGGGGTCCCCTCTGTACTTGATGAGGTGGCCGCTGAAGGTGATGTAGGTGTCGTACTCGTCGCTGAAGACAGCGTTCTCGCGCTCGCCCTTGTAGAGTCGCACCCAGACCTCGTCCTGCTCCTGCAGCTCCAGCATGACGCTCTGGCTCTGCATGATGCTGCGGTCGCTCACCTGGGCGTAGAGGATCACCACCTCCGCCCTGTTATGCATGATGTGCAGGTACGTCTCCTTCTGGTTCCAGGTGTGCACGTTGAGGCTGAAGTAGTAGATCCCGGGGACGTAGCAGTAGAACTTGCCCGTGAACATGTTGAAGTGGTCGTAGAGGTTGACGAACTCCGTGTCAAAGATGAGGGGCTGGTAGTAGTCATTGCTGTGCAGGGGTTTCTTGCGGCCCACCGAGAAGGCGGCGTAGTGGCTCTTGCAGCGCTCTCCTGGGGCCCCCACGCTGCCCTTCTGTCCCTTGGGACCCGCATGACCCCTGCTGCCGGCCACCCCTGTCTTGCCGTACTTGCCCTGCATGCCTCGCTCGCCGCGGTCCCCCTTTTCGCCTGGGCAAAGCAAGAGGCCGGTGAGTGCCATCTCTAAACCCGCTGCCCTGAAAGCCCCTTGACTCAACAGAAAGGGGATGGAGACCCTTTCAAGCAGGGACGCCCAGCCCTCACCCCCTCTCTGGGCTCTGATGCTGGTGCCCCAGCGTGTCCCCTGCCCACCCTCCCTGGACCACAGGCACCAGTCCCAGCTTCTCGCTCCCAGTTTGTGTGATGCTGGGAGCACGGAGAGAGAGGATCCCACCGGCCCTCACCTTTCAGGATGGTCATGTTGATCTGGGGCAGGGGCTGGTACCGGGGGTAGGAGAAGTGCTGGTCAGGTGGCTCACAGCAGCGGACGCAGTGGGGCCGGGGGGGCAGCCCCTCCTGGGCACTGCCAGGCTTCTGCTCCCGCGTGGCCCTGGGGAGGGCAAAAAGCAAAGCGCAACAGGGAGCTACGGGTGGGGGCCGGGGCCCTCTGTGGTGCCAGGGCTGCCCTGGCCCCCCGCTGTGAAACACCCCGGCCCCAGGGTCCCCTCACCTGGCTGCATGGTGCTGGGACGGTGTCTCCTCGGGGTCTGTCACCAAATGCTGGTCGGGTCTGGGGCTGGTCTGGGTCCCCGCGGGCAAGGGCAGCAGCAGGCAGGACAGCAGCAGGACACCAAGTGCCTGAAGCCCCTCCATGCTCAGCAGAGCCCTGCGAGATGCCAGGGATGGCTGAGAGAGACAGTGAGGACTGGCAGAGCCAGGAGTGGCAGAGATGCCCTGTTGTGCCAGCCTGGCTGTCCCCCACGCTGTCCCCCAGCCCCAAAAGGCTGCTCTTGTGACAGCCCTTCCCCTGTGGAGCTGGCAGTGTGGGCACACACCATCTCTGCGGGGACCATCTGTACCTAAATAACTGCTTTTTTTAGCCCAGCCGTGTGCCTCAGTGACACCACAGTGAACACCTGGGAAGACCCACGTTTGGGGCAGTGCCAGGGCTCTGGGCTCACCAAAAAGCCCCTGGTACCTGTGGAAGGGGTGGGGGGTTACCCTAGGGAGCCGAGAGAGGAGCGGAGCAGCAGTGTCCTGCTGCCTGTCCAAGCCCAACTCCAGCTGCCTCCCATGGATGCCCAAGAGGGGCAGCTCAGGGTGTCAGCACTGGGGAATATCACAGGTGGCTTCAAACGCCTTGGGGCAAATGTGAGGGTGCAGCTCTACCTGTTGTGGGGACCCCAGCCCTGCCTGGGGGGAGGTGTGTGTCTGCATCCCTCTTCCTGCCCCGGAGCATGCAGGGTGCCCGCAGCGTGGACCCTGTGAAAGGGGCTCCTGTGCCCCAGGAGGTGCCAGCCCTTGGCCCCGATCCCGCACCTGAGCTGTCGTCCAGGGGCTTGCAAGGAGACAAGAATGGCTTCTCCGGAGATGGGGGCTGGGAGCTGGCCACCACGGGGAGAAACCTTCCTGGGAGCCCACATCCTGCGTGGGGCCAAAGCTAATATTTGCAGTGGCCGGTGGCACCATAGCCCAACCCAGGCAGCTCTGTTGCCCTTCCCTGCGTTATCACAGCCGGATCCGTGGGGCCGGGCACACAGCACCTCACCCTGCGGCCCCGAGGTGCCAGGACAGCCATGGCCAAACAACCCCGTGGTACTGCCCAGCTGGGCCAGGGCATGGCATGGGGCACAGTGTGGGGCTGTGAGAGAGGGCTGCCCGGCCCCACACCTTGCAGGGTACAGGGCATGCTGCTTGCCGTGTTCCTGCCCCCCAACAAAGGGGTACACAGGCTCCCCCCGAGCTGCTGGGTTGTGCCTTGTGGGCTCTGCTGGGGTCCTGGAGCTCCTGCCCCTGGGGGCAAAGAGCCCCAGCACAGCACCGCCTCATGGGGAAGGATTTTTAGGGCAGAATCCTGTTGTTTTGGTGAACGCCTGCTCTCTGGGTCCCCAGTCAGTGATCTCTGGGCAGGCTGTTCCCATTGCCCCTGAGTGCTGGGACTGGTGGGACCCAGGACCGGGCGGGCTCTGGCAGTGGGTTCGGAGGGTGTTGAGGGCCAGGAAGGATGCCTGGCTTATGAGTCACGTTCTCTGGAGCTGGGGAGGGGTGGAGGGAATGGGGAAAGGCTCCAAAGGGCTTTCCCTCTGCTCACACCCTCTGCAAAGGGCCTGTCCTCTCACACGCTCCCCGGGTGCCCACGTAGCCACCCACCTCCACCGTGATAATGGATATCACGTCCTGCTGGCACCGCCGGGTGTGGGGAGAGGCAGGGCTGTGGGCACTGCGTGCAGGCAGCCTGGCGCCGCATCCTCCCTGCCCTGTGCCCTGGCCCGCTGCCGGCTCCGCGGGCAGGGGAGAAGCAGATCCACGGATAGAGGCAAGGAGGAGGCCATCCAAGGGCTTGTGAGAAGATACCATCCCGGGGAGCCTTGGCCCTGGCTCTCCTCCCCCTGCTTGGCCTCCAGCTGCGCCAGCCACATGCCAGTGAGCACGGCACGCAGCCCACTGGGGTTTTGGGAAGCCCGTGGCTTTCCCTCGGCTCTGGAACCATGAAAACAAGGCATTCCCCCGGGACCCGAAGCAAGCTCAGCCCTGGGGAAAAGGCAGCTTCAGAGGGAACTGCTCCACGAGGAAAAGAAAGCCTTCACCAGGAAATTCCCACCGAGAAAGGCAGCGGGAGTCCCAGGGCTGGGAATGGAGGCGAGTGTGTCCCCGAGTGCACGTCTCCCCCTGCACCCTGGGGCACGCCAGGCGGGAGGTGCCTGTGTCCACATGGGGATAAGCCCTGCCCAAGGGACGCTGTTTTTCCTGGCAGGGCTGGGCGCTCTCCAGGAGCAATAGGGAGATTTAAATCCAGTGGCTGCTAAAGCCTTGAGACTGCAAGTCAAAACCTCCTGAAATGCGTTCCAGGTGGTGATAAAGACCAGGATGAAACAAGACCAAATTCCAGGGGGTGGTAGTGAAGGGGCTTAAAGCAGCAGGACCTGCATGCCCACCTTGCCCTTCCCACTCAGGGTGGTGGATACAGCCCCCCCCAAGCTCCAGCACCCAGAGCTGGGATGCCTCTGGTGTCCAGGGACGTGCTGGTGGGTCGGCTCCCCCCTCTGCACTGCCTTTTGCTGCAGCAGCTGGAACGGTGTCAGAGCTGTTTGTGCCCCTAGAGCAGCGCAGACCCAGGGGGCAGCAGGGTGGGAGTTCACGGGGCAGCTGAGGTCAAGGACCCACAGGGAAGTCACAGCCCTGGGGCAGCTGGCAGCACCAGCGAGTTGTGCTGGGGACCCCAGCAGCCACTGTGTCCCCAGCAGCCATGCCCTGGGAGTGGCCCAGCCCTGGGTTTGACATGGTCGTGGGCTTTTTGGGGACCCTTCTGCAGCAGGGCTGGGGAGGGGGAGCAGTGGTGGGTCTGTGCAGGGTCCAGCCCACCCTGCAGGCTCCTGCAGCGACCCTCTGCCAGCCTCTCCTCCCGGAGCTGCTGTGGGTCAGGCTGTACCCTCAAAGGACGGTGCAGTCCCCACCATGGCCAGGACAGTGTCCTCACCCGGCTCACAGGAACAGGGACAGGTCCCCCCTGGGTCCTTGTTGCTGGATGTGCCCCAGGACACCCAGCCCCCCGGGTGAGTCTGCACCGACTCTGCAGCACCCGCAGCCGGGCACACAACAGGGTGCAGCTCCGGGGTGCTGCTCCCCAGGCCTGCAGGGCCCACCCTCCTCAAACCTACCTCCGGGGCAAGGCTGCTCCCTCCTGGCGATGCCTTTCCTCCCTTAGGGCATCCCCCCCGGTGCTCCCTGCCAGCCCCGGGCTCCGGGCAGAGCCTGCCCGCGGTGGATGGGCTGCCTCCCGCTCCCACGGCCTCCTCTCCTCCCGCGGGTCCCGGGGCGGAAACGCACTTTCTAGAAAATAAAGGAGGCAGCAGCGGAGGAGCGGGACGAGGCGTGCAGCCCTCCCACTGCCAGATGTGAGCCCAGCGGCGCGGGCGGCCGCCGTTAACCATGTGTGCTCCCACCGCCTGCCAGCACCGGGCTTGCAGCCATGGCCAGAGCTGGCCCAGGGTCAGGGAACTGGGCAGGGGGGAGGGATGGGGGGGACACGTGCTGGGAAGCATCGCCAGAGGTCACAGTGTGGGGCTGGGACACTGCTGCGCTGGGGGGCTGGACCCTGCCCCACACTGGGAGACCCTCTGGCTGCTCCCTAGCCCTGGGGACACCGGAGCCTGCCTTAACCCAACCAGGGACGTGATGGCTGCTGGCACACACACACGTCCCTGCAGCGCTGGGGACAACTGTCCCCGCTGCCCGCACCCCAAGTTGCGGGGGGACACGGGGTGCATCCAGGCCAGCATTGGCGTGGGGGAAGGAGCCCGGCTGGGGGCAAGGATGCACCGGGATGGGGGGATGCACCGGGGTCGTGCCCACCGGGCTAGGCCCACCCGGGGCTGGGACGCCGGAGACACCACTCCGCAATGCCGGCTCGCCCCCCCGCACCGCGGCCCGTCGTGCCTGGGCTCCACCCGCCCGTGTGCGGGGTACAGGAGCTGGCCGGGCCTTTAACCGGCGGTGCAGCACGGAGCAGGCCGCGGAGCGGACTGCAGCCCCCAGCAACCCCCGCGGCGCGGCGGGCGGGGCGACGGGGGCTGTTGCGCGCGAGGGCTGCTGGGAGTTGTAGTTCTCTCCCCGGCCGCCGTAGTTTGGCTGCTGCCGGCTGCCGTGGCGACGCGCGGGGGCTGCCGGGAGCTGTAGGCGGCGGCGG
>JAOQGH010000003.1:33444614-33465060 GCA_025769975.1 Gallinago jamesoni | reverse complement strand
GCCCCGCACCGCCCCGCCGCGCTGCTTTGCTGCCACGGCCGGCGAACTGCCCGCAGTGTGGGACCCGGTGCTGCGGGGCTCTGGGACCCCTCTGCCCGCAGTCCTGGTGCTGTTGGGCTCTGGGACCCCCCCGCCCGCAGTCTCGGGGCTCCGGGACCCCTTGCCCCCAATCCCGGTGTTCCGGGGCTCTTGCACCCCCTGCCCGCAGTCCTGGTGCTGGTGGGGTCTGGGACCCCCCCCACCCGCAGTCCCGGTGCTGGTGGGCTCTGGGACCCCCTGCCCCCAATCCCGGTGCTGGTGGGCTCTGGGACCCACCACCTGCAGTGTGAGACCTGGTGCCGCAGGGCTCTGGGACCCCCTGCCCCCAGTCCTGGGGCTGTGGGGCTCAGGGACCCGCCGCCCGCAGTGTGGGACCTGGTGCTGATGAGGTCTGGGACCCCCTCCCCCCCCGTGCCTTCCCTCTGGTGCTCACACTGTATTCAGCGGGAGGCTCTGTGTGCCGCCGGCTCTGCAGGGCGTGCTGCCTGGATGGTGTCTCTTGAGCGTCACACAAGCCACCCCGGTGTGTGCCCAGGGCCCGCTCCCCGGCTGGGCTGTGTGGGACAAGGTGGCTCAGGGGCTGCTGGTCCCCTCTCATGGATGCACAGGTTGCTTCCCCGCTTTGCTCCATCCTCCGCATCCAGGGAGCGTTTCCTCCCGGTGTTGAGGAGCAGGAACCGGGCAGGAAGGTGCTCTCTGTGCCTCAGCCCTCCTGAAGCAGGTCCCCATGGGCCGGCAGGTGGGTTTTCCTTGGGTGAGGACTTTGCTGAGGTGGGGGGGAGGCTGGAGCCTGTCTGGGTGAGATCCAAACCCAAGGTCCCGATGCTGCGAGCCGTGCTGGTGACCGTTCTTCCCAGGAGCCGAGATCTTCCGGGTGCTGCCGGTGCCGGTGAAGCCGCCGCTGCCGGCAGTGCTGGCTCACGGGCCGGCTTCCTGCCCCGCCACAGTTGTGTAACGCAGCTGATTAGGAGGGTGCTGTGACACCCCAGAAGTGACAGCACTCGGTGGGGGGGGGGGAGAGTTTTCACTGTGCGAGATAAGGTGCGAGTGCCCAGCCCTGCTGGTGTGCCGTGCCGGCCCGGCGCGGGCGTTGTCACACATAGCCCATTAGTGGGAGCGATTCTGGGGGGAGCGATTCTGGGGGGAGCCTCTCGCCGCTTCCCAGAATGGCCTGGAAGACGTCCCGGGTCACCCATCAGCGTCAGGAATTGCCCGCTCCCTGCACCGCAGGGCGGCGTGCGAGGTGAGCGTCACAGCTCCTTCCCCGTCCCTCTTGTGGGGCCATCAAGGTCTGGGGCTCTCCCAAAGCCCCGGGGCTCTGTTGGTTTTGCAGAGGAGGGTCTGGCGAGGCCTCGGCGCGGTGGGAGCCCGCCGGGGGGGAGAAGGCTTTTGCTGGTGGGATTGTGCTGACGCCAGTGTCTGAAGGTGATGTGGGGCTCCTCTCCCACCGTCTGCCTCAGCAGAGAGCAAATCCCGGGGTGAGCAGCTGGCGGCACAGATGTGGGCTCCCCCCAGCTCCTGCCGGAGTGCGGGGACCACGCTCCCTCCCACCCTCTTCCCGGCATCTCCCTGGGGGGACGGCGGTGACCCCGAGCCATCCCTTGACCGGAGCTGACCGAGCGAGGGGGTGCAGAGGGTGAATGCCTCTGGATCGGTGGGTGACGGTATCGTGATGGGGACCCACGGTGAACAGCCTCCGGTGGAGAGCCCCGTCCCGTCCCGGCACCACCGTGTCCTGAGCTGGTCCCCGTCTGGGGTGAGGGGGATTGGGCAGCACTGGAAATAATCCCGCTGCACCCAAGGGATTACTGCTCGCTCTGGCCTGGGGGATTAAGGGATTTCTCTAAGAGGGGTTGATGGAGCCTCCCGCAAAGCGGCTTGTGCCTGGGGGGGCCTCGCCGTCTGGGGCAGGGTGGGCTGTGCGAGGTGCGGGAGATCCCCTGGGGAAGGGTGGGTGTCAGGTCCCCTGGGATGCCGGGGGGGTGGGGGATCCCTGCCCTCGCCTGGCTGCCAGCCTGCACAGCCCTGTTTTGCTGGCAGGCCCTGGCAGGTCCCTTGGCACGGGCTCAGCTGTTTGGGAGGCAGCCCGTGACCGTGCCGTGCTCCTCGGTGCCGGGGAGGGGGGACACACGGTGCTGGGGGGAGCCACCGGTGACACACCGGCCCCATCCCTGTTGTGGGGTGAGCTGGGGCGAGTCGCTGGGGGAGCAGCTTGTCCGCAGAGCTGCGGGGCTCCCAGGTTCAAAGAGGTGGGGACGGTGCAAGGGCAGCAGTGGGGCTGGGGGAGCAGAGCCAGCGGCTGGGGGGGCTCGGGCAGCACGGCGTTGGGCAGAGGCAATGAGCCGGAGCCTCTCCTGAGATCCTTGGGGACACAGAACGATAAGCCACGTTGCTGACGCTCAGGAATTGCACGTCAGGGACACAGAGGGGCTGTTTTGGCCCGTTTCTGCTCCAGGCTGAGGGAGGGGGGAGGCTGCTCCTTGGGGACCCGCTTGCCAGCAGATGGGAGCATTGGGGTCTGGAGAGCGTGGTTACCTTAATCCTGGGTGTTTGGCACCCCCTGGGTGTTTGTGACCCCCCTGCCTTGCCCTAGGCAGGGTGTGAGGATGGAGCTGGGTGTCAGGGTCGCTCTGCATGGGGGATCGCTCCTGACCTTGCCTCGAGCCAGCCGGAGCACCCATGGGTGCCCTTTCTGCCCCGGGGTTTCTCCAGACGCTGGTCCAGGTCCCAGGCAGGCACTCACCACACCACGTGCCCTCCTCGGTGCCCCCAGCTCTTCTTGCCTGCCCTTTTGCCTCCCGGCTTTGCGGCAACCACCCCATCGGCCCTTGGGAAAGGGGAAGTGGTGCCGAAACCAGAAGGTGGGTCACGTCAGCGGCGAATGCCTGGCTGCCCTCGCAGCCCCGGGACCTGCCCTTCTCCTCCTCTTAACCACGCTGCTTCTGGGAGCCAGGGTCCCCTCCTGTCCCTCAGGACAGGAGGGCAGCTTCTCCCTGGCGTGCCCTTCCCGCTGCCTGCCCCATCAGGGCTCCCAGGGGATCCTGCCCGGCTCCGGTTTCTCCCAGCTCAGCGTGTCCCCGGTGCGTGCTGGTGAGCGGCAGTGCCGGCGGTGCCAGCCGGGCTGCCCCACGGGATGCTGCCTCCTGCCCCGACAGGCTCTGGGGTGCGTTACTCATGGCCGTGCCCTGTACTCGGGGATCCCTCCCCACTTTGAGGGAGAGAGCTGTCGGTCCGGTTTGGGTTTGCTCATCACCTGGAGGGGGGTGGGATCCCAAGGTAGGACACCCCCCCGGTACCCCGGGACCACAACAGAGGGGGAGGCATCTCCATCACCGCCGGGACATGCCCGGAGCCCGACCGTCTGACCGGCACCGCCAGGGAGGGGCTGGCAGGAGGCGAGCGGGCCTGCCTGTGCACGGCACGTGGGGCAGGCTGAGCCTGTCGGGGCTGTGGTGGCACCGGTGCCCGGGCCCTGCGCCCCACCAGCGACACCCCCTGCACCCCCACGCCTCGCCAGAGCTGCCGCGTCTCTCCGGTGCACCTTCCTTTATGCAGCGCCGGTTGCTACGCGACCGCCGGCTCCGGATGCTTAATGCTCTAATACGGAGGGGATAAAACCACTCTAAAAATACCCCGCTGCCAGCCCCCCGCGGGGGCAAGGGGGCTGCCGGGTTGGGGGGCGGCCGGGGGGAGGGTGGAGGGGTGGGTGGAGGTGGGGCAGAGGGTGCAGGACGGGGAAGGGGGCCGCCGGGGAGTTGCCAAACTCCTTGTCCTCTAAGTGGCTTTGAGGAGCCAGGTCCGGAGCGTGGGGAGCGTGGTGTGCGGGCAGGGAGCGGGGCTGGTGTGCGGGCAGGGAGCGGCGGGGATTGGTTGGGGCTGGCGCGTGGGCTCCTGCCGCTGGAGCTCCCCTGCCAGAGCCGCCTTCCCCGGCTCCAGCCGGAACGGGGAGTCCTCCCGGCTCCCCTTGCCCGCACCCAGCCCGCGGGACCCGGCACCGGCCAAGCTCAGCCCCGCGGGCACCCGCCAGGCCTCCGCCTGCCCCGCGGGAGCGGGACCTCGGCAGCATGGGGACGGTCAGCGAGCTCTGCGCCTCCAGTTTCCAGGCTTTCCTCTGCCCCTCGGTGGCTGCCAAGGCAGGTAGGAGCTTCGTGCCCTCCCCTCTACCCTCCCCACGGGGTCACCGGCAGACGTGGCGGGTGCCCGTGGCTCCGGCTCCATATGGCTCCTGCTGACAGTGGCACAGAGAGTCCTCGCCGTCTCGCCACCTCCTTCCCCCGCGCACCGCCGGCCTTCGCAGGCTCCGGATTCTGCCGGCGCTCAGCTCCGGTGGCCAGCTGGCCACTGGGCTACCTTGCCTGGCATTGCCCCGCGCTGCTGCTGGGTGCCACGCTGGGACGGGGTCGGTGGAGGGGGGGACTCAGGAGGTGGTGGTGGTGGCATCTGGGAGGATGCACGGAGCCCGTCACAGCTGTGGGTGCTCGGTTGCCCTCGCCGCTGCGGCTGCGTGTGGCTGCAAGAGCTGCGGGGCCAAACCCAAATCTGTGCAGGGCACCCCAGCGCCTGCTGCGTGGGCACCCGCCACCACGGGCTGGCCCTTCATGGGAGCTGCTGTGACAGCACCGAGTGTGGTCTGAGAGTGGCCGTGCCGTGGGACAGGGGGGTGCCAGACCCGCTCTGGGCAGCCCTCTGTGCCCTGGTGGTAGCCAAGCCCGAGCAGCCACTGGCCCTGCACCCCTTGAGGTGCAGGGAGCAAGCGAGGTGCCCACCAGGTTGCGGTCCCGGTACCTGCACGGTGCTCGGTGCAGGTGGACGTGGCCGAGCCGGTGCTCGCCTGCACGCAGCGTGGGCTGGGGGCTCCCTGAGTGGGGGCTGCGGGGGCCTGGAGCCCCCGGGGAGCGAGGCAGCAGGTGTAATGTGGGTTCCCTGGGGGGGCGTAGGGGTGTCTCCAGGCACAGGGAGCGGGGTGACGAGCAGCAGGGCTGCTCCGAAGCGGCACGAGGGCCCTGGGTGCGGGGTCCGTCCGCCTGGGAGGGTCTTTCCTGGAGCCTCCTGTCCCCAAACTCCTCCTGACGCACCTCGGCTGTCGGTGGGGAAGGATGGGGCTGACGCAACCCAGGATGTGCAGCCGGCGCGGCCAAAACAGGATGTGGCGTGCAGAGAGGGGCAGGAAGTTTCTGGGGGCCTCGTGGGTCCCCCCCGCCCATGGGGTAGAGCCGGGGAGGGGGGGGGCAGCACCCCACAGCAGAGCCCCGGGGACGGCTGCTGGCAGCACCCTGGGCTCATCCTCGGGGTCTGCCTCACCCCAGTGCCGTTGTCCCTCCCGGCATGGCCAGTGCAGGCATGAGATGGGCTAGTAGGAGGGCTGGCGAGCGCTGCGGCGCAGCTGTGGGCCGAAGGACCCGCTGCCAGGCTGCTGAAGCCCTTCCTCCCCGTGCTCCTCAGCCGGCGTTCCGGGTGCTGCTTCTCCATCTGGCGCTGCCGAGCAGGATTTAGCTGAGTCAAGGCGGCCGAGGCTCAGGTGGCCGCTCCAGGCAGCGACAGCGGGACGGGGACAGGATGGGGACAGGATGGGGGATGGCCACTGCACAGCCCTCCCAGTCCTGCCCGGGTTTGATCCCTACAACCCACACAGGACCAGGAACCCGCAGTGCAGGGGTCTGGCAGGGCTGGGGTGGGGGTCTGCTGGGGTGGGGGTCTGCTGGGGTGGGGGTCTGCTGGGGTGGGGGTCTGCTGGGGTGGGGGGGTCCCGGCATTGCCACAGCGAGCTCAAGATGTGCCGGGTCGAGCATCCTGGCAGCCGTCGAGGAAGGAAGGGCTGGGCCAACCCCAAATCCCTGCCTGGCCGGGACCCCAAGACATCACGACCCCCGCCCCCAGGGCTGAGGAGGGGGGAGCAGGACCCCGGCTGCCCCGTTTTCCCCCCTGGCCGGGAGCAGAGGAGTTAAGGTGCTTGCGGCTGCGGGCTGGTTGTGGCAGGAACAGGGTGTTGCTGCTGTTGGCTCCCCTCAAGGCCCGGGATGACGCCCTGGTGGCCCTGGAGCTCATTGGCTCGGAGCAGCCCTGAGTCAGCCCGGGAAGCACCGGGGTGGGCAGGTGCCCGCGCCCCAAAACAGCGGCACGGACACGGGCACAGCCGGCGGAGCCGCTGGAGACGGTCCTGCCAGGATGGTGCTCAGGGCGGAGGGCAGCGGTGAGCCCGGGCATGGGGGCACAGTGGGGCTGGTGGGGCTGGGGCGAGGGCAAGTGGGCGAGCAGCTCCACATCTGCCCCACTCCCGTGCCGCTGGCCCCGTCCTGCTCGCCTGGGGGCAACGGGGTAGGAGGGAGCAGGGTAGGTGGGTGGCTTCTGCACCCCGTGGGGGGCTTTACTGGGCACTGCGGGAGCGGGGGGCTTGCTGCTGGTCCTGCTCCCAGGACCAGACCCCACCACGGAGCAAGGGGTGGATGGACCAATCCTGCTGGTGCCCCTTGTGCCTTCCTGCTGCCCCCCCGTGTGCAGGGGCTCGGTCGTCGGCACCAGGAGCTGGAGAGCCCCCCTGGATCACCTGCACTGGGAGCTGGTGGGTCCCCACGGTCCCACTGCCCCCCAACTCCCATGCCAGAGGGTGAAGCTGGGAGAGCAAGCCCTGGCTCTGAGCTCCCCTTCCCCGCAGCCCAGGGCAAGGCTCGCCAGCCTCTTGGGAGCCACCGGGGCCCCACTCGGTGCTGGGGAAGGGTTAACGCCCTCTTCCTTCCCCAGAAAAAGCTCTTGCGTCTGGGGTTTCTCTTCCTCAGGCGGCTGCTGACATGGCTGGGCTGCTGTCACGAGTGCTCGCCCTCCGCAGTGGCCGCGCAGGCGGGGAGGGACCTTGGGGACAGAACCACCGGCCCCCTCTGCCCCGCAGCCTCTCGTCCCCCACTGCTGCCGAGCCCCCAGCCCGCTCCCAGGTGGGCAAGGGGACACGGAGCTGCTCTTGCCAGGGCTCACTTTGCTGGTTCCAGCCTCCACTGGAGGATCCCTCCCCTCCCTTGGGAGGGGTCCAGCCCTGGCACTGAATTTCTCCTCCACCGTGGCCACGGCCAGGCAGGAGGGTCCCCGTGGCAGGAGGGTCCCAGAGCAGGAGGGTCCCGGGAGCTCCCGGTGCTGCAGCCCAGGGATTTAAAGAGTTTTGCATTTTTGGCAACGGGCGCGCGGTGCAGCTCAGCAGTGCAAGCCTGGGCTCGCCGGCTGCCTGGGCCACCGGGAACGGCGCTGGGGCGTGCGAGAGGTGCTCGGACCGATCGGTAAGGCAACGCCAAGGCGGGGGCACCGTAACTTTGAACAACTTTTAACCTGGTGCCGCCAGCCGGGCAGTCTGCTCGGTGCTTCCCGGCGTCGGAGGCTGAAAAGGTTGGGAGCTGTTTGCTGCCGCGGCGGCTGGAAAGGGACAGTGTCACAAGCAGCTGGGGCTGCCTCCGGCCCCCGGCGAGCGGGGGGGGATTTTTTGGGAAGGAGGAAGCTCTTCAGAAAGCCCCAGCGCAGCCGGGGAAGTGCTGAGTCGGGAGATTTCGCTTTGCGTGGTGACGGTGGGGACAAACGATGGGCGGCTGAGGTCCGAAGGGGACACACCGGGGCTGGTGGCTGTGGTGGCTTGGAGACCAAGGACGGTGGTGGCACGCAGGGCCTTGGCAGAGCGGAGGGGTAACGTCTGGGGAAGGAGAAGGCGGTGGCAGCCCTGTCCCCAGCACCGCCGGGCTGGATGTAGCTGGTGCCACCACCTGTGGGGGCGCGCTCCGGAGGATGGGACGGTGCTTTGGTGTCCTCGCTGGTGACCATGGTGTGGTGTGGGAGGGAGCTGCTGGAACCCACTGGTGGTAGAGAGGACCGGGAGGGCTGCCGGAGGAGCGGGTGACTTTGGGGACGGGAGGGAACAGAATCGGGATGCTGTGTCCCTGCGGAGCGGGAGGTCACAAGCCAGGGAGCGCTCGGAATGTCTCGGGAGCAAGGTGTGGGGACGTGTGTCGGCCCCAGGGTTGGTTTTGGGGAAGGGATGCCTGGCTCCCAGGGGGTGACAGGGAAGTGGAGATGTGGTGAGGTTTGTCCGGAGGGTGCACCAGCTCCGGGCCCTGTTTTGGGAGGACGGATGTAGCACAGAGAGGGTGGAAGGGTGTCCTGGAGCTGGTTTTCTCCAGGGCTAGCCCAGTGCGGGTACCAACAGGTACCTAGACCCGTGTGGGGCACAGCAGAGCCATGCAGCCACAGCAGGGACAGGGACAAACACCCACACTGGCCCGGCTGGGGCCATGGGGAGGAGCGCTGGAGCTGGCCCAGGGGCCATGCTGGCCCTCACTGCCCTCCTTGCCCAACTGCTGAATAAGCAGGAAGGGGCAGTGCCCGGCTCCCCCGCCGCTGCCACTGCCCCGCGGGGCGATGTCCTGGCCCTCGCATTCCTCGCGTGCCGTCGGTGGCACTCGGCCGTTGTGACGGGGACGCTGCTTGCCAGCCCGGCTCCCCCCGTCACCCGGCAGCTCCACATCCCACCTCCGGGGCTGCCGGTGGCACCGGGAGCCTGGTGGGGATGGGTCCCCGGGGACACGCACGCTGACCTGATCGTGTCTCTGCCCAGTGCCCAGTGACCTGACCCCTGAGGAGTGCCAGGAGCTGGAGAACATCCGCCGCCGCAAGCAGGAGCTGCTGGCTGACATACAGGTGCGATGCTGAGGGCCACCGCTGTCCCCCCCCAGGGGGGACAGGAGACAATCTCCCTGCCCGTGTCACTGGGTCCCTGCAGCCCCATTCTGGGGTCCCTCACCTTTCTGCTGGGCTCGGGGTTGGTGGCCCAGGAGAGGCTGCCCTGGCCAGCGCTGTGTGTGACATCAGGGTGCATCAGGGTGCGGTGCCCCGGGACCCTCAGAGTGCCCTTGTGCCATTCCCGCAGCCCGGGGCACCGGCATCTCCGTGCCAGTCCCCCCCTGGCACGGGTAGGGACCGTGTCTCTGGGCCAGGCCACTGCCCTGGCAAGCAACTGCGAGGTCAGCGCTCATCTGGGATGCTCGTCAGCCTGATTAAGGCAGCAGAGGCTAATTACTGCCATATGCCGGGCATGATCTAAAGGGATTAGGGGGTAATTGTGTTAACCTCTGAATCTCTTCCTTCCTGCACGCTCGGAGCATGGCGATGCTGGGGGGGGGATTAGCCCCTCTGCCAGTGTCCCCCAAGCTGGGCAGCACTCAGGGTGCAAAGGAGGGAGGGAAGGGTCTTTCCCAGCCTCCTGGGGGAATGGTCCCAGGGCTGGGGGGCTGGAAGTTTGGGAGGGGGTGGGGGGAGGCACCTTGTCTCATCGTGCTTTCTCCCCTCAGCGGCTGAAAGATGAGATAGCAGAAGTGACGAATGAGATCGAGAACCTGGGCTCCACGGAGGAGAGGTGAGTCCTCTACCGCCCCGGCAGCCCCGTGGCCTCCGCTGAGCCCCCCCCAACCCTGGATGCCGGGAGCCGTGGGCAGTTCCCCCCCACTTCCCCTCCCCGGGGTGGGGGGTGCGGGTGGCTTTCCCAGGCTCTCTGAAATCCTCGGAGCGGTAGCAGGATCCCCAGTCTGAGCCGCTGCTCCAAAGGAGTGTTTTTCCAAGCCTCAGCCCCTCTGTCTGCCCGCAGCCACCGCCGGGGCTTGTTGTTCTGAGCCGGCGCGGGCGGTGCCAGCCTGGGATTAGGGGGGGTCCCGGCAGCCGACGGGACCTGCCTCCCGGCATCATTTCCAACCACTCACTGGGGCATGAAGGCTCTCGCCCTCTCGCTGGCCCCACTGGGGGCTGGCGGCTGCTCTGCCCGGACCCCCGTACCACCCAGCTGGCCCCGACGCGGAGGTGACCCGTGGGGACGCTGTACCCGGCTCCCTTCCGCACGGGGTGACCCAGCGAACAGGGCACGGCACCTCTTCTTTGCTCTGGGGCTTGGCAGGCCCAGAGCTGCCCCATCCGTGCCCCTGTGCCCGGGGAGTGGGGCAGGGACACGGAGCAGCCTGCTGGCTTCGTCCCCTGTGGGTTTGACACAGAGGACCTGCCCCTGTGAAAGTTTCTGGGCTCCCCTTGTGGTCCAGGCTGTCCCCTCTGCAGGGTGCTGTGCCCGAGGGGTGGACAGGGGACAGCCAGGTCCCTCCTCGGGTGCTCAGAGCCGCTGTGTGCCCCGCAGGAAAAACATGCAGAGGAACAAGCAGGTGGCCATGGGCAGGAAGAAGTTCAACATGGACCCCAAGAAGGTACTGCTGGGTGGGCTGGCAGGGAGCGGGGCAGTTCAGCAGCCCCTTTGGGGCCACCTTCAGCTCTGGCCTCACGGTCTGGGTGCCTGGCCACCCACGGGGGTTGGGGCAGAGCCAGCACCCAGGGTGGGGGCTGGGGAGGAGGTGGGCGAGTTGGTGGGGTCAGCAGCAAGCCCCAGAGCAAGGCCTCTTGGACCACTCCAGGGCATCCAGTTCCTGATCGAAAACGACCTGCTGAAGAACACGTGCGAGGACATCGCTCAGTTCCTGTACAAGGGGGAGGGCCTCAACAAGACGGCCATCGGTGACTACCTGGGCGAGAGGTATGCTGGCCTGGGGTGGCTCGGCTCTCCTGAGGATGCCCTGGGCTCCCACTGCCTGAGAAATGGGACAGTGCAGCTCTTTGAGCTTCCAGCGGGGAGGGGGGGTACATGGGGGGTAGGGCCAGCTGGGGATGTTCGATCCATGGCTAGCACTTGCCAGAGGCCAGTGCATGCAAACAGCCCGGGACTCGAGGGGGGGGTTGCAGCTGCAAGTTTCCCACCTCCCCCCACCCCGCAGAGCTGAGCAGAGGGTGGAGGGAAGCAGGGAGACGTGGGGCCGCCCGGCAGTCACAGGACTTGCTGATCACGCATCCCTCGTGCTCTGGCTTTGTTCCCGCAGGGATGAGTTCAACATCCAAGTCCTGCATGCCTTCGTGGAGCTGCACGAGTTCACTGACCTCAACCTCGTGCAGGCCCTGCGGTGAGCGAAGGGGGCCAGGGCGGGGGCTGCTCCCCGTCCCCTCGGGGAAGAGGGGCTGGGGGGGGAAGTTACAGGGGGGCACACAGGGAGCCCCCAAAGTAAGGTGACCCCTTGCTCTTCACAGGCAGTTCCTGTGGAGCTTCCGACTGCCCGGGGAGGCGCAGAAGATCGATCGGATGATGGAGGCCTTTGCCCAGCGGTATTGCCAATGCAACCCCGGTGTCTTCCAGTCCACAGGTGAGTGCCTGTCCTGGCCCCTCTCTCCCCTCGGTCCTGGCCCCTCTCCCCCCTCCGTCCTGGCCCCTCTCTCCCCTCCGTCCTGCCTCATGCCTGACCTTCCCCCCCACCCCTCTAGATACCTGCTATGTGCTCTCCTTCGCCATCATCATGCTCAACACCAGCCTGCACAACCCCAACGTCAAGGACAAACCCACAGCAGAGCGCTTCATCGCCATGAACCGTGGCATCAACGACGGGGGGGACCTGCCTGAGGAGCTGCTGCGGGTGAGGGAGGGGACACGGCGGGGACAGGGACGGGCTGGCGGGTGGAGCAGAGCTGACGCCCGGTGTTGTTGTGCCAGAATCTCTACGAGAGCATCAAGAACGAGCCCTTCAAAATCCCTGAGGATGATGGCAACGACCTCACCCACACCTTCTTCAACCCCGACCGGGAGGGCTGGCTGCTGAAGCTCGGTGAGTGCCGGCAGCTGGGTCCTGGGGGGGGGAGTGGGGCTGTGGGTGTGATGCCCCTGGGCTGGGCATCTCTCCTGCAGAGCATGGTGGCCCTGTGGAGGGGCAGGAGGCTGCAGCTGGGGCACAGCCCCCGTGGGGAAGGTGTCCTCGTGTCCAGGAGCCCTCCATCGTCCCCGGGCTGGTCGGCAGGAGCAGCCTCACCGCAGGATGAGGCCCTGTGGTGCAGCTGGGTGGGCATCTTGGGGGGTGGGGGGGGGGCTCTGCCTCTAAGTTGGGCAAGCCCCGTGGTGCAGAGCTGGCACTGGGGGTCTGTCACCGGAGCACAGAGACCACGAGGCCCTTCTCATCACCGAGTTCCCAGCAGGGTCCTGCCGGAGCGGTGACCCCCCCCCAGGGAGTGAGCGGCGAGCGAGCTGCCCCAGGCTGCGTGTGTGTTCCCCCCAAACCCCACACCCCCCCACCCCACACCCCCCCTTTCTCCATGCCACAGACCGGTCCCTGCCTCACCTTCCCACGGCATTATCACCTCCGCATTATCCCGGCTCCACATGCAGGCAGCGTGCATGGCATCCCTGCTGCACGGCCCGGCTCCAGGCCGGAGAGCCCACCCCACGCCCTGGCTCCTGTGGCTTCTCCTCTCGGCACCTCTGGGGAACCCTCTGGTTAAGCGAGGCTGGGGGGGGGGGTTGGTAGGGGGGAAGAAGTCGGTGGGGGGCCAGCAGGAGTGGGGTCTGGTGGGGGCTTTTCCCTGGGTCTCTCGCTGGGGTCGGGGCTCTGTCCTCTCACCGGGGGGCGTTTCTGTCGTACGGCCACCCCCTTGGGATGGGAGAGGGGGTCTTACCCCCCCACTGCACCCTGACTGGTTCAGAGCCTGACCGTGAGGCTGAGCAGGGGCCATCTGCCCCCCAGCTCTGGGGTGGGGGAGAGCCCCAGACCTCCCTCTGCTGTCCCCGAGCAAGCCCAGTGCCCGTGCATGGCACGTCGGGGTCTGCCACCATCGGGGCTGTTGGTAGCCAGGGGGGCTGAGAGGCAGCCCCCACCTGGGTGCCATGGCTCAGCCCGCTTGTGGGGCAGGGAGGGACCCCCCCAAGGAGGCCACAGGGGTAAAGGGAGCCCCACGTGCCCCCCAGCCGAGGAGATCCGTCCTGCAGAGCCACAGCGAGCCAGGGCAGGGTGGCCCCCGTGGCGGTGCCACCCGCCGGCCCCTCACGGCTTCCCTGCTGCAGCCCTGCCCCACTGACCCACGCGGGGCGAGGGGGGTTCTTCGGGGTTTCTTCTTTATTTTTCCTGTTGGGTTTTTGGTTTTTTCCTTTTTTTTTTTTTTTAATTTTCTTTTTTCCCTCATTTGTATGTTTCCATGATTTTGGCTCTTCCTTTCCTTGTCCCCAACTCCAGGAGGTACGTACCCCTCTCCCCGCTCTGCTCACGCCGCTGGGGCTTCGTTTCCTTTTCGTTTTTAATTGCTGGTGATTAGTCTCATTGCTGCTGCTGCTAACCACCTGCACCTGCCACGGGGACAGCCCTGCTCCTGCCGCCGGGGCAGGGATGCGGGGTACCAGCCCTGCTGATGCCAATCGCCCCCCCCGCCCCCAGGCCTGCTGGCCCCCTCCCCTGCCCCGCTGCACCCCACGGCATGGGGACGGACAGGAACAGGGTTCCTTGCCCACCCGTCCGTGCTTCGCCATGTTCGCAGTGGGTCTTTGCCTCCGGTGCCACGAGGGATGGGGATGGGTTTGGGGTGTCCTCAGGAAGGGCCCCAGCCCGTGTTTTTGGGGGGGGTGGGGAGGAGGTTTGGAGGTGCTGAGTGCCTGGGGCTGGATGGGGGGCAGGCAGGAGCCATCTGTACGGTGCCCTGTGCCACACCGGGGGCTCATGGCAGTCCCCAGGCTGGGTGCTGGTGCCAACCTGGTTCCATCACCTGCATCCCTGGGGTGCTGGGGAGCATTGGTGCCCCCCCCGGGCTGCCTTGGCCCTCAGTCCCCCGATGACTCTGTAAGTGTTGCCTGACCTGCGGACCCTGGGCTCTTCCTGTGCTCCCTGGGCTGCGGGACCTTGGCATGTGGCCTCTGCCCACCCGCAGCCATGGGGGAGGAGGTGGCCCTGGGTGAGGGGGGGGCTGGGGCAGGTGAAGCCCCAGGTTTCGGGGTGGGCTTGGCTGGGGGGAGGCAGAGGGGCTTTTTCCTCTGGGAGGTGCTGGCCGCTGCCTGGCTTTGGGGCAGGAACTGGGGTGGGCAACCAGCAGGTCTGGGGGAGCAGGGAGGCACGGGGACTTCCCGGTGGGGTGGGGGAGATGAGCTTGGCCCCCGGGCCAGCACAGCCCTGGTGCTCATCCCAGGGTGGCAGCACATCTGGCACCACTGCCATGGCCAGAACATGCTGGCCCAGTGGAGGAGGGGGGCTGGGTGCAGGGATGAGGGGTCCCCAAGCCCAGGGAGTGGCTTCTCCCTCTTCAGTGGCCACTGTGAATCTGCCACCGAAAGCCCGGGCACCGTGGCCCTGGGCTCACGCTTTGCCCCGGCACCGGGTTGCTCTGGCCGGGATGCCATGGGGACCAGTGGTCAGTGTGAACAGAAAAATCCCCGTGTCCCCCCAAGAGCTGGCCCGGCTGCAGCATCCCCTGGCCACGCCGAGTCAAAGCTTTGGGGTGGGAAGGGGCCCCCCCCACCCCCCCACCCCCCCTCTCCTTCCTCCCCCATTCCCTGCCGTCCTCTGCCTCCATCCTCATCCGTCTGCTTCCCGCTCCTGCCTGTGCCCTGCCCGGCCTGGTGTGTGCTGCTGCCTCTGCTTGTGCCCGGCGCCGCTGCTTGGCTGTGTGTGTCCGCCCCTGGGGCTGCGGCTCTGCCGTAGTGCCCCCTCGTGTGCCACGAGACACCCCCCCCCATCCCCCACCCCCCCACCCCTCCTCCAAGGTACCCACCCCCCCTAAACCCAACCGTGCCCCTCTCTGCCCGCAGGAGGCAGGGTGAAGACGTGGAAGCGGCGCTGGTTCATCCTGACCGACAACTGCCTTTACTACTTTGAGTACACGACGGTCAGTGCCCTCGGTGGCGGGGGGGGAGGGGGCCCTGGGGCAGGGAATTGCCCCCCCAGATCCTTCGTGGCATGGTGATGGGCTGTTGGGGGCTGATGGGGTGCGGGAGGGGCCCCTCGGACCAGGCAGCACCCAGGTGCCTCTTGGGGAGAGGGGTGTTTGCAGCATCCAGGCACGTGGGGTGGGGTTTGGGGGTGAACAGCCTGTACCTAAAGCCTCTGCTTGCTTGCCCCCCCCCCCCCTCCAGGATAAAGAGCCCCGTGGCATTATCCCCCTGGAGAACCTGAGCATCCGCGAGGTGGAGGACTCCAAGAAGCCCGTGAGTGCGGGAGCAGGGTCCCCCAGGGCTGGAGGGACCACCCTGGTGCTTTGGGTGGGGGTAAAGGGTGCAGGGAGGGCCAGGGGGTGCTGGAGCCTGCGGGGGGTTCCCTGGGGAGGTGGGGGGGTGTGAGAGGACCCCACAGTGGTCACTGCCTCCACCCATCACGGTGGCTGGGGGCTGGTCACCACAGTGTCCGGAGCTGTGGGGTGACAGTCACAGCGTGTCCATCCCTCTCTGGGGTGCCCTGTTGGGATGTTCTGCCTCATCCCTCCCAACCCGGGGTCCCCTTTGGAAGCGGGGGCTCCCCCTGAGCGGTCTCCTCCCTCCCAGAACTGCTTCGAGCTCTACATCCCCGACAACAAGGACCAGGTGATCAAGGCCTGCAAGACGGAGGCGGACGGGCGCGTGGTGGAGGGGAACCACACCGTGTACCGCATCTCGGCCCCCACCACCGAGGAGAAGGAGGAGTGGATCAAGTGCATCAAGTGAGCGCTCCGGGGAGCGGGGGGGACGGGGTTGGGGGGGGGGGAGATAGGACAACGACACCGCTTTGGGAGCACCCCGCAAGGATGGGGAGGGGGACACAGAGCTTTTCCAGGGGCACAAACGGACCTGCCCCGGGTCAGACCCAAGCTCACCCAAGTTCACTCGTTCCCCTGCCAGGGCCGCCATCAGCCGGGACCCTTTCTACGAGATGCTGGCTGCCAGGAAGAAGAAGGTCTCCTCCACCAAGCGACACTAGCAGCCTCCACGGACCCTGCGAGGCCAGTGTCCCCCAGCAGCCCGAGCCTTCCCCCCCCGCCGTGGAGGGCTGTGGGGCTGGGGCCGCGCTGCAGCCTGGCCCCCAGGACCCAGCTTCAGCTTCGCAGTTTCTTTACCGTGGGGAGAGGGAGTGGGGGGGACACATGGACATCTTGGTGGCTCTGTGTGCCCCCCACCCCCCCATCACTGCCTCATCTCCGGGACAGCATCTTCACAGGCTTGAGCTGGGACCCCACACCCCTGCACGCAGGGAGCCCTGTCCTGCCCCGGGGCTGGGCTGTGGGACTGGGGGTGCTCTCTGTACTGTGTGTGTCCCCCCCCCAGCCTTGGCCAGAGCCCACCCTGCTCCTGACACCCCACTTAGCTAGCATATGCTGCTGGGTCCCTCCAGCACCCCTGTCCTGTAGCACTTGGGGTGTCCCCTCGGGAAGGTGAATGGCGGTTTTGGGGTGTTGGGGTGAAGGAGGCAGCCCCAGGGGTGGGGGTCCCTGCGGAGGGATGGCTCCTGGCCCTCGTTGTAGCGGGTCTGAGTCTGTCCTAGGCTTCCCCCACGCCACTGCCTTGTCCCCCCCCCTCCCCTCCCAAGCTGTCCCCTGCGGCGGGGACAGTCACTGCGGGCGCAGGGAGGGCTGAGGGTCAGGGAGTTGTCACTGTCACGGTGTGCAGGGGGTGCCACGTGGGGCAAAGATATGTGTCCTCACCCAGCCGTGGGGTGCCAGAGCTTGGTTGGGGGGGAATCCTGGTCCAGCAGCACCGGTGTGGCACATCCTTTGGGTGCCAACCCCTCGGCGAGGTGGTGCCGGGGTGGCTGTGGTCTCCTGGGGCACGAGCCCTCGCTGCCAAGGGGGTCTGGCTGGGCTGGGGGCTGCAGCCCCCCCCCGCCTCTGCCTTGTGAACACCCGTGTCCTGTTCCCCGCACGCAGGGTCTGGAGAGAGGCGCCTGGATCAGTATTATATCTATTTATCAGAGGTGTAAATACTCCTGTATAGTTTTCTCCTTTTAGATTATTTTGTATGATGTCGGGTCGTTCTGTGCAGAGGCCTCTCTGGAGGGTGAGGAGGAGGGGGGTGGGGGGTAGCAGGATGGGGGTTTTTTTTTTATGATAATTTTTTTTTTTTTTTTTTTTTTGCCACGGCCTTGTAAACTCGTGCTGAGGATCTGCAGCAAATAAACGCCGAACCGCGCTCAGCCCTCCGTCTCCTGTGCTCTGTGTGGGGCTGGGGGTGGGCGGGAGGTGGGCACCCTGCCCGGGTGGTACCGGCTGTAAATGGGATGGTGATCAAATATCCCAGTCAGGGCCAAGGGCAAACTGGGAACCGCCATCCCCCACCAGGCTGTGCCGCTGCCACCGGGACTGGGGGTGTGTGGGCAAAGAGCCCTCGTCAAGGAGCTGGGGGGGGGCAGCCCTGCGGTTCTGAGGTGGTTGGGGCTGGTGCCGGTGTCGGTTGGAGCTGGTGCCAGTGTCGGTTGGAGCCGGTACTGGTGCCAGTTGGGCTGTGGAAGGTCACTGGAGGCTGTTGGAGGGCTAAGGAGTAAGGCAGAGCAGGGGAGCGGTAGGGCTGGGCAGGATTTGGGGGTGATGGAGCAGGCTGGGGGGGGCAATGGGGCCAAGGATGTGGCAGGCTGGGGGGCAATGGAGCCGGGGGGGGGGGATGATGGGGCCAAGGATGGGGCAGGCTGGGGTGTGATGGAGCCAGGGAGTGATGATGGGGCAGGGTGGGGGGCAATGGGGCCAAGGATGGGGCAGTCTGGGGTGCAATGGGGCCAGGGGTTGATGATGGGGCCAAAGATGGGGCAGTCTGGGGTGCAATGGGGCCGGAGGGTGATGATGGGGCCAAGGATGGGGCAGGCTGGGGGGCGATGGAGCTTGAGGGGGTGGGGGTGACGGGGCCAGGCAGGGATGGGGTTGGCATCTCCCCATGGGGCCACAGCGTGCAGAGGGCTGGCTGAGGGTGGTGGTGGTGGGGTGGCAGGGGGAGTGAAGAGGGGTCAGGGTGTGGGATCTGCACAGCCCCAGGCTGAGTGGGGCTTTGCCTGCCCCCCGCCTCTCCCCCTCCAGGACCCCCCCAGGCACTGGGGAGCCGAGGTCAAGCCCGGTGCCGGTGCGAACAAGATGGCGGACGAGCGGCATGGCTTCCTGGAGAGCTTCACCACGCTGCTGCTGCAGGTCCGGCCTGACAAGTGGAACAAGTTCCTGGGCAGCGAGGAGGCCATGGCCGTGCTGGACGAGTTCTTCAGGCAGCAGGACATGCAGGAGCTGGTGCTGGGGCTGAACCCCGCCGGGCTGCTCCAGCCCACCACCTGCTTCCCGCCCGCCCTCAAGGCCAAGGGCATCTACTTCGTGAAGAAGAAGAAGGAGAACATCACCCGGGAGAACTGCCAGAGCGCACTGCTGGTGGGAGACATCGGCCCCTCGCCGGTGGAGCAGCTCATCACCGTGGTGGAGGAGGTGGGTGGCCCGCAAGGGTGGGCACTGGGAGCAGGGCATGGGGCTCAAAAAGAAATGAAATTAAATTCATGGAAGAATAATTGCCCCAGATGCTGGCCCTGGCCTCACCGGTGGCTCTCTTGCCGTGCTGGTGGGATTGAGCCCCAGCAGGACAGGGCTGGCTGAAGGTCACAAGCCTGGTTTTCTCCCAGGCCCCGGCTGAATCACTTCCTCCCTGTGGTTTTAAAAACTCAGCGTAATTCCCCTTTCCCCTTGCCCCGCAGCTGGGAAATGTCAGAGTGGATTTCTCTCAAACTTCCCATAAACATTCCCGCTCGGGGAGCTGCCAGCCCGGAGCACCCCAAAGCTGAGCCCCCGTGATTCCTCCTCCTCCTCCTCAGTGCTGGGGGCTTTTGCTTGATGCATTCACTGTGCTGCTCCCAGCACTTCCCAGCCCATGAGAGTTGGAAACCCATCACAGGGTGAGGGGGTTCCTGGTCATGCTGATGAGACAAACACCAGCAAAACCTGCTGGTGGGCTGAGACCATGCTCAGATGGGCAGGGAGAGGGGACACTGCAGACCAACAGCTGGATGTGCCCTTGGTGGTGGGAGAACCCAACCAAACGCCCGACCGAGACCTCTCCACCAGGTCCTCTTCCCCCTGCTCCTGAGCGAGGACAATGCAACGGCCTGGCCCGGGGTGGTGGTGGAGGACATCACGCGACGAGTCCACCAGCTGAAGAACGAGATGTTCGTGATGAGTGGGAAGATCCAGGGGAAGCCGCTGCTCCCGCTGCCGGAGCACCTGGACAGTCAGGATGGATCCAGTACCATCCTCGAGAGGTGGGTGGCACAGGGCCCCGGGGTGCCATGAGTACCTCTGTGGGGGACAGGAGCTGGGACACCAGCTCAGTCCCCAAGCATCCCTGGGCACCAAGCACCTTGGAGAGGCTGTGCCAGGCCACCATGCTGGTGGAGGTGGCTACAAGCAGGCACAGGGGGCTCCCCCACGGCAGCGGGGCTCCCCCAGTGGGGGGCTTGGGGCTGCTCCTGGTGCTGGAGCATAACCCAGCTGCCTTCCAGCCTGGCGGGACCTGTGGACATTTCGGCGCTGCACTCCCTGGAGACCATCGTCATCGAGTGGTCCCACCAGATCAGAGATATCCTGAGCAAGGACTCGGCGCAGCCGCTGCTGGAGGGGCTGCACCCCCTGCCCAGGACCGAGTTTGAGTTCTGGCAGACCAGGATGGTCAACCTGCAGTGCATCAACGACCAGGTACCGCCTGGCTCCGGCCGGTGGCCACGTGTCCCCAGTGTTGAGCCCCACCGGTGCTGAGCCACCACCTCTCCCCTCCAGCTGCTCTCGCACCGGGTGGCGGCGCTGGCCGAGACGCTGGAGAAGGCCAACAGCTGCTACTGGCCCGCACTCCAGAGCATGTTCAAGGACGTCAGCTCCGGTAAGCCCCCCGGGTGATGGCCACCAGCCCCTCCGGTGAGGACTCCCTGTCCCCAACCCAGAGTTTCTCCCCCCCGGCGCAGGTCTGGAGGAAGCCAAGGACATCAGCCTCCACCTGCAACCGCTTCGGCTCGTGCTGGAAGAGCTGGAGCAAGCGGATTATTCCCAGGTGAGTTAAACGTGGTGGAATAACCGGGTAGAGGCTGCGTGGTGGGGTACCGACCCAACCCTCGTTAGCGCGGCCGCCTCCCCCGGGGGTTAACGAGGTTCTGCTCCCGCAGCTGCAGCCCTGCGTGGACAGGGCGCTGTGCACCATCCGCCTGCTCCGCGCTCACTGCCAGCACTACAGCGCGCCCGCCCGCGTCATCGTCATCCTGCAGGAGATCTGCAACCTCCTCATCGAGATGGTAGAGCCCCCCCCCCCAACCCGGGGTTGGCTCCGGCACCTGGCCACCGCCACCTCCTCCGGCTTGGGGGGGGCGAGAGGGGGGGTGACACAGGGCAGGCGTGGGGGTCACGTAGGGACACCCCGATGAAGGGACAGGCAGGGCTGGAGAAGAGGTTTGGGGCAGGTGTGGGCTTCAGGAGATCACCTTCTCGCTCTCTCCAACTCACCAAAAGGAGGGTGTAGCCAGGGGGAGTCGGTCTCTTCTTCCAAGTCCCAGATGACAGGACAAGGGGTAATGGCTTCCAGTTGCCCCAGGGGAGGTTCAGGTTAGATATTAGGAAATATTTCTTTCCTGAAAGGGTTGTCAGG
>JAOQGH010000003.1:33385774-33420193 GCA_025769975.1 Gallinago jamesoni | reverse complement strand
TGGTCTGGTGGGAGGTGTCCCTGCCCAGGGCAGGGGGGTTGGAACTGGATGATCTTTAAGGTCCCTTCCAACTCAAACCAGTCTATGATAATTCATGCCACCTGGAGCCCGGGTGCAAGAGTCACATTGTCATGTCAGGGGCTGCAGCGAAGTCCCCTGGGGTGGGCAGAGCCTGGCAGCCGGGGGGGTGGGAGGTGTCACTGCTGACATGTTGTTCTTTTGAAGGACCTGAACGCCAACCTGGCAGCTCTCACCGCGGAGTTTGAGAAAGCTACAGCTGAAAAAATCAAATGTCAGCAGGAGACAGATGCGACCAACCGAGTCATCACGCTGGCAAATAGGTACCATGCAAACACTGAGGCCATCTGCTGCTCCCTGGCCCTGCTTGGTGACAATGACACGGGGGGGTCGTGGAAGCATCAGAGACCCCCATACCCTCACCAAATTAAAAAAATCCCAAGAAGGAAATTGGGCCAGAAGTTTGGAGGGACATGCAGCTGTGGAGCCGTGCACCCCGGGTGAGGGCAGCTTGAGAAGAGGGGGGGTTAATCCCAAGGGTGTTTGGTGGCGGCCATCCCAGGGCATCACAGTTGAGTTGTCCCCATCCCACACAGCACCAGGAGGGGTGGCACCACAGCAGCCACCTTCTCTCATTCCCCCCAGGCTCATCGGGGGCCTGGCATCCGAAAACGTGCGCTGGGCAGAGTCGGTGGAGATGCTGAAAGAGCAGGAGAAGACGGTGTGTGGAGACGTGCTGCTGGTCTCCGCCTTCGTGTCCTACGTCGGCTACTTCACCAAGAAGTACAGGGTGGAGCTGCTGGAGAAGCACTGGATCCCCTTCCTCGAAGGGCTGGCGGTGAGTGGGGTCCTGTCCCAGGGGTCCTTCCCCCACTGCTGCCAGCACCAAGGGGCTCCCACTCCTCTGTGGCCGAGTGACAACATCCCCTCATCTACAGGTGCCCATCCCCATCACCCCGGGGCTGGACCCCCTCAGCCTCCTCACCGATGCTGCCGACGTGGCCACCTGGAGCAACCAGGGGCTGCCCAGCGACCGCATGTCCACTGAGAACGCCACCATCCTCTGCAACACCGAGCGGTGGCCCCTCATCGTGGACGCCCAGCTCCAGGGCATCAAGTGGATCAAGAACAAATATGGGGAGGAGCTGCAGACCATCCGGCTGGGCCAGAGGAAGTGGGTTGGGGGCTGCCAGGTGGCCACGGGCTCAGGCTGAACCAGTGTCCCCCTCCCCTGACACTGGAGGGGTGCGGGGTTTGCGGGACAGGGCACCCACATCAGACTTGGGGTATCCAACACCTACATAGGCTCCATGGGCCCAGGGATGGCATGGTCCCCTCGGGGTGCAGTGGCTGGAGGGTGTTTGCTCGAGCTCGCTTGAGCTTGCCCCACACGTGCCTCCCACCCCTCTTGGCCACAGCTACCTGGACACCATCGAGCGGGCAGTCTCCAAAGGACGGCCACTGCTGATCGAGGACATCGGGGAGACGCTGGAGCCGGTGCTGGACCATCTGCTGGGCAGGAACACCACCAAGAAGGGCAGGTCAGCACGCCCCGGTCTCTGGTCCAAGGAGCTCCACCGGCTCTGAGTGACCGCTGCTGCCCTGAAATGCTGATTTATGTCCCTTTGTATGGCAGCACCCGGGGCCTGATCCTTCCCCGGGCTCTGGCCACATCCCCCAGTTTTCTCCAGTGTCACACAGTGGGGACACTTGTAGTTGACATGGCTTCTTGGGCTGCTCTAGTCAGCAGAGCCCAGTCCAATGAGTGATTTAGGAGCACATGGTGCTCCTGCGATAAGGTGTGATAAACTGGGAGGGTTTTCTTGGCACAGAAGCTGTTCTGGGGTGGGGCTTTGGCTGAGAACCCCCTGCCCCATCTCTCCGCCCCACACGGCATTGCCAGCCCCACTGCTGGCCGTGCTGCCTGACCCAGCCACCACTGACCCTCCTGGCCACCTCCCTGGGTCTGGTTACACCTCTTCCCAACCAGAGAAATACATCTGGAGCAGCTGGGAACAGCACGTGGGTCAAGGGTTTGTCTGTGCCGAGTTACTGCCAAGTGTACAGAAATTAATTTGTTTAATTAACTGAACAGATACATTAAGATAGGAGATAAAGAAGTGGAATATCACCCGCGCTTCCGCCTGATTCTGCACACCAAATATTTCAACCCTCACTACAAGCCAGAGGTGCAGGCTCAGTGCACCCTGATCAACTTCTTGGTGACCCGGGAAGGGCTGGAGGACCAGCTCCTGGCTGCTGTGGTGGCCAAAGAGCGGCCAGACCTGGAGACCTTGAAGGTAGGAACCCAGCCGCCGGCGTGGTGGCAGCAGAGTGGCCCCGGTGGTGGCTTTTCTGCTGGGAGCAGTGAGGTCTCACCTCCCTGAGCTGCTGCTGATGGAGAACCCAGCCAGTCTGTGTGGAGGCTTGGGGTCTGCCGTTGCCCCGTGGAGCCTGGCGCTGCCACCGATGGCTTGCTGTCCCTAGGAGGGCCACGTCCACCCACCTTTTGCTTCAGCGCGTTGATGACAGCACGAAACAGTGGGCTGGTGTCTCAGAGACCCACAGCTCAGCTGACGGGTACCTCAGCATGTTGTCTGGGCTGCATTTGTAAAGAAAGAGTTTCTAATTAGTAGAAGACCAAGCCAGCGGCACCGCTGATGGTCCACAGCTCGTTGGGGAGCGCCCAGGGTAAGTCACGGTGTGGTCCCTCGACTGACGTTGTCCCTGGGGGTCGGGTGTTGTAGGCAAACCTCACCAAGAGCCAGAACGAGTTCAAGATCAAGCTGAAGGAGCTGGAGGACTCCCTGCTCGCCCGGCTCTCTGCTGCCGGCGGGGATTTCCTGGGGGACACGGCTCTGGTGGAGAACCTGGAAATAACAAAGCGCACGGCCATGGAAATCGAGGAAAAGGTAAGAGAGCTGCCCCGGCGCCGGTGCTCCAGGGATTGGGAGGGCTCTCCTGGACCACACTGGGCACCAGGCACTCAATGGGAGGATGGGTGCTGCTTGGGCACGTGTCAGGACGGTGGATAACACCCACCTTCACGTGTGTCAAGGTGAAAGAAGCTAAAATCACCGAAGTTCAAATCAATGAGGCTAGAGAGAACTACAGGCCAGCGGCAGAGCGAGCCTCCCTGCTGTACTTCATCCTGAGTGACCTCAACAAGATCAACCCCATCTACCAGTTCTCTCTCAAGGTATTCATGGAGAAAGGAGGGAATCGGGTTGTAGGGGCAGGACAGGGCTTGGGGGATCATGGGGGAACCTGAAACCCGGGTGCTGAGCTGCCCACCCGGCTCCTCCTCAGGCCTTCAACGGCGTCTTTGAGAATGCCATTCAGCGCACGGCCCCCAGCGACGACACCAAGCAGAGGGTGATCAACCTGACGGATGAGATCACCTACTCGGTCTATATGTACACGGCACGGGGACTCTTCGAGAGAGACAAACTCATTTTCCTGGCCCAGGTGGCCTTCCAGGTAACACCTGCAAATGTCTGGGGCTTCCGTTGTGCGATCCTGTCTATGAATTTCTGTCAGTTTAAGCAGGTTGTTCTCATATTTCTGTGCTGCTGCTGGATGCTCAGTAACTTCTGGCCCATAGTAGCCCTCGTGCCATGGCCGTGAGTGCTGGGTTGGTTGTGATGCTCTACTCTCAACTGACCAGGTCCTGGCAATCAAGAAAGAAGTGAACCCAGTGGAGCTGGACTTTCTCCTGCGCTTCCCTTCCAAGGCCGGCGTTACATCCCCTGTGGACTTCCTACAGCCCCAGGGCTGGGGTGGCATCAAGGTTGGTCCCCACAGTTGCCCCCTGTGCCCAGGCGAGGCCAGCACAGCAGGTCTGGGGTCACACAGGGGGGTCTGCAGAGCCCAGGAGTGATTTCACCCTTCTCTGTGGGACCTGAAGGTGCTCTCAGACATGGAAGAGTTCAAGAACTTGGACAGTGACATCGAAGGCTCAGCAAAGCGATGGAAAAAGTTTGTGGAGTCCGAGGTGCCGGAGAAGGAGGTGTTCCCCCAGGATTGGAAGAACAAGACGTCCCTGCAGAAGCTGTGCATGCTGCGGTGCATGCGGCCGGACAGGATGACCTATGCCATCAGGTGTGCTGGCCCCCACCCCGTGTCACCTCCCAGAGGCCACCTTTGTTCCTACCCCACATTACGGGTTTATTTTTCCGTAGGAACTTTGTGGAAGAGAAAATGGGGAGTAAGTTTGTGGAAGGAAGGAGCATCGAGCTCGCCAAGGTGTACAAGGAGAGCAGCCCTTCCTCGCCCATGTTCTTCATTCTCTCCCCTGGCGTCGACCCGCTGAAAGACGTGGAGGTCCTGGGTGAGCAGATGCCCCCTCCTTGGCTAGCACCAGACCACCAGGGCTGGGCCAGCGAACGCCATCTCCTCCCCTCCCCAGGCAAAAAACTGAACTTCACCATCGACAACGGGAGGATCCACAACGTGTCGCTGGGGCAGGGCCAGGAGGTCGTGGCAGAACAAGCTCTGGAAGCAGCAGCCACCCAGGGCCACTGGGTCATCCTGCAGGTGGGTGAGCGGGGCAGTGGGACACACCACAGGGCACACAGCCTGGCTGGCAACCGGGCACACTGGGCAACGGAGATGGGCCACAGAGTAGGCAACCAGCAATAGAGAGTGGAAGCCAAACGCATGGAAGGGCACTCAAAGAGGAAGGTGGCCCTGCAGTGAGGGCACAGGGTTCCTCAGGGTGTGCCCCACGAGAGGGCAGTGACACTGGCGTCCCCAACCCAAGCGGTGCCATGTTGTGCTGCCCCTGCTCTCTGTGGAGCCACAGCAGGAATTTGGGGGGGGAAACATGTGATTCCCGGGGTTGTACTTCAGGCCAGACAGTACCAGCGGGTTCTTGTTGCAGAACATCCACCTGGTGGCCCGGTGGCTGGGCACGCTGGAGAAGATGGTGGAGCAGTACAGCCTGGGCAGCCACGAAGACTACCGGGTGTTCATGAGTGCTGAGCCGGCCCCCAGCCCCGACACACACATCATCCCGCAGGGGCTGCTGGAAAACTCCATCAAAATCACCAACGAGCCACCGACGGGCATGTACGCCAACCTGCACAAAGCCCTGGACCTCTTCACCCAGGTACCCCCACCACGGCCACACCAGGCCCTTCCCACCGCTCCGGGTGGCCTCTCCCCATCCGAGGGGGTCTTCCAGATCTCATCTTTGGGGGTGTCACCACAGACACAGACACTGCACCAGGAACCCGCCCCCTCCTCCCCACCAGGCACATCTTCCTGGGGGTACCCAGAGCCATAACTCCTGGGATGTGATTTAGGGGCCACCAGAGCTGCCCCGAGGCTCCTGAACCAGGGAGGTATGGAGCCACCCATGCCTTTCCCAGGGATGAAGGTCAAGCTGCTGCAGTTTGGTGCCACCAACGAGCCGCCTCAGCTGTCAGCGGGGGGGTGTATGCGTGTGGGGGGGGGATTCCTAATTTTTTTATTAACAAATGAGTGCAAAAACTAACCAACGAGCAAAACTTTAAAAGATAATTTTATGCTTTATTTTAATAACCAACCTTCAGTTTTCTTTCACCATCATCTGTCCGTGTTCCCCAACAGAGGGGTGGCCGATCGCAACATTTGGTCGTTCTCAGGCAAACCCCCTCTCACTCTCTTCCCCCCCCCCCGGCAGGACACCTTGGAGATGTGCAGCAAAGAAATCGAGTTCAAATGCATCCTGTTCGCCCTCTGTTACTTCCACGCGGTGGTGGCCGAACGGCGCAAGTTTGGCACTCAGGGCTGGAACAGACCTTACCCCTTCAACAACGGGGACCTGACCATATCCATTAACGTCCTCTACAACTACCTGGAGGCCAACCCCAAGGTAAGGGACCTCAGCACAACACATACTGTGACAGTCAACCTTCTTGAAAAAATTGATCCCTTTCCTTGCACAAATACCTTTTCTTGGGGAAACACAATGTTACCAGCAGCTCTTCCCTCCTCCCTGGGAGCTTCACACTCTGGTGGGTGAAGGTGCTGAGTCCTCCATCCTGAGTTGGGTGGAAAGTGGGTGTTTTGTACTGGGTGTTGGGTTTTTTTTTAAATTACTTTCCACCTGAAAAGCAAAGCCTGTCCTGAGAATGAAGGTGCAACTGAGGACTCGGGAGAGTCCTGCTTTCCCCCGGCCCCACAGAGGTGATCGAGGCTCACCCTAATGAAGAGGAGGAGTTGGGGGTTCAATGGCCGTGTCCACGGGGTGAAACCTGCGGGCAAACACAAGAGACACCTGGGACAAGGTCCCCATCTTGCTCTCCTCACTCTCTGGGGGTCTGGGCTCTGTCCCCTCCCTGGATGCTGGGACAGACCAGCCTGGGAGCCATCACTCCGTGGCCCCGCAGTAACGTGTGACCTCCCTGGGTTGTGGGGAGCTCTCTGGAGTCCACAGCCATCCCCCTGATGGTGACTCTCCTCCTTGTAGGTACCATGGGATGATCTACGCTACCTCTTTGGTGAGATCATGTACGGGGGGCACATCACGGACGACTGGGACCGGCGGCTCTGCCGGACGTACCTGAGCGAGTACGTGCGCCCCGAGATGCTGGAGGGGGAACTGTACCTGGCCCCGGGGTTTCTCATCCCCCCCAGCCTGGATTACAAGGTAAAAGAAATTAAAAGTTGCAATTTGCTGTGGAAAAAGCACCGCTCTGGATAAATGCACAGCAGTCAGAGTTAACCGACGTTCACCAAAGGGGAACGTAGAGGGGGAGGGAGGAAAAAAAAAAAAAACCTTTCAATCCTGTGAAAATATGCAGAATTGCTACAAAAATAATTCCTGTGGCCGGGGTGGTGAGGGAAAAACTTAGGTAAGGCCTGAGTAAAAAAGCAGTGTTGAGTAAAGCAGGCCAGGGAGCTGAGGCAGCACCACCAGAAAGCGATGACGTTATTTTGAAAGCTGAGGTGAAACTCCCTCCTTTGGCTGTATCTGCTCAACCAACGCCTGCCCCGTGCCCAGGGCTACCACGAGTACATCGATGACAACCTGCCCCCGGAGAGCCCCTACCTCTACGGCCTCCACCCCAACGCCGAAATCGGCTTCCTGACCGTCACTTCGGACAGGCTTTTCCGGACAGTTTTGGAAATGCAGCCCAAAGAATCGGATGCTGGAGGAGGCTCAGGCGTCTCCCGAGAGGAAAAGGCAAGTTTGACACTACACACTGGGAACTGAGGGGGCAGGAGGGGATCGGGAGGGGAGGACACAAATGGGCCACAGGCACTGGTCTGTCCCTGTCCTTGTCCCCTCTGCAGCGCTGGCCCTTTTCTGCCCCGGCATCAGCCTGGGCAGAAGGCCATGAGCTGCTCCGCTCCAGCGTCTCCGAGGAACCCAAAGGGCACAGGGAAGGGGCTGAAATGCTGCCCCAGCCCCTGCTTTGTGCTGGCTCCATCCGAGCAGCCAGCAGCGATCAGGACACTTCCTCTTGGATGGGCCAGAGACGCAAAATGTGGCTCGTATCCTGTGTCCTCAGAGTAGGGTAATAATTGCCATTCATGATGACAACCACTAAAAATACAGTTTTGCTGGGTTTGGTTTGGTGGTGGTTTTTTTTTTAAATAGAAGTGTTCCTCCTGACTCCCTGGATTTTACACTTTAATTACAGTGGCTTCAGCTCTTACCTTCCTGTCTACCAAAGAAAGAGCTGCAGCTTTTTAAGATCCAAGAGCAGTTAGTAAAAGAATGGAGCATTAGTAACAGAGGAAGAAACACAGGAAAACACTAAAGCAGAAAAAGAAAAATATTACTAAGTTAATTAACTGTTAACTCACAGCATTTTTCCTTTGATAACTGCAGTTTTACCACATATTCTTTCCAGGTAAAGTCAGTCCTAGACGAGATCATTGAGAAGCTGCCAGAGCCCTTCAACATGGCAGAGATCATGTCGAAAGCAGCCGTGAAGACCCCCTATGTTGTAGTTGCCTTCCAGGAATGTGAAAGGATGAACATCCTGACCCACGAAATCAGGCGCTCCCTGAAAGAACTAGACTTGGGACTAAAGGTGTGTCTTAGGTGGCTTCCAAAAAGGACCACGTATTTCCAATCGGTTTCGCTTTCTGCAGATACAAGGATCCAGCCTGTTCTCTCTCTCACAGGGAGAGCTAACGATCACCTCAGACATGGAAGACCTGGGGAACGCTCTCTTCTACGACAGCGTCCCGGAGTCCTGGACACGCTACGCCTACCCCTCCCTGCTGAGCCTGGGAGCCTGGTACGCAGACCTGCTCCTGCGCATCCGGGTGAGCACGGTCCCTGAAAGGCAGAGCTTGGGCAGGCAGCGGGCACCACAGGAGACCAGGAACCACCTCCAGCAGCATACAGTGGTTAAATGGTTTATTTTTTCAGTATTAATTTAAGCAGTTTCAAGTACCTGAACCAGTCTCTTAGAGAACAAGAGCAGAAGTTTGAAAAGGGTTGACCTTTAGAGTTCACTGTTTCAAAAGAGCATTCGCTGACCCCATCAGGACTTTGTCCCAGAAGAAAAAAAAAAAACAACAAAAACAATTAATAGAACTATCTCTTTAAAGTGTGGCCTTGTTAAAAAAAAATAATAGTTGTATTTACTGCACTGCAAATGAACAATTTAAGTTTAATTGCTGCAGTGGGATCTGCTGTTTATTGATCACAACCCATCTCCTCCCCAGTGTCCCCCTCTCAGATTCCCTGCCTCTCATCACACCTCAAAGCCGTATCCCACTGCTCAAAGACCCCTGCTGTTTTTATTTTCCAGGAATTGGAAGTCTGGACAACAGACTTTGTGCTACCTGCAACGGTGTGGCTGGCTGGATTCTTCAACCCCCAGTCCTTCCTCACTGCCATCATGCAGTCCATGGCCAGGAAAAACGAGTGGCCTCTGGACAAGATGTGTCTGTCAGTAGAAGTGACCAAGAAAAACGGTGAAGATATAACAGCTCCACCCAGAGAAGGCTCCTATGTGCACGGACTATTCATGGAAGGTAAGAGAACCTCTTTTCTGAGGTGTTTCAGACACAGAGAAAGCACAGGTGAGCGGAGGGGGTGTTAGTATTCACTGGCTCATCAGAATTTGGACGGCTTTTGCAAAAGCTGGGAGCAGGGGAGCCTTTACTCCAGCTAAACTGGAGATGCACCAGCTGAGGGCAGCACCGCTCCGGTTTAGGAGCAGAGTTTCTCAAACCAGACACTGCTTTTGGGAACTCAGGCTGCTGTCGTAGACCTGAAGACTGGGCTGTCCCAAGCTACATCGTTCTAGCAAATAAATGTATTTATTACACTCTTTTCTGATTTGTCTTACACATCAAATAACTCAGAACCTAAAATAATTAATGCTAAAAAATGGGGGGTAGGGATGGGAAGAGATGGCAGTGTCAGCAGAGCACCAAAAGGTCCACCTGAACAAAGCACAGACCAAACAGGACATCTCCTTGCAGCTCCCACCGCGGCCACCTCCTGCCTGCAGCCATGCAATGGTCACACAAAGCCCTGCTGAGGGACAAGCGGGGACACAATTTATTTAGGCACCCCACACACAGTAAGGCAAAACGCATTCTTGAGTCACAGTGAGATGATAACTCATTAGCCCTAATGACTACTCAGCCATGGCCACCCAACCATCCCGCTCCACCCCCGGCTGCTGCCGGAGCAGCCCCTTTGCCCCGGGAGGGGTCAGGAAAACAGCCCCCTCCCGGTGAAGTGCCATGGGGCAGCCGGTGCCCTGACAGTCCCCTGGTTTTGCAGGTGCTCGGTGGGACATCCCTTCCGGTGTGATCGCAGACGCTCGGCTGAAGGAGCTGACGCCCATGATGCCAGTCATCTTCATCAGAGCCATCCCTGTGGACCGCATGGAAACCAAGAACGTCTATGAGTGTCCTGTCTACAAGACACGGATGCGAGGTCCCACCTACGTCTGGACCTTCAACCTAAAGACAAAAGAAAACGCCGCTAAGTGGATCCTTGCCGGGGTCGCTCTGCTCTTACAGGTTTGAAAATTAAACAACCGTGGAAAACAGCAAACACTTCTACTTGCAAAGTTGTGTAACTTTGTCTAAGTTTGTACCAGGACTATTTTAGCAAAGTATTAATAAAACCATTGCTGGAACTGCTCTCATGTGGAGTCTGCTCTTGCAATATGTGGAGTTTCTCATGACGGATACTGGTTTTGAATGGGTGGTTTCTGATAAAGCGCTGGTTGAGAGCCAGACCACCGAAGGAAGCCAGACGGAACAATCGCATGCAACCATCCCCATTCCTTCCTTTCTCACAGCTCTCTGTCTTCCCACAGCTATTTGTCTGATCGCTGGGTGCTAACCCTGAGCTGAAAGTCACCAAGCTGAGTGTGGGACACCTTCCTGCACGGAAGCAGGGATCTGTTTAGACCAGACAGAAGAAGAGAGGGGCAGGTTTGGCCCAGTTCACCTACACCAACCAAAAGTCCAACAGCATACAGGCCTATCTCTGAAATGAGTTTCTTTCTATTTCTAGGTTATAAATTCTACTCTACCCTTCCTTTTATAGACCCCTCCCTCAGCACATAATTTGTATCAGCAGTAACACCCATTACAGCAATTAGATCTGCTCTGGCCACCAGACAGAAGCCAATGCCTGTCCCTTTAGCATAAAATAATTCACCAAAATCCCACCCCATGAAACATTTGAACAATCAGTTCTAAAATACAGTTTCATAAACCCACCCTCACAGCTGTTGGTAAGAAAAGCCACAAGGGGGGGCAAGTAGAGCTGTTTAATTTTAAATGCTACTATATAAAGACACAATGACCATTAAGCTCCACGCTTACCTTCAGCTCCTTTGAAATCCCTTTTGTTGGCCACACACACCAGAACACCCTGCACAGACTCCCCCCTGGGACTCCCAGTGCAGCCCAAGCTCTAACCCCTTTGTATCCACCTTCCCAAACCACCTCTTTGCAGAACATGTGTCATGGCTTGAACTTCCCATTCCCAGCAAGTAATAGCCAAAAATCCCACCAAGAGTGCTCTCGTGCCCTCTCCACAATTCATGGAAGACACTCGTAACACAACATGAAGGAGCCAAATACACAGCTCCAGAGATGGAAGCTATATTTATGGAAATAAAGTGGATGTGTGATGTAAGCACCCAGTGTCAAGGGCATACACTCAGCTGCCAACTGCACAGACTGTACACACAGCACAAAAAAAAAAAATCTACAAGCCATTCCATGAAGCTCAGAGGAGCTCCAGTTACTGGGCAGTCAAAGAGCAGAAAATTAAAAACAACTGCCCCTATTAACCATCATTTACAAGGTTAAAGCAAAGCACTGATCAGACAAAAAGACAGAACATTTTAAATACTCCAACAATGTTTTCTATGAGCTGGTCAAGATAAAATAAACATAGTTCCTTTCCACAAAACCCTGAAAGGGCCATTTCAGAAATGGAAGTTGTATTTCTCTGCATGGGAAATACCCTTGTACGGGTTCTCTTTCATTACCCCTTCCAGAAATTCTCGTAGGTGAAACCCAATCTAGACCTTGAGCAATGATTCCAGTCAGTGGCAAATACCCCAGAAGAAATGAGAGATGCCTATTTTTTTCCCCCCACACCATCCAAGTTTCCAGCATCTATTTCTGCCACACGATAAGGAGTATTGAACTTATTAATTGCAGTCAGTGCAATATAAATTCCTGTAAGAATGGCAGAAAACTCACCCAAAGCAGCAACTTCTTTCAAAAGAAGTTCTTGATCAGAGGCGTTACCAGCTTCACCCACAGCTTCACGTAACGGTTTGGCTGCTCAAACGTTGATGATGAGACAACACCTGAGCAAAGGTAAAGCTGCTCCTGCTCCTACACAAAGAAACATCACCCCAGTAAATCTCCAGTGTTAAATCATATAATCATAACTATATAATAGACTTTAAGAAAAGCAAATTCTCAAATAAAACTGGCCGTGGATCCTGCTGAAAGGATGGACTGTTTTCTCCCTCAAGCCTGAATGAGGAAAAGCCTCATTCCATGCAGCACAACTCACAGAACCACTACAGACCAAGGACCTGGCCCTCACACACCACCCCACCTTTTGATGGTGGTCAGTGCTAAGTAACTGAACCTCCAGAATTAGCAATTTAAACTCTACAAAGAGCAAAGGTAGAAAGTTTTGCCTTTGTGTGCCCCAGAGCAGCAAGACAGCTAAGCTGCAGTTTCAGAAAAAAAATCCTAAATCTCTGGCTGTAATTGCCAGAAAAAGGAAACCTGACCATAATCTCAGGAGACTGGCTCACGCGGCTCTTTCTAGACACAGCTCAAGCCCCATGTTCTCAAATGAATACGCAGTCATGATTTCAACTAAATTACAAGAAACACTTGGGTTTCTCCAGAGTGTACACAATACTGCTGCCAGAGGAAATGAACCATCATGATGATAATACACGCTCGCCTTGCACGTGAAAGCAGATGTTTGATCAAAGGTAGAAGTGGTTTTCTTATCACAGGCGACAGGTTCCCAGATTTGCAGGCAAACAAGGGACAGATTATCTACTGTAAGTCTGTTCATAATCTTTTTTTTATTAGCTAAGCTGACAACAGAAAATACTCTGCCCTGTTAAAACTCAGGGCAGAACAGGGAAGCAGGAACCAAGCACTAGAAAGCACACGAAAAAAGATGAAACAACAGAAAGAAGACATTTGTGTGCCAAATCAGTCTAATTTTAGAAATCCCAAATGCTCTGGCAGCCCCAGGCAGCCCTGCTATGAGAGCTCTGCACTGTGGCCATCAAGTCCCAGAGGCGAGGCCAGGCCAGTTATCTGAACCAAAGGTCAGTTCATTCAGTGGAGCTCCCGAAAACACCCAGACCGCTCAGATTTCTTCCCAAATCTCATCACACGTCTTTAAAATGGAACTGAACATTACACAGGCAAAGTGATTTCCTGGCAGCACACCAATAACGTATTAAGTCTTCTAAACAAAGATCACAGAACAGTAAACAAACAGCCAATCTCAAAATCAGCTTCCAGCAAATGGGAATGGTTTAAAGCCCTTGAAATTAGATCACTCCAGCGCTGTTTGAGCAAATTCCTGTGTCATATTTTCATTGATTCTCCCCTTCCATTAGAAACAAGTAGAGGCAAGTTATGAATTGAAATATTCAAGCAACTCTTCCAGTAATAGAATTGTTTTTGATTAGATACACTCTGACTCATCACGTGGAAGAGCCCTGATGCAATAGGGCAATTCCCATTGATCTTGAAGAGAACTGCGACTTCTTCTGCCAGGGCTTGGCTTAATAAGGATCACACAAACGTGTTCTAAGCCACACACAGTGAAACCAAACCAATCTGCTTTCTGGGACACTGTCAACTCCAGCAGAAGATTCAAAGTCAAGGCAGCTGGAGAGCCAGACAGCATTTAGAGAAGCAGCAAAAGTGCTGAGCAGTCAAAGCTGCCTAATAAAAAAATAAATAAATAAATAAAACCAAACACAAACCTGGGACACTGAACATTAAACCACTGAAAAACATTTCTGTCAAGTTTATATAATGTCATATAACTTAACTGGGAATCCAGCCAGCCCAGAAACCCTCTTCTTGCAGAAACTATGATCCCCTGCCTTTGTTCACCTCCACAGCCTGTGGGCAGCCGCCCAAAAGCTGACTGGCATTTATACTCCTACAAAGGATTTCCCAAACGCCTGAGAAACAAAGTCCTCCAGAAGTCCGAGATCAGTAATTCAAAGGGCCTGACCTCATTATCCCGGAGCACAGTGTGACCTTGGCAATGCCCAAATGCTGGGGACAGGGCTCGAGGATGTGCTTGCGTGATGAGGGAGCAGGGAGAGGCAGCAGATCCCCTCCGAGTGCATCCAGGGCCTGAGCATCCCCATTTCACTGGGGACACGTGTTCCTTCCCGTTACGGCCTCCGTTTCCCAGAACCAGGCGCTCGCAGCAGGCATCTCATCAATAGTCACTTAACTGACAGCTCCTTCAGACTCCCTGTGCTCAAGGAGGTTTTGAATTATTGTAGCTGTAGGTTTTTATTGCAACTGCGTCATCAGCGTTCCCGGCGCGAGCAAGAAGCACAACATCCCTGTTACCTCCCCCAGAACAGCCACTTACCTGATGGAGCTGCTGCTGCAAAGCTTTGTTTTCTGTCACTATCGCAACCTGAGCTTCTAAGTCACGATGAACCGATCGGTAGCCGAAATTAGGCGAGCCGATGAGAGTGAGGCAGGGCAGATCGCTTCCTGCCAGGTACAGCCAGAGGCCTGCAGGAAAAGCAGGAGAAAGGAAGCGTGGCAGACAAAGGAAACGGCCGGGGTAGCCTCAAACAATCCTTTCGCTGAGAAGAAATGAATTAAACACGTTAGATTACAGTAACTATAAAAGATTGTGACACAAAGCAAGCTTCCTTGCAGATGGGCTGGCACATCTTGTAACGCTTTGTACGACTCTTGGGGTACCCTGGCACAGCCCACGTTGCCCAAACTCCTGCTCTTGGCAGGGGTTGCAGTAGCCTTGGTGCCGCCCTGGGCACACATTCTTCAGAATGTAAATACACGGCACAGAGGGCCCCCAAAATAATCCCCAGTGAGTCACTATCAGAGGTTAGAGGTCGTTTTGCACCATGGCATATCTCAGAAACACTGAAATAAGACAAACAGTTTTTCAGTGAAGGCAAACCTACACCAAACATGAGAGCTCCAGGGAAGGCAGGCCTGGGCCAGTCCATCCCAGCAGAGCAGCTGGGACTGACCCTCTTCCCAAGGGGACACAAGATGGTGACATGAGAAAGCCTCTCCCTGCTCTGACAGGTGAAGTCACATGAAATAAAGACTCATAAGAGAAGCACAAACTAATTACACCCACTCACTTCCTGAGGAGCCACCCGAAGATGAAATCAAACTTTTGCCAGGACACAAGACTCCCGAGTGCACTCACCACAGCTCACACACAACAGTGGAACAGCAACAGCAAGTGTGATACAACCAAGGGCTCTTTCTTTCAAGATCTATCTCTATCAGAAGATAGAAAGACAACACTGTTCTCAAGCCTACCACCGTGGCACAGCAGGACAAAACAGCTGGAAATGGCAAAGGAGAGCCAGGACTATTGCCAAGGAGAGCCTGTACAGCCATTCTCTGTGGATAAATGGACCCAAGAAGTGTTTGCTCTCCACTTTGCAAGGTACAAACACTTAAAACAGCCCTGGACACGTCCCTAATAGATGGCTTATCCCTACGGCAAGTCACACAAAGACTACAACAAAGAAACCATAGCATAAAAACCACCTAGTCCTTAAAATAGAAGCAGGTTTCCTAACTCAGCCCCAGAGCAGTTCCAAGAATGCCTTGAGTAAGAAGCTGCCGATTCACCGCTGGTTCCTGTAACCTCCTCCCCGCCCCCTCGTTGCACACACTCAGAAGCTCCGCGGCCACTTTCAGTGACACCTCTGGGCTCAGATCTGGCACTGCCCCCGGACCCAGTGTGGGACCGACCCCTCTCAGGGGGGCAGGGGAGGTGAGATAGGGGCCTCCTAGAGCTGCAAAAACACATGCAAGTGGCACAGAGACTTGGCAGGTTCTGTCACCGCACAGGACGGCCACCATGGGCTGCGTGGTCCTGGCATAAGCCCCCTGGAAGCAGGAAGAGCCCTGCCTGGGCAGCAGCACCAGGACCACACTTCCCTGCTCTTTCCAGATGGCCCTAAAGCCTTTACGACACCCGGGGCTTTATGGCCACCTGGCAGGATCTGCTCAAACAGTGACTCACCTTTCCAGAAAGGGGAAGCAGGGTTTCCCAGCCCCATTCACCAGCAATAAGGCAGGTTTATCTCTGAACAAACAGCCACCTGCCCGGCACTGGCACAGAGGGGACCCTAATCCTAGACCTGTCACCCACAACACCGCACCCAGAGAGGCATCACCAGAGGGGTAGATGTGCACGGCTTCACCACGTTACACCCAGGAAAGCTGCTCTTGTGGCAAAGGTTTGCGTTTCCTACTTCCACGTGCGTAAGGGCTGTGCTGTGCTCTACCCTCACACCGAACAAACCTATGGACAGTCAGAACCCTGGTGGGAATGCACACTGCAGAATGTTGTGTATGAGGACAAAAAAAAAAACCATCTTAAGAGGAGCTGGAGGGTTTTACAAAATAGCAGCCACAGTGTTTGATGGAAATGAACGACACTCTTTAGTCTCCCATGGGATGTAGCTCATCATAGCCCAAGAAGGAAGCATTAACAGCAGCATTTGCTGTTAGGGACCTCACATCCTCTTCCAGGAGTCAGACCCTACGTGCAGCTGCCCTTCATCTGTCTCCAGGTTTTCCTCCCTTTCCCTCTTCTGCCCTGTCCTCTCTCATAGACACTGTGAGTCCTGCAGAAGGAAACTGGATGAATCAAATGCATGCCAAGGGCAGAGCATGCCAGAGAAGGAAGGTACAGGCTGATCCTTCCAGCAATCCAAAGAGGAAAAGGAAAGAAGGCAGCAAAGATCTCCGACTGTCCCTCCTGCCAAGCATGGGACCTGTGGAACACCTCAAGTCTTGCATCCCTCTCTCCAGGAGAATATCATACAGCACTCCCACGAGAAGGCAAAGCTGGCCCAGAAAGGGATGGACTGCCACGTGCGCTTTGGTAACTTGGAAAAACAGCCCATGCCTTCTGAGCTCAATCCATGCCAAACCACAAAATCCTACTTGGAGCCAGCAGTGCCCAGCAAGAGGAGGAACCTGCAAACCACAGATTGCTCGAGCACGTGCTTCCTGGAAGAGAGACCACACACGACTTCCCAGCCAGGCAGGCACCTCCTCCAGGCTGCCCCGGACCGAGATAAGGGTTTTACTGCACCAGTTACTGATCTCACTCCTTAAACAGGTTTGTAGTTTCAACAGAGGCAGCCTAGTAACACTCTGTATTTTCTTTAGTCAAGAGAAGGCCTACTCAGCAGCTTCTTCTCCCTCCTCTGAGCCTTCTCTGCACAGCCCTGCACCCTACAATCATTAACTGTCTCCTTAAACAAACAGCAGAAGTTGGGAACAGGAACAAGGCAGAGCCCCGGGGGCTGCATCCTTCCAGTGTTCAATCAGACACGTGCTGCCAGCAGTGGAAAAGCTACAAAGCCAGCTGGTGAAACTTCATGTTAATTAGTGCCAGATTGGGCACTGCTTACAGTAATAGAGCTGTCCTAGGGGACCTGTGAGCCATCACAGGAAGGGACACGGTGACACGGTGCAGAGCTCTGCTTGCAGAAGATTAGAGGAACAGAAGATGCTGTGGAACATGGCAAAGATGTCTCAGCTTGTGCGAGGGTCACGCCTGACCCAGAGACCAAGCTGTTTTGTGAGGTGTTCCACTGGCACACCCCCATGTGGGAAGGCTGTAGGAATTGAGATAAAGTGACACATACATCAGACTTCTCAAAAATAAATAAAAAATCCTCAATTAAGTAGCCTTCCTAAGCTATCTGCATTATTAAAATCTACTACTGAGCAGGCTAATACTACTGCGTGTAAAGTAGGAGAACATAAGAGTCAAGGACTGCGCTTTCTGTAAGGAAAATTTAGAGCCACAACCAGCAAGAACCAGTCAGTGGAAAACATTCATGCTTTGGTCAAGGTGGCACTGGGTCTGTGAAAGTTTTACGCAATCTACTAAGCAAGAAACAACCAGGGGTCTTCTATAGAAGACCATGATGTCTGTATTAATTAGTTTTGTTTATCATTAGCTACATTTGTTAAGCAACATTCATTTCTCAGCAACTTCCCCTCCAGCTGCATTCAGCTCCCAGAAGGCGCGTGGCTGCATTTATTCACTGTGCTGCACCTTCCTGTGCGCCAGAAACAGAAGCTGGTGTAAATTCCTCAACACCTGGATCACCCCAGGAAGACCCAATGCCAAAGAATGTGGCCTCCAGGACCACTGGGAGCCACCAGGAGTGAGGTTCCTTCCCGATTCTGCTGCGGATCCCGCCTGGGGGACCCTGAAAGTCATCACTTCGTGCTGCAACCGGCAAGCGGCATACGCAGAACTGAATCACAGTCGTTCCTGAGATCATAAATACATCCAGATGCTTCCTTTGCTTTCACATCAAGTTTCCCATCAAGGCAGTGCCTTACTGTCACCACGGGGCCAATTCCTGTACAACCTCTGGGACTGTACTGAATCAGGCAAGATATGACTCCGCATGGCTGTCCCCTGAGTGACCCAAACCTTCCAGGTTTATGGAAGCAAGATGTTTGAAACTTGGGCAAGTATTTTGGAGTTAACTCTAGACTCGGCAGCCAGCCACCCCTTCACTGGTTGCGCAATCCAAACACACGCAATTCTCAAACACTTTCTGGCCAAGTCCTCCTGGGAAAGGGACATCTTACCTTTGGCGTGAAACGTCCAGCCAGCCCTGGAGTACTCCTGCAGCCGGACCCTCTCCTGCTGGTGCAGGCAGCAGACCTCACTGTAGAACTGGTGTTCAATGTAAACGTAGGCAGCAGGGATGGCACCCGCCACCCCTTTGGCACCAAAAAAACCATTCACCTCCGGTGAGGCCAGAAGGATGCGATACTCGGCCCTGGTGCCCAGGATGAGGTCCATGTATGCTTGCGTCAGGTTGAAGTAGCCAGTGGTAAGGTATATCCTGGCATCCCGCTCAGCCTCTGTCAGCAGCGTCTCTGTCACCATCTCATCGATTTGAATGCCAAAAGGTTTCATTTGGATTAAGGGGTAGATCCAGGTGTCGGGTTCTGGTTTCAGGCCCCCCGATGCCTGAGCACCCTGCTGGGATAACAAAGCGCTGCCTTGCTGGCTGCTGTGAAAAGTCTTTGCGTGAAGAAGTTCCTGTCGTGTCCTGGCAGAGTTGATCACCTCCATGACTCTTCGGTTTGCTATCTCACAGTAAGCCAACTTGTCTCCTGCACCAAAACCACATGAGATTGTGTCTGAGACCTAAAGGTACCAAGCCACCATCATCTATTATGTAGCGGGAAAAACTACTGACAGGTCACCAATATCAGAACAAAAAGGAGCTGACACAAAGACCACTCAACTTTCTTCCTTAAGTCTCAATAACAGATGTTTTAAGGTTGGCAAAGCTACATTACAGAAGAAAAACATTCAGCTTTAAAAGGCGTAAGAAACTTGAGAAGCAGCAGCTCAAAAAATCCACTGAGAACTGAGAAACTGAAATGGTAACCAAGAATGAACTGGAACATACAAAAAACACTGCCCCCAGTCTAAGCTTCCATCACCCAGCAGTGCACAAGACCAGGACACAAATGTACGATGTGATCAGTCTAACACATAGATAGCCATCTCTGTCCAACACTTGGTCTTCCTAATTCAACATTCACTTGATTCCCAGAATAGACTCAACTACTATTAATAACCAAAAGCAGCATTACATCCATGACCTTTAAGAATACGTACACGCAGAACATCTAGAATTATAGACGTTAATATCAACAATAGAAAGAACCTCTCAAGGAATGTCAGTTCTTGTTTAATGCCATAAGCAGCAGAATTCTGAAGCAGCAATAAGCCAGTGTGGGAGGAACTTTTAGCCTTTGCACTCTCTGCCAGATTAGCTGGTGACAGCCACCGTGCTCAGAACACTCCAACTGTTCCAGGCTCAAATAACAGATGGCACAGAAACGGGACACCCCCCCAGTCTGTAAGCAATGGTCGGACACTCAGCAATGGATGGGGCTCAAGTCAGCTTTAAATCCTGGCTGTCACTCCCCTCCTCTGGATCACGCTATCCAACAAGTGTTGGACAAGTCCCTCCTACCTTGGTAGGGGTGCACCATCCCCTCCATCATCTCCACCGTGTCATCTTGCTGCAACTGCAGAGACACGTCTCCGATCGCATCCACCAGCTCCGTGAAGAAGTCTGCGATCTCAGGAGAGTCCTGCAGGAGAACATAGCGGTCCTGACGATTGGTGAAGTACAAATCACTCAGGTTTGCACTAGGAGAAAAAAAAGAAGAGTTGAGTTCCAAAAGAGAACATAGACATATGACCCTGAACACCCCAGCCTGGGTTACAGATCTCACTCTGCATATAACTGCACTAAAGTACAAATGGGCCATTTCCTTCTCAATCATGAGAAATCTTTCTTTTTTCCTTTTGAGAAAGTCTCTTTCATACAAGAATCTTGTGTGGAAGGGCAACCGTAGCTCTTCCATGTCAGAAAAGCATTGATATCATAACTATGGGAAGCCCAGCTGGAAATACTGAAGCTCAGACAGCACTGGCAGTGCACACACCTTGCACACACCTTGCCCCAACACCTCCGCTAAACGAACCACGCAGGGGCCTCAAGAGGCAGGACTCACCCGCTCAGGATCACGTTATCATCAAAGAGATAGACCTTGATGTGCTGCAGTCCAATGGTCTCATTAAAACGCTCGGGAATCAGGAGCCTGAGAAGCCCACGCAGGTTTGGGGTGTGGAAGAGGGACACACGGACTCGCTCGGGGAATCGCTGCAGCAATGGAATTAGCATCGTTCGAGAATTCTTCCTGCCTGGGAGACAAGGGGAGTTTCACACACAGGATCACACCAGGCAGGGGACACATGGCACCGCAGCTCCTCAGCTAGAAGCTGGTTACAGAATGATCTGTTCTGCTGGCACTTAATATGTTTTCCTTTTTTTTTTTTTTTTTAAAATTGCTTTCATTTGCACTATGTCAATATTGAAATTGAATCCAGAACCGTAAGTTTGTTGATGAATGGGCCTTGGAAACAGCCACTGAGCAACTCTGACATCATTCAAGCTTTTAATCAAGCCACACCTGGCGCTAGTAACACACGCTACAGAGTCACCAGAAAGTTCCAATAATTCCCACTTCCCTTTGAAAAAGACAGCACACAGGTAAGGGCAAATGCACTGGCAAGTGAACTAAGCAAGAAAGCACAGAGCAGAGTCAGGCCCTTCTTGCTCCTAGCACCTCTTTTTGGAAGAAAAGCTGCTCAGGTTGAAGATTTTCTGGGAACAAGTAGTTACTGTTATAGAAAAGGCCAGTTTTGAAAAGCGCATGATTTAAGCAAGTAGGTCAAGATAACCTCTCTCTGAAAAAACTCATTACCAAACCCAACTGTAAAATAGAAGAAAGCGAAGCAATATCTACCTCGAGATCCCCTGGTGTAGTCAAGGAGAATGGAAACTCTGAGGTCAGAGGATCCTTTTGCTTGCAGTGATTTCTCCAGTGTTTCTTCTAAACAATCCACCTGCAGAGAGAGATTTCCCTGCTCATTACAGAGAGCAAGTAAAGCTTGATAAAGCAAACATTCAGGAGCCAGGAGGCCATCCCTATATGAAAGTTTTCAGGACATTACAAGCTCACAAATTGCAGCTCATATACACTCTGGTGTGCAGCAGGAACAGGATGCTTTTTGCAAAGGGAGACATTTTCTTTCTGCGTTCACTTTCTGCCCTTCCCAAACCCTTTCCATACTTACCAGCTCCTGTTCCAGGAGCCCCGTCCCCAGGTACAGTGAAGCCATCACCACTCGCTGCTTCGCTGTTTTTATCTGCGCCTGGGAGCAGCAGAAAATAAGTTTAGTCTCATCCTTGGTCTCTGTGATCAGCAGTGACCCCGACCACCCCCGAGGAGAAACATTTCAGCCAGATCACAGCGTCGGCTCCCCACCTTGTATGGGGATAACACACCAATAGCAAAGATGTAAAACACACAGGCCTTTACAGAACAACAGCAGCACCATTGATCCAAAAATCAAGAAAGAAATCAATGCTTTCTGGAAAACCAAGCAACACATTCCCTGCAGCTAAAACAATTACACAGGAGTGCAGTCACCAGGCAGACACTGCAGCACCAGGTCGGTATCAGCGCTGGCAATCCCAGCTTTCATCCTGCAACTGCTTTAACCAGATGCTGGGGCCAGGGGAAACCAACAGCAGCCTCCAGTTACCTGAAGAGAAGTTACAGAGCTGACACAGCCAAACTCTTCTTGGTGGGTACAGCTGAGCAGCGGCCACAGACAGCTTTGGAAAGTCTGATACCAGAAAAAAAACTGTAAACCATTAAGATGGTGCAGCAGTGGAACTGCTTAGCCAGACGCAGAACCTCTGTCCTCCTGAGTTTTCCAGATTCAGTGAGACAAAGCCTGCCTGACCTGATCTACTCTTGACAATAATCCTTTGCAAGAGGAAGGGTGAACTTGTAAGTGCTCCTTCCTAACAGCTTGTCTATGATTCTCCATAACCACGGCAGTTCCCCGCCTTCAAAAAGCACTCCCACAACTCGGAACCCACAACTCACCTTCAAGAGTTCATAGAATTCTGTTGGGGATGAAAGCACCTTGACATGAGAGCTGGAGATTCCAAACTCTGGAACCAGATTCCTGATCCACTGGAACCTGTGTGCTCCTTCGGGACAAAGAGAACAAGGTGGGGCTGTGACCACAGGAACAGGAGGGGTGAGCAATGGGGCTAAAAGCAGCCATGATGATCTGCAAAAAAAAAAAAAGGTGGAGGAACTCTGTATGATGGAGCCTTTGCTTCCCACAAACAGCCTCTGAGTAGGTAAAGAAAGAGCTGCAACCAGGGCCAATGCATTGTAAGGATCCACAATGGCAAGAATTGGATCTTTCTTGCCTTGCCTTCCCTTCCCATCCCATAATCCCAGCTGAGTTACCAAAGCCAAATCTAGAAATATAAAAACACAAGAAAAAAAGCAGAACAGATCCTAACGTCATCAGCTCCTTCCCCTACCTTCCAGGGGAGATGAGGAAAAACTACTCATTCATCAGAAGAGGAACACAGGAGAGGACATAGGCTGGATGCTGAAGAAACTGAGGATGTGAACCCTCCCAATACCTACAAATCAGACATCTGGCAGTGTCACTGTGGTACCAGCCATCCCTGCAATCAGTCACTTCGGAATTGTCTTCATCACATACACATCAGCTTTGCCACAGCCAACAGCCACTTTCACATCTCGCTTAGTTCTCAGCTGGGCTAAAGATTCCTTGTTTCTATTTCAGGAAAAGACGTCTTTAAAAAATCACGCTTCTCTAAAAGCTCCTTAACAAAACAGAGAAACTCTTCCAAAAGGAGATCTACAACACGCAAAGTGCCTGCATGCAAGCCCTAGCAAAAGCACTGAAGTTGCATCACCAGAATGACCCCCCCAAAGCACTGAGTGTGTTTCAAGAAGTACAAGCCAAGAACCAGGACTGAGGAACACCAGGTCCTCCTCTAGAACAACGCCACTTGCCTCCTGCACAGAAGGTCAAGGCTTCTCTCACAAACTTGGAAGGCAACTGTAAGGGAAACAGCAGGGAGCTCTTTCTTTAAAAAGAAATTTCAGAACAAATTTAATTCCTTTGAAGTCACTTTGGGAAGAAACCAGCTCACTGCTAAGAGTCACGCTTCAGGGGGTGACAAGCAGCAAATGGCATCTTTTCTTCTCTGCAAGCTCCACACATGCAAATTTATCACCTCACACAGTACCCCCTGGCAGGAGTCTGTCCTCATGACAAAACCACATTTCAACACAATTAGCAGCAGCAGCTCCCGTGAGATCCAGGAATCGACAAGGAAGGATGGAACGACATCCCCAAACCCCACAGAAAACATTCCGCAAATCCTGCTGGCAGGAGTCAGGCAGAACCGAGGTGGCCGCTCTCATCCCAGGGGAAGGCCAAGTCCCTCAGGCCAGACGGCAGCCACCATTGTGTGACCCATCCTGAAGCGTTCTGCCTCCACCACCACATACCAAGAAGAAACTTGATTATGGCCTTTACCAGAATTTGTTACAAGGAACTTTTAGGTTTTACCACAATCCAAAGCCAAAATGACCACTGATTCCAGGAAGATGACTTCACTCATTTGCTTCATGATAAAACACTGGATCTTCACAAGGTTTCCGAATCCCCTTACGCAGAAGCCAGTTTGTAGTTGCGTTTCCTGGAAAAATCCACTAGTTTGTCACTGACTATTCATCGCAACAGAAATCTGAGTCAATTTGTGCAAGAATTCCTAGGATGGCAGTTTTCAACAGAGCATGTGGACAGGCTCAGACTTGACAACCAGAAGTCATAGAATCATAGAATGGTTAGAGTTGGAAAGGACCTTAAAGATCATCAAGTTCCAACCCCCGCACCATGGGCAGGGACACCTCCCACCAGACCAGGTTGCTCAAAGCCCTGTCCAGCCTGGCCTTCATATAGATGACCAACACAGGCTGCTAAAAACAATGAACGTATTCCATAGATGATGTTTAAAAAAAAATAAATACCAAAACAGACTGATCAGGACCTTTGCACGTCTTTGCCCAACTCACATCTCAAGGCACAGCCCACACTGGGAGCAGAGAGGCCCTGCCAAGGGAGCACGGGAAACGGAGCCAGGAAGACCCAGCTGCATCAATTCAGACTAGCATCCAAAAAAATTTCAAAAAAAAAAAACCCAACCCAAAACCAAACAACAAAATGCACGGCTTGCAGAGTAATAACGAAGTCAGGGCTATAATCTAGGCCACAGATTACAAATTACATCCTCTGGAATTATTCCCACTGAGGTAACAGTAACAAATTTTATGCATTTTATGATAACAATTAATCAGCGAGAGGAGAAATATCTTCCTTATTATTCCATTGGTCAGTCCTGGCTGATTATACTTCCAAATGCCTGCAGGGTGGTCGAGAAGCCCCTTTCCAGAAACGTGATTCCAAGAAGCCATTTTCTGGCCAAGACAATGACAATCATAAGGTAAACTGCACCCTCACCCCCCAACAGCCCAGCAACTGGGTTACGCTCGGCCCTGTGCCCCTCACAGTTCTCTCCTGGGGCTGCTCGGGGGATAAAAATCAACCTGCACCACCAGCACTATTTGATTTGATCCTGTAGATTAATTCTATCATGTATTAATATCCTCTGGATTTTTTACTGTCTCTGCAATTTAGAGTATATCTACACCGTCTGATCTTTTAACCCAATACTGGAATTTCAGAACTTACTGAGTGTTGAGAGCCTATGGCTTTTATAATGATCAAATAAATCAGTATTTTTCTCTAGCCAACAGTAACAACGGTACAGAACCCACCTACCAAAGTGCCAGCTTCTACCCACCAGTGACTGTAAACAGCCTAAGTGAATACCCCATTATAATACAATCCTTTCAACTGCACACACGTGACAGTCAGAAACCATGCAACATTATGAAGAAATCGTCAAAATTCCATACTTTGACAAACCGGCTTTCAGAGAAACATAAAATGGGGTGGAGGAAAAGGAGGGGGGAGCCCTTCCCATGTACTCCACATCATCACGTTAACCAGAAAGAGAAAACAGAACTAAAAGGAACCACCTCAAATCTTTTCTGCATAAGAAGTTGACCCTAAATATAAACCAGGGATTTTTCGTGTGTGTTCTATTTTTAAAAACTGTGGTTTTGGTACACAAACTCATGATGGAGCTGAAACACTCCTATTCACTGTAAAACCTCATCTGCAGAACCAGAGGTGAAGTGAAACTGCAGGATCCGGCACCGTCCTTTCACCCACGCAGACGTCACCACACAGGGGGATCCACAGATTGCTTCTCTTTGAATTTGGCTGCCTCTTTCCAGGGCTCAGTCTAGTAATTTATCTCTCTCCGCGAAAAACCACCCCCGAAACCAAAAAGAAAAGTTTGAAAAGAATTTCCTTGATTAACCAAGAGCACACAGCAGAACAGGGGCTGAGATGGGGCTCCCAGACGCCAGCGAGGACGACTGCAGCGATCTGCTGCCATGGGGGACAGGGAGAGTGAAGACACACCGTGACACGAGAGATGCCACCCTCACAAAAGTACATTGAACTCATCAAGAGGATCGTATTGGGCTCCATACAATCTAAAGCAAACTACAGAACCCTTCCAGTGTGCTCTTACCAAGTATAATGCAAAGCGATGCCCAGAAAGACTGCAGGGTGGAAAAGACCTTTTTTTTTCCTGAAGCCAGGACACGGCTCTACAAAAAGACAACCACCTCTGTATTTTTAATGTTTTGGTTTTAGCATGACTTGTACTCCTGATCACACAGCTCCACAAAAGCCGCAGCAAAACTAAAGCCACAGTGGCAAAATTAAGGAGAAGAGAAGCTGCTCAGGGCGGCGTGGCTGCGGAAACAGTGACTGGAGGAACCGCAGTCTGAGGTTGTGCATTCCCTTTGGCACAGCTCACAGCCAGCCTGGCCCTGAGAAGGGCAGATCCACCCCCCAACAGCTGCACCTTCCCCGTCCTTTCTGTTCCCTGGGGAAGGACAGAGAGAAAAAGGAGAGTCTGGGCAGTTTTCAGAGGTCAGCTCCTGGGTCTCGCTCACTGCACAGCCCAAGGGAGACGTCAGGAAGGAGCTGTGGGAAGGGGAATAAAGGCCCCCTCTTTCCCACAGCAGCCCACTTGGACCTATTTAAAACAACAGTGGAAAGACCCTCTGTAGATTCAAAAGGACCTTAAAGACCATCCAGTCCGACCCCCTGCCCTGGGCAGGGACACCTCCCACCAGACCAGGTTGCTCCAAGCCCCCTCCAGCCAAGCCTTGAACCCCTCCAGGGATGGGGCAGCCACAGCTTCTCTGGGCAACCTGGGCCAGGCTCTCACCACCCTCATAGCAAAGAAGTTCTTCATCAGATCTCATCTCAATCTCCCCTTTTTCAGTGTAAAATCATCTCCCCTCATCCTATGGCTCCCCTCCCCAGTCAAGAGTCCCTCCCCAGCTTTCCTAGAGCCCTTTTAGGGACTGGAAGGAGCTCTAAGGTCTCTCCAGAGCCTTCTCTTCTCCAGGCTGAGCCCCCCCAACTCTCTCAGCCTGCCCTCAGAGAAGGAAATAACGCACATTTCATGCCCTAAGAACAAAGGGACAGGCAGCGCAGGCCTAAAGCCGGGTTAAAAAGCAGAACCAGCCCTCACCCACCCCCTCAGCGGCTGAATCACTGTGGAAACAGACACCGCGTCTACGAGAGAAGCCGGAAGGGGGAGGAGGGGCTGACTGGCGAGGCCGGGCCCTTTTCTAACAACTTCTGTCAGCCACACGTTGCGAGAAACCCCCCAGGGCCGTCCACCGAGGCCTCCCGCCCACCGCGGCCCAGGGTAGGCCAAGGACCCCCAGGGTAGGCCCCGGACCCCCGGGGCTCCTTACCTCCGGGCGCGCCGGTCTCGACCACGGGAGAAGCGGTCGGAGAGACGACCGAGGAGGGCGGCCAGGCCCAGGCGACCCCGCGGTAACCAGGCCGACAGCCGCCGCCACAGCTCCGCGCCCCCTGCGGCCGCCATCAGCCCCGCGCGCCTTCCGCTTCCGCCCGCTGCCATGGCAACGCCCGCTGCACTTCCGCTTCCGGGTCGCCGATTGCGGGAAGGCCTGTCCCGCTGGGGGGACGACACGAAGCCGTGTCCCCGGTGTCGTCCGTCCGTCCGTCCCCCACCCCCGGGAGGCTCCCGCCCCCGTTCCCCGCCCCGCGTTTCGCCATTCCCGCCTCTCTAACCACCACCCCCTACTCCCCCGCCTCCATCCCGCCCGCCCGTCCCCCCCGGGCAAGGCTCCAGAGCTCGTTTGCATTTGGTTCACCGCAGCCTGACTTCCCAGAAACGGCTCCGCTCCTGTTTATTCCCTCTGACTGGCAAGAGGCGGCAGCTCCTCCGGGGCAAAAATTAAAGAAAAAAAAATAATAAAAAAACCCAACCCAAATACACCCAACTATTTTAAAAGAAAACCAAAAAGTCAGGTTTGCTTTGGAGGTTGAAAAAAAAAAATAAAGGCAGAGAAACTCCAAGTTGGGGAAGGGGTGTCCCCTTTGGTTCTTGCCAGGACGGGGGCACGGTGCTCTCCCCGGGGGCACTGACATGGCGGCCACCGGGGCAAAGGGACAAGGAAATCCCTTGGGGACAGAGGGACAGACGGCGGCACCCGGCCAAGGGAAGGAGGGCTCCTGGCTCCTGGCTCCTCGCAGCGGCTCCCCACCGGCCCGCCGTGGCTCCGCAGACGGGCGCCTCGGCCCCTGCCCCTCGGCCAGCCGCAACCGCTGGCGGAGCAGCCCAGGGGCTCCCGGAGCCAGCGCTGCCGTCCCCACAGCCACCACCGCCGCCACTGTCCCTCATGGGTAATGGCCGCCTGGGAGCCATGGCCGTGTGGCTACTGACTGGGCCGCCTCCTGGGAGCCCCCGTGGCACAGCCCTGGGGAGGATTCACCCCTTATTGTCCCCAGATGTGTAGATTGGGGGTGGGGTGGTTCTTCCTCTGGGGTCTGCAGCCAAGGCCCCAATGGCAGGCTGGCACATGTGACTTGAAATAAAGGCCAGTGACATGGGGACACGGGGTCCGCTGCTCCACAGCATGGGGGGTCCGCTGCCCCACAGCATGGCCGCAGCCTCTCTCAGGCATACCCCAGCCCCAAATTGATTGGGAAGGCTGCCCGGAGGGGTCCGGATGCCCCCAGCAGAGGTGGGGGGCTTGGGCTGTGCCTTCCTGCGGCACCCCCAGTCCCCTGCTATCGCCCCCCCCCCCCCCACCTCTGGGCAGGACTCCCACCCCGGGGGGGGTTGTCCCACATCCCTGAGGGGGGGGCAGGGAGGGTGTACTGCGACCACTCTGCCTGGAGGGGTCTGGGTGCCCCCAGCAGAGGTGGGGGGCTTGGCTGTGACACCCCCGGTCTCTGGCTATCACCCCCCCGCGGGCAGGACTCCCACCCTGGGGGGAGGAGAGGTGTCCCACGTTTCGGGGGGGGGGGGGCGCTGCCCTCGCCCCCGCGCTCCATCTCGGGGCCACCCGTGCGGACCGGACCCGGCTCTCCCGTCGGGGCGGGAGGGAAGGAGGGGCGGACGGGCTAGGCAGAGGAGGAGGCGGGGGGGGGGCCGCGGTCGGGACTCTCCTCTTCTTAGAAGGAAAGATCGCGGAGGGGAGCGGGAGGGGGCGGCCTGCGCTGCCCGGAATGGGCCGGCGGAGGCTGGCGGCGAGCCGAGGCGGGCCGGGCCGGGCGGGGCGGCGGGAGGGCGCCGGCAGCGTTACAAGAAGCCGCGCAGTTCCAGGAACCCGAGGGCGGGCTCAGCGCCCCGCTATAAGAGGCCTCCCCGGGCCGCCCTGCCAGCTCCACCGCCCGCCACCGCCACCGCCGGACAAACCGGCCCCGCCGCCGCTGAGACCGGCCTCGGCACCCGCCGCCCCAGGTACGGAGCTGCCCGCGGCGAGACCGGGACCGGGACGGGGAGGTGGGATGGATGGCCTCCCGCGGGGAAGGGATGGTCGGCACCGGGGATGCCGGTGTCCCCTCCAGGAGGGGGTTGCCCGGGACTAGGGGTGCCGGTCCCCCCCCTCTCCGGGAAGGAGATAACCGGGAACCAATGTCCGGCGGCGAGAGGAGGACCGGAGATCGGGCATGCTGGTGTCCCCTCCAGGAGGGGGTAGCCCGGGACTGGAGGGGCCGGTGTCCGTCCCCCCCCCGGGAGGGAGATAACCGGCAGCCAGTGCCCCGCGGTGAGAGGAGAACCGGAGACTGGGGATGCCGGTGCTCCCAAGGGATCGGGGTAGCCGGGGATGCGGGTGCCCCACCGGGGTTATAGCCGGGGTCGGGGGATGCTGGTCCCCCGCGGGAGGGAGATAACGGGGAGCCAGTGCCAGTGAGAAGAGAGCCAGAGATGCCGGTGCCCCACCAGGGCTACAGCCGGGATTTGGGGATGCTGGTGCCCCATGTCAGGGGGGGGTGATAGCCGGGGACCAGGGATGCTGGTGCCCCACGGTGGGCAGTAGCCGAGGACGGGGGGGAGCCCGGTGAGCTGGGGAAGGGGGAGGCGGGTACCGGGGATGCTGTGTCTCAGCGCCGTTCTCTGCCGCAGGTGATGGTGTAGCAGCCGCTGCTCCCGGCAGCAGCACCCCGAGCGCGCAAAGCTGGCTCCCTGCGCCATGGTCACCCACAGCAAGTTCCCCGCCGCCGGGATGAGCCGCCCCCTGGACACCAGCCTGCGCCTCAAGACGTTCAGCTCCAAGAGCGAGTACCAGCTGGTGGTGAACACCGTGCGCAAGCTGCAGGAGAGCGGCTTCTACTGGAGCACGGTGACGGGCGGCGAGGCCAACCTGCTGCTGAGCACCGAGCCGGCCGGCACCTTCCTCATCAGGGACAGCTCGGACCAGCGGCACTTCTTCACCCTCAGCGTCAAGACGGAGTCGGGCACCAAGAACCTGCGCATCCAGTGCGAGGGGGGCAGCTTCTCCCTGCAGAGCGACCCCCGCAGCAGCCAGCCCGTGCCCCGCTTCGACTGCGTGCTCAAGCTGGTACATCACTACATGCCGCCCGCCCCCTGCGCCGTCCCCGAGCAGCCGGGGGGGACCCTGCACCCCAAGCGCACCTACTACATCTACTCGGGGGGCGAGAAGATCCCCCTGGTGCTGAGCCGCCCGCTCTCCTCCAGCGTCTCCACCCTGCAGCACCTCTGCCGCAAGACCGTCAATGGTCACCTGGACTCCTACGAGAAGATGACTCAGCTGCCGGCTCCCATCAAGGAGTTCCTGGACCAGTACGATGCCCCCCTCTAAGGGGCCGGCGGGACGAGGTCACACGCTACAAGCACAAGAGCAGGGGACAGGCACAACAACGCCCCACCGGCGTGGGGACTCGCAGGGCACGCCGAGCCTCTCCCTCTGGGAAGGAGAGGAGTGGGACTGGGGCGAGCCACGGTGGCCAGCACAGCCCGGTGCCCCACGTGCTGGGGGACACCCCTGAGGAAGCATGACCCCCCCCGCCTCTCCATGGGGAAGGAGGCTGCTCCGGTCAGACGGTGGATGTTACAAGTGTGCTCCGGGAGAGCGGCCAGGGAGAGCCCCTCAGCAAAGCCCCCGTGGGGCTCGGGCAGCCAGGATGGCACCCGTGGCACAGGGGGACATCCCCCTCGACAGCCACATCCCCACCGCCACAGCGGGACCACCCCGGGGGCATCCTGGCAAGAACCCCCTTCCGCCACCAGAGAACGGAAAGCACTGGAGTCCAGCGAGTGCCTGATCACTTTTCCTCGGTTTTAAGGGGAAAGTGGTTTTTTTTTTGCCCGTACTGTACTTTACCTCTTGCTGCCTCCTTGTGGGTGGAAGCTCTTTTCACACCAGGCCCCAGACTTGGAGGTCGCTGCCTTTTTTCCCCTTCCCCCCCCTCCCGCCCCCCCTCGTTGCCATTTTCCAGGGGACTAGGCCTTAATATTCTCCCTGCCCCATGGTCTGGGTTACTGCACATCGTTTGGTGACACCGCGCGTTAACGGTCCCGGTGACGTCCCATGATGCCAGAGAGGAAGCAGCGTGTCCCGATGCTGCTGAGAGTCCCACGCGACCGCGTCTGCAAGGAGCCCCCGGGGACCCGGTGCTGCCGCTGGACCGTTACTCCCGAGTGTTGTACCCCCCCTCTGCCCGGCTGCTCCCCTCCAGACCCCGGACACACCGCTCCAGGGACACCGATTCCCACGGGAAGGCGGCAGGAGCATCCCCTGGAGCGTGTCATCCTGCGAGCGCTCTTTGGTGTCCGCCTGGAGAAGCAGTTGGGTTTTTCTGGCTTTTTTTTTTTTTATGGTGGTATTTTTTTTATTTTTTTTCTATTTTTTTTTTTTTAACCAAAGGGATGTTTACAGGCCAACGTGAATCACTGTCTTTTATAAAGATTCCATCTTCACCTCCAGCCTCGAGGGCTGAGCAAAACCATGCTTGAAAATTCAACCAAAACAAAACTCAGATGAAACTTTGCACATATTTATATTTATATTCAGAAAAGGAAACGTTTCCATAATTTATAATAAAGAGCACTATTTTTTAATGAAAAAAAAAAAAAAAAAACCAAACAAGACCTCCAGATCTGCTTTGTTTCCTCCCTTGCACCCCCAAGGCCACTCAGGGCCCCCCCTGAGCGTGACGCACGTCCCTCCCTGGCCCCTGCGATGCCGGGATGGTGTTTACAGCACTACGTAAGCCCCGGCTTCCTGGAGCCCTGCTCGGTGTGGGGTGATCCCGTCGCGGTGACTCACCGCCCGGCGTGCGTAAGTGCTGCCCCAGCACTCAGGTATGTCTGAGCCCCGGGATGAGCCACGAGGCACGGGCTCGCAGCGGCGCCTGCGGACTGTCCCTGGACCACGGGAGATGGAAAAGACAAGTTGGTGGCCAAGGCTTGCCCGTGGCACAGCCTCCCAAGAGTCTCTCCTGCCTCCCAGTTTGTTCCCAACCCGGCTTCGGGAGGAGAATATGGAGGTGGTGGCGGGTGATGGGGTGAACCCCAGTCTGGTCCAGAGCAGATGCCCCAGGGAAGATAGAGGGGGGGTAGGCAAAGATTTACCCCAGGGGTCTCCCAGCGGCGCCTGGCCCCTGCTCTTCCCTTCCACGGTGGCTGTGAGGGTGGGAACGGGGCACGGGAATAATCCCACAGCTCCAGCCAGAGGGGAGCGCGATGCCTGGCTGGAAACCTGTGTCTGGGGGGGCATGAGGAACCCCCAGCAGTGAGGAGCAGGCTGTGCCTGGGTGCCCTGTGCTCCACAGCCCCCACAGCACCCCCAGCCCCGCACAGCGGGTATCCTGCCGGGCATCCCACACAGGGCAACCCCAAGCGGTTGGGATAAAGGCTTCCCTTAGGAATCACCTCGGAGCAGAGGGACGGCGCGTGTGCCCACTTGAGGCCACGGGCACGGCATGGTCCCAGCGACTATTTTGGGACTATTTTGGTGCTGCTCTCCGGGTCGTGGCTCCCGGGGCTGCCAGGAAGCGGGGCGGCCTGCCCGGGCACCCGCCGGAGCTATGTGAGGAATGTCCATGCGCAGGGGTGGCCGCCCGCCAGGCCCTGCCGAGGCACATCCCCGACGTCAGGGCTCCCGGCAGCACCGGTGACTCCCAGCCAGGGAACGGGGAGGGTGGGGGGGACAGGACACAGCACCATGGGGCTCAGCAGCCCCCAGCCAGCCGGGAGCATCGCCCCCAGGATGCTCAGTTTGGGAAGGGACCTGGAGCCTCACAGCTCCGGGGCAGAACGAGGCACAGCAGGGGATGGGGAATTGGGGTTTGGGTGGGGGGGCTGAGCACCCCAAGACTCCCGGCAGAGTGAGGGGAAGGTGCCCTTTGGGGAGGGCGGTCAGGCTTCCTGCAGCATCTGTGCCCAGCTGGACCCCAGCCCCAGGGAACAACCCCGACTTTGCCCCTTCCCAAAAGGACCCCGGGCACCCGTTGTCGCTGTCGGGGGAGGGCTCTTCCCTCCCGCTCGGGCCGTGGCAACGCTGCAACCGGCTGCTGAGTCGAGAGTCCGGGAAGCCCGGCCGGCCCCACGGGTTTCTTGGAATAAACCCAACCTCGTGGCGGCGGCGGTGACGCCGGCAGCCGACGGGCAAATCCCTGCCCAAGGTTTCACAAACCCCTCGCCTTCTCCAGAAAAAGCCGAGCGGACTTGGCCCCGCGTTTCGTAAGCGGCCGATCGAGCGTGACATGGGCAACCAGTTCCCCTCTGCCCCGCGGCCGGGGCAGGCTGAGCTCATCCCCACGGAGGCTTCCTGGACGGGGAAGGCATTCTCGACGGGGATTACACCCTGTCGCTGCCTGGTGGTGCCGGGAGACGGATGGGAAATGGGGCACGAGCGCAAGGGCCAGGAGTGGGGCTGGGACACCGGGGTCCTGTGGGTCCCCCCACCCCATGTCTCACAGGGCTGGGCACCAGCTGGCCACAGTGTGGCTGCCCACCGAGCCGGCACCGAGCAGGGCACACCGCAGTCCCCCTCTCCCTGGGGACCTGGCTCCCATCTCCCTGGCCAGGAGCACTGGGGTGATCGGCCAGTGTCCCCAGAGAGGGACTCGGGGCAGCCTGAGGACCAGCCGGCAGCGAGCGTGGGGGCAGCCGCAGTGAGCCAAACTGGGCAACCCCACAACCAAGGAGGGTGCCCAGTCTCCTCGCCGTGCTGCATCAGTCTTGGGATGGACCGGGCACCAGCACTGGCACCAGCACCCTGTCAGGCAGTGGCCCCAGCCCTGTCCTTCCCCGTGCTGGAGGCTGAAGCTGCTCACGGGCTTTCTTCTGTCGTGGGGCTGAGCTGGGACCAGCAGGGACAGGACAGGACAGGACAGAACAGGACGGGACAGGAGCTCTGCCTGCTCTGAGCACGAACAACCCCGGGCTGGGCAAACTCACAGCCCCCACACCAAATGGCCCACCGGGCCAGTCTGTGGGACTGGGGCTGCGGGACCAGCCATTCCCAGGCGGTGGGGAACCTTCTGGCTTCTGGGAGCCACAGGCTGAGAACCAGCAGAACTCACTGCAGCTGTACACGCGGGCTGTCCCCAGCGCCACTGCCTCCTCCACACTGTGACGGTGATGGTGAGGAGCAGGGTGAGAGGCAGCAGGACCACAGGGGCGCCCACCGAGGTGCCGGGGGGCAGGAGGGTGGGTGGGCAGGGACAGGCAGCTGCCTCCTGCCCTTGGCACCCCCCGG
>JAOQGH010000003.1:33367514-33385674 GCA_025769975.1 Gallinago jamesoni | reverse complement strand
GTCCCAACCTGGTCCCCCCCCCCCCCCCCCGAAGGGCACTGGGCAGCCGCCGACGCTTCCCACCACGCCAGCAGCTCGTTACTGGCATGAGAAGGAAGTGTCTGCCGGGATGGCGAAGCCGAACCCTGCAGGGTCAGGGGGTGCAGGAAACCTGCTCTGGTGCATACCAGCATCTGCGGACCCAAAAACAGGAAACAACTGCAGCCTGTGATTGCCGCGGGCCGGCAGCCCCCGGCAGGGCAGGCAGCACCGCAGCTTTTGGGGGGAGTGGGGGGCTCGGCTGGGCACCACGGCTCTGCTGCGTGTACCGCAGCTGCACGGTGAAGCCCAGCCAGAAGCCACCTCTGGGGAGCAGGACAGACCCATGGGGACACCCCAGCCCCACACTGGGACTCCCAGTGCCGCACTGGGACCCCCAGCCTGACTGTGCCGTCGGCGTGCGGAGAGCAGCCCCGTCCCCTGGTGGGAGCAGCAGCCAGGAGGGGACCTTCTTCTTGTCCCACCGGCTTCAACGCCAGCTCCATCCCAGCCGTGGAACTGAGAGAGCCCATGGCACAGGCTAGCCGTGGGGCACGACCCACAGCCCCACAGCAGGAGGGAGATGGTGCCACACGGGGCTCCTTGGGGGTGTCCCCCCGGGCTGGCTGGGTCATCATCACCCAGGGGGCCGGTCACTCTCCCGTCCTTGCACCCGGGACTCGGTGGTCACCCTGAGGAAGGTGGGCGCCGGGGCGGCAGAGGGAGGCAGGGATCTCGCCATCAACACCCCGACCCCGCGGCACACCCCTCGAGCACTTCCTCCTGCCCCGTCCCCGCAGCGCCAGGACCTTCCCACATCCCCCCCCGACGCGTTTCCCAGTAGGATGCAGGAAAGGGGTGTGCAGCAGCCGGGGACTTACTGTAAATGGCACCACCTGCTCCTTACATGGCAATTCCTCTGCGGGCCAGGGCCACGGGGACGGTTGGGAAAAGGGACTGGTGACATCTGCTCCCCGGCAAGCTGCTGGGAAGCGTGAGCTCCGGCTGTGCGGCACGGCCCCGGGGCCAGCGTGGGAGCCACTGGTCCCACGGCATATTCCCCCACCACCACCACCCCCGTCTGCCCCTCTGCCCCCCGGGAAGGCACACACAGCACGGCCCCACAGTGCAGCATGAGATCCCTGGCCACTTCAGGGGCTTGGCCAGTGGTCACCCGTCCCATCCCTGGCACAAAGGAGGTAGAGCCTCGGTGGCCGGGGCTGTCCCGAGCCCCTTTACCACGTGCCTGGTCTGGGGGAGAGCTGTGAGCAGGCGGGGAGCGCGGGGTGGCAGCAGGACCCCCATGCCCTGGCCAGGGAGTATTTTGGGATGCTGAGGAGCCCGGAGTGGAGTCCTGTGTACGTCCCCATGGAAACCCCTCTGTGTTGCTGCTTCTCCGGCCAGACCCGCCGTCAGCGTGGAGGGAGCCAGCAGCTGCGGATTCCTCACTCCTTCCATCAGCGGCTCCGGGGGCTGCGCTGCCCCAGCCCCCCCTCGGCCCCCCCTGCCCAGTGCCACATCCACCAGCAACCCCCTTCCCCTCGCCCACCTGGGGCTGGGGGTCCTGCTGCCCCACCAGCCACCACCACCCCGTGCTTTGAGAGATGCAGACCCCTCACCTGCCCCACGGGACCCTGTGAGGGAGCAGCCTGTCCCACCACCCCACAGCCCCTCCTCACGCCAACACCCAGCGGGGGCTCGGTCCTGCACCCTGTGACCACCGATGGTCAGAGTGGAACTCCCCCCCCTGCTCCTTCCCACCCTCTGGAGCCTTTCCACAGCCCAGGAGGAAGTTTTCATCCCGGCAGCTGGAGCCCGAAGAAAGTCTTGACATTTCAGAGGAAGGTTTCAAACAAAGCCGCGTTGCTGTGGCAATGGCAGCCGCAGGCCCCCCCCCCTCCTCCCCCCCCTGCCCCGTCCCGTGGCTGGGGACACGGCCAAGGCGGGGGGAGCAGCAGCCCAGCGCTGGCGGTGCCGGGACTCTGGGGCAGGGGATGGCAGGGGGACATGTCCCACAGCCCCAGGTCCTGCACTGGGGACTGAGGGTCCTGCTGACTCGTGCCACCTGTGCCATCCCTGGGATAGGCTGGGGGGGGGGGGGGGGCAGGACATGGGCAGACCCCATCCTGCATCCTCCATGGGGCAATCCCCCCCTCCTCCTGACCCCCAGCCAGTGACCCCGACCTGGCCCCACGCTGCTCTTGCACCTGCGCTGGCAGCAAGCAGTGAGGTGGCTGCCATCGGCCGCCGTCACTGCTGGGCATGGGCACACGACGGCACGTCACGGGAGGTCCCCGTGGGTGCCGCGGGTGCAGGCTGCCAGCTGCCTTGGGTGTGTTTGCCCAGCAGAGCGCGGAGTCCTCAGATGACCCTGGCAGAGCGGCCGTGGGCAGGTGCCAAACCCCAGCCCCGGAGCATCCCTTGGCCTCGCATCAGCCCTGGCCTCAGCCCCCGGCACCGGAGCGGCGATGCCACACACAGGGATGGGGATGGGGGTCCCGTACATGGGACCCTCCATTGGCAGGGGCTGGCGCTGCTGCTGCCCGCCTGCCCCCCCACTCCGCACCCAGAGCACGATGCTGGGGACCCAAAGGTGCCCCCCAGCCTGGCAGGCTGTGCCTGTCCCGTGGGTCCCGTCGGCAGAGAGCAGCTCCAGCCCGTGCCCATCAGGCCAATTGCAAGGGGTGGGGGCGGCGAGAATGAGGCATGGGGCTGGCAGAGGGCACAGCTGGAGCAGATGTTCCCTAGAAAGACCCAAGGGCCCCGTCTCAGCAGTTAACGAGTGGGAATGGGAGCACTTTACAGTAATTCCAGCAATTACATTGTTCATCCTTGGCAGCCGGCACCGGTTGGTGTCCAGCGCGCCGTGGGATCACCATAAGCCACCTTGGCACGGAGACTTGGCAGCGTGCCGTGCCGCCGGGCAGCCGGCCAAGGCAGGGCAATAAAAGGGCTGCAGAACGAGGTGCGAGGTACGGTAAGGGCCCGCCCCGGGGATGTTCCTGTCACCAGCACGGCCCCGGTGTGCAGGTGCTGGTCAGGAGGCACCCGGTGCCCCCGGGGGTGCCAGCTGAGCCTGTAGGACTCCCTGTGGCTCTGAGGAGCTGATCTGCCACCGGCGAGGGTCTGGCAGCCGCTCTGTGCCCAGTGCCCACGGACCCTTGCCAGGGCATGGAGTGGCAGCTGCCAGCAGCAGGATGCTCCGGCCAACGCACGGTGGAGAGGGCTTGGGGCAGAGAGATGCTGGTGGGGTGAAGGAGAGCCCCCACTCACCAGAATGGGGCTCTGGGGCTCAGCAGAGGCTACGCTCAAGGTCCCGTCACCCCAAGGGACCCCGGGGACCTGGCATCCTGCCCAGCCAGCACCTCCCCAGCCCCTGCTCACCCACCGCCGTGTCCAGCCAGGCTCTGCCTGGTCTCTCCTCCCTTTCATCATCCCCCCCCCTGAGCCTGGCTGCCTCGTCCTCCGGGTGGTCCTCCGCCGGTGCCTGGGAGCAGGGGACAGTTGGCACCCAAGGGACGGGAGCGTGAGCCCTGCTGAGTCATCACTTTGCTGTTCTCGTTTTTCCATGGTGCTGTTGTGCAGTTTGCTGGAAGCCAGCTAAGAGCCATGACTAATCTGTTCTCAAAACAAGCACAAAGAGAGCGGGGAGGTTTGTGCAAGCCCCGCAGGGAAGGGGAGGGGGGGGGGGGGGGCTGAATCACAGCACAGAGCTCAGGGTTGGGGGGGGGGCAGCAGCTGGCAACAGCTGGGAATGCCCGGCCACGCAGCAGCCCTGCGGGCAGCACCTGCGTGGGGTGGGCACAGCAAGGAGCTGGACAGGGGTCCACGGGGACCCCCACGTCGCCTCACCATGGGGTGCAGCCGAGCCAGGCAGGGCTGGGGAGCAGGCGGGGTGGGCCACCGGCTCTCGGAAACGCACGTGCAGTGGCCAAGGTCGGGGGTCCCTCCCATCGTGGTCGTTTCTGCCCTGCAGGGGCAGGGGAGGCCGGGGAAGGAAGCTCAGGAGTTTGCTCTGGCCGGAATCGGGCATCCATTGATTTGCTGTTATTAAAACCAGAGCTGCTGTCGGGAACGCTGCAGCCTGGCTGCCCTCGCACACGCTTCCTGGAAAGGGCTGTCCCGCGTGCCCTCGTTGGTGGGGGACGGTCCCCCCAAAGCACCTGGATGCGGCACCGGGTTGGGGTGGCAGCCGGGGAAGGAGAAGCCCCCACGGGGATGGGAGCTGGCGACTCGATTCCACACTTAGTGGCCACCTCTCCCACCGGTGACTCTCAGCCCCCGCTGCCGCTGGCCCTTCTTGGCTCCCCCCGGCAAACCCACCATCCCCGCAAGGCTCGGGGTGTCCCTGTCACCCTCACAGCGGACGCTGGTGGCCACGAGGGCCACTGGCTGCCTCTTTTCCTCTGCTGGACTGAAGAGGGTTTACTGGCGAGGCAAAGTAATCGCTTCCAGCGGGGGATGATGAATCACCCCTGTCAGGAATTCTGCCCGGGGGCTTTTCTGTAAGAGCCGTGGAATTTCGACACACAGAGGCTGCCCCGTGCCCCCCGCCCCCAGCCGTGCGGGTCCCTCCTTGCACAACCTCCCCAACAACGGGGTTCCTCTTCCCAGCCCTGCCCTCGGCAGCTGCTGCCAGGGGGCACAGGCACGGGCACCCCGGCACAGAGGATCCCTGCCCACGGTGAGCAGCGGGGTCTCGGGAGCCACCGGAGCCAGCACGGGGGCAGGACATGCCTGGGTTCCCAGCTTGGCATGGATGCCCCCACCTGTAGTGTTGCACACCCCAGTGCCCCACACGGCTACCCCGGTCATAAGGGGGTGTCCGCGGAGCTGTGGGCTCCCGGTGCCACCCGTGCTGAGCCCCATGTGGCTGCGGCTGCTGTCAGGATGTTGCTGTGGCCGTCCTGCGGTCTGGAGCCCCCATCTGTGCTGGCACCCCCAGGCAGGTGCTGGCAGAGGGGAAGTGGTGGGTCCCAGCCGCAGCCACCGCACCGCCTCGGCAGCAGCACCGTCCCTCTGTCCCCATCATCCCACCCCCATCCGCGCTGGCAGCACCCCAGAGTGATGGGAGCGGAGCTGGGGGGGGATGCTGGAGGAGGCATGAGGCTGCAGATGGAGGGACAGCTCCTGGGGACACCCCCCAGTCACCATCCCAGTGCCACCCTGCTCGGGGCACTGCAGGGGGACACCGCTGAGCTGGGGAGACACCACCAGCCCGGGATGTCCTGGCATGGGCTGCTGCAGCCCCAGGGCCAGGCTATGGCTGGTGGGGAGGTGGGGAGGGGGCCAGGGCTTTCCTGGCAGCCAGCAGCGACCCCACCGGAGCCCAGCAGCCATTTTGGGGCCGGGATGTCTCTCGGTTTCCACGCGCTGCCGAAACTCTCTTTCAGAGTGAGAGCACGGGGGTTTCGTGATAAGGGGGGAAGCACACTCAGAGCAGGAACCGAAACCTCACCTTTGAGACCGGAGGCTCTTCCCCGAGAGCAGCCTCCCCGCTCCCCCGGCAGCTCTGCAGCACAGGGGGCTGCTGGAGCGGGGGCTGCTCCAGCCCCCCCTGAACCCAGTGATGCTCTGGCCGTGGGCACAGCATGGCCCCACTCCCTCCAGCATCCTGCTGCAGCCCCCCAGAACCTCAGCCCCACTGATCCCCACAGCCAGGGGAGCTGAGCCCAGCCCCACAGCCCCCTCCTTGGCTCAAAGCCACTGCTGCCAAACCAGCCCGCTCCCCCCCTGGGGGGGTCTGCCTCGGGCTGTGTCGGCACACTGGGGTGGGGGGATGTGGTGTGTCTGCCACACGGGAGAGATGAGGGGGCTCAGACGGACCCAGTGGGCAGAGGAAACCATCAGGAGCCCCCACGAGTGAAAGTGAGCCCCAGCCCTGGCTGCGGCCATTGGCAGCTGCACTGCGGCCAGCGCAGCGTGAGAGCTGGGGGGACAGGTCACCCCAGTTCCCCAAACCGTCCCACAGGTGAGGAGAGCCAACAGCCCGGCCGCCACGGCTGTGGGAAACCAGAGATAACAGCTCCCACTTCCCGGCGCCTCCTCTCCCGGACACAGAGCCGCCCGGAGCAAAATTCGCAAGAGCCCGTTCCCAGGAGGCCCTTCTTGATGTGAACGTCCCCCGTGCCCTGCTCCGGCCGTCCCAGCAAGGCTCCCGGCCGGGCACGGCCCCGCACGGCCAGTGTCCCCAGTGGGGAAGGGACGGGATGGCCACCCCAGGCAGGGCAGCCCGGGGCTACGTTGGGGGGGCAGGACCCTCAACCTCCCCGCGCCAGTGGCCACCGGGCAGTTTCAGTGCCACGGGCCCACGTGCAGCCCCTGCCACCACCGCCACCACCGCCACGGCACTGCTTCCCGGCAAGGGTCAGCCACCCTGCGGTAGCCACCAGCCACAGCTGCAGCGATGCTTCCCGGAGGGCTGGGTGATTTGCCTGCCCTGCTTTGCATGCCTGAGGCTGCCCCAGGGGGCAGGGGGATGCAGGGGACGTGGGGGACACAGGGCAGGGCAGAGACACCCCCTCACGCCCCCCCTCCCCCACCCCCCTATCCCATTGAACACCCAGTGGCCTCCCCGGGTCTGGGGGAAAGGGGGTGGGGGATGTGGGGAAGGACCAGGACGCGGTGGGATCTCAGCTGTGGGAAACTGCTTTATTTTTGCTTTCTGCCATTCCTGGAAACACACAGCTGGAGGGGCCGCCCCGACCTGCCTGCTGGGATGCAGCCACGGGCCCCCCCCCCCCCCCCCCAGCTCCTCTCCATTTGCCAGGATGCTCCACGCCCCGGGGGAGCTCCCATGGCCCCCACGGGGCCGTGGCCACCAAGCCCAGCCTGCCCCCAACCCAACCTCCCCAAAACTTGCAGGGGGGGGACACACACTTTCACACCTCGGTGTCACAGAGCAACCCCAGCCCTGCAGGTTGGGAGGGCTGCCTTTGGACCCCCCCACTTCACCAGCGAGCCCCCCGGGGGCTGCGGTGCCACGACGAGGAGGGTGAGCAGCTCCGTCCCAGCCCCGGGGGCCGCCTGCGGGCTGCGGTCCCCACGCGGTGAGGCCGAGCAGCTCCATCCCAGCTAGCCCCACGCATTAGCACCGGGTTGATTTATAGAAATCCGATGGCCGGGGCTGCCGGTGCCTCCTGCCAAACCTCATTAACGGCTGGCCTGGGAGCAAGGCAAACAGCTCGGTGCAGCAACAAGGAAATCCTTGTTTAAGCATTTCTGGCCATGCAGGGCCCTTCCCCTCACGCCCAGGGGAGGAGGAGGAGGAGGAGGAGGAGATGAAGGCCACAGGCCCCAAGCTGGCACAGCTTGGCAGCCAGGAGGAAGGAGACACAAGGGGACATAGCGGGGTCTGCACGGGGAGGGAACCCCCAGGATGGGCTGTGAGCCGGGAGGGAGTTGGGAGCCACGGGGGCATGGTGGGGGCACCCACGCTGCAGCACTGGGGTCTGCCCTCCCTGCACCCCGGCACTGGTAACCCACGGGGACACGGGGACACCAGGGTGCCTGCAGCGCGTGACCCAGGGCTGGCTCAGAAGGGCAGCACTGCTCTAGCTGACAGCTTCAGGCAGCCAAGGGGCTCCATGGCTCACTCCCACCCCTCTGCCGGGGCCACCAGCCAGCCCCCCTGTGCTGTGCCATGCCGTTCCATGGGGCAGAGCTCTGCCAGGACTGGCCCTGAGGGATTTGCCAGCCCACCCTCTGCAAATGAGCCTGGAAGAAACTTCTGCAGGGGGCTGGGACAGGATTCCGCCCACCCCTTGGTGCCCCCCTACTCCCACCCACGTTGGGTTCCCCACACCCAGCTCTGGCCATGGGGACAGTGAGCTCTGGGCACACGGGGCTGCCAGGAGCCCGTGGGACCCAGCACGGTCATGCCGTCCCCACGGCGGGCACGGGGCACAGCTGACCCACGGACCTGGCACCAGCAAGCCCTGGAGCAGCCTCAGCGACCTGCATCCGCCTGCCCCACGTGTGGCTCGGGATCTATTTCATCATCTGGAGAAAAGCATTTACTGCCAATAAACGGGCTAATTAATTCTCCTCAAAGACCTCTCAATTATTCATCTCGGGCCACAGAGAAAACAATTACAGCACTTACCTCAGCCCTGGCTCGGCCAGCGCAGCAGCCAACGCGGGGCCAGGGCTGGCGGCAAGCAGGGCACGGCCGGGGCTGGCCCGGCACTGCTCCCGGCACACAGACCCGGTTCCCAGTTGCCCAGTCAGCCCCAGCTTTGCCCACCCGGCAGGAGCGACCCCGCGGAGCTCCAAGGGAAGGGCTGCCATCGCCATGGCCAGCCATCGCCAGAGTGGTGCTCTGGCATGGTGCCACCAGGAGCTGCTCCCACCATAGGGCTCGGGATCGAGGGGACCTCCCCAGCCCCCTGCACCGCTCCTCAGCGCAGAGGACAACCCGTGGGTCCAACCCCAACCTGCCACGTGCAGCCGAAGCCGCTGCATCCCGTCCACCGAGGACACGGCCGCGGTTAGCTCCCTCCCTGCCACCCACCACCCACCTGTGGTGGTCTCCTCTCCCCACCCTCATCCAGCAGCTCGGGCACCCTCCACACCTCCGCCCAGGGACACATATCTCCCAGCCATGGCCAGGCCCACCCACAGACACCCCATGAGGGGTCCCAGCACCCCCAGCCCCACAAAGCACAATGCTCCTACAATACAGGCAGGACCCCATCCCACTGGGGGACCCAACCCCCCCACTGTCCCCTCTGCCCGCACCCCCAGGGGTCAGGCCGTGCTGGGGTCCCCCTGGGAGAGGGGCTTTTTTTCCCATCTCCTCCACCCTTGGGATGCTCCTGCTGCCCCACAGCGGGGTTGAGGCCCCGCTCCCTCTGCCTCTGCTGTGCCCAGGAAAGAAGGAAAACCCACTGCACCCCTGGCACCGCCACCTTGGCACAGCTGGAGCACACCTGGGCAGGATGCGGGGGCACAAAGACCCCCGGGGGCCGCTCTCTCCCACCCACACCCCGTGCCCGGCGGGTCGGGCTCCTCTAGCACGGCCATCCCGCCACCTCCCGGGACTTCCCGAACCTCCGGGAGTGAAAGCATCGCTGCCCCGGGGCGGGTGGGCAGAGCCCCGGTCCCGGAGCCGGTGGCCGGGGCAGCGCGGGGGCCGGGTCGACGGACGGCGGGGCCGGGGCGGGAAGGGTTAAGGGCGGCCCGCGCCCCCCCGGCGGCCGAGGGGCGGTCCTGTCGGGAAGCCGGGATTTCTGCGGTGGTTTTACTGGAAAAGTTGTTGCCGGCGGAGGGAGGGGTCACCCCAGCAGCCCCGGCAGGTTGGGGAACGGGGGGACCGGCCGGCACCGCACCGCACCGCCCGCCGGCTCCGCTCCGCGCCCGCAACCCCGGCGACCGGCAGCGACCGTCGGGCTCCGGCCGCTCCGCCGGCCCGCACGGCCACGGGCCACGGCTCGTCCCCGCTGCCGGACGGAGCTTCCCCCGGTGCCCGCGGCTCTCGGGACACCCCCGGGACCAGGGCCACCAACTGCTGCTCGCCCGGGGGCTCTGTCCCCAGCCGGTGTCCCACGGGGAGCCACCAGCCCAATGGTAGCCAAACCTCGTACCGCACTGGCCACCCTGCCAGCCCCCCTCTGCCGCGTTTGGGGCAGCCGGTGCCCACCCAAGCGTGTCCCAACGGGGCCACCGAGAGTCTGCCCCGGGCTCGGGCTCCTTCGGACGCCGCGGGTGTGAGCAGTCGCCATCGCACCCCCCCAGAGCCAACTGTGCCGTTACACCGGGACAGGGGTGGGGAGGGCAGCACCCGTCCCCCGGCATCACCTCCACCCCCAAAACAGCCTGGCACTGGCCACGGTGTGACACAGCACTAGCCACAGCGTGGCAGTGCCCCTGGCAGGCTGAGCCCGGAGCCCGGCACGTCCCAGCACTTCCAGACATTGCTCCACCGTAGGAGGTCACTCAGCTCCATGGCTCCTGTCCCTCCAGGAATGATTGATGGTGGCTCCCCCCTGCCCGGGTGGGAGTGGGGCTCGCCAGCCGGCCAGCCCCAGCCCACAAGGACGAGCTATGGTAGCCCATAGGGCAGGCAGCGTGGCCGCAGGGCCAAGGCAACCTGGCAGGAAAAACCCCCGAGCTCATGGCGAGCGCTTCAATTCACTGCCAGGCCCTGCGGCCAGCACCAGGCACCCGGCACAAGTCACCCGTGGCATCGCCTGGGCCACCAGCAGCCCTGGCCCAGCCTGGGAGTGGACCACTGGCCACCAACCCTGTCCCCATGGTAGCCATGTGTGCTGGGGGGGGGCAGGCGGCTCGGCCTCAGCCCAGCGATGGCCAAGGAGGCACAGCCACGCCGGCGATGGCCACAGCCCCTCCGGAGGCACCGGTGGGGAGGAGGCATGTGGGGGCTCCGCTCCAGGGCCGGGGGGCCGGGACGTGCAGCCGGGGGGAGCAGGCAGGGGCTGGCACCAGCTCTCGCCGGGGCTGCCGGTGGGGCCAGGGGCAGGGGGAGCCCGGCCGGCTCCGGGAATCGCCCCGGCGGCTGCCAGGACTGTGGCAGGGAAGGCAGGGAGGGGAAGGGAGGGGGGGGGAAACACGATCCTCCCCCAGCGGGAACGGGCTCTGCTCCCCGCTGAGCCCCCGCTGCTAATTTTAGCCCCGGGGAGGCACCGCCAAAGCGGGAGCTCAGCCCACGTTTAGTGGGGCCGTGAGCCGCTGGCCAGCATGGGCAGGTGGGTGGCCACAGGAGCCACGGCACAGCCCAGCCCCTGGCAAGCCCCCCCACACCCCTTTCGAGGTAACACACCCCCCCCCAGCTGCTGCCCAAGCCCCCGCTGAGCCGTCAGCCAGGCGCCGGTGCTGCCCTCCCGCTGCCCGCACGCCTTGGCTCGGCCAGCACCACACGTGGCCACCAGCCTTCCCGCCAGCCCCAGCACTGGCCTCACCATCGAGGGGGGGCTCGCTGGGTGCCAGCAGCCAGGAGACCCCCTGAGGCAGGTCCCAGCCCAGGCCCCCAGAGGAAACGCCATGGGGAGGGAGCTGACAGGACATGGGGCTCAGTGGAGGGGGCCCTGCAAGGTCCTGAGAAGGATGTGGCCACCTCCCAGTGAAAGAGCTCCCTGCGTGGCCATGGACCCCAGGGCCTGCCTGGGCTGGGGGGGGCTGCACAGCACAAAGCCCCCTCAGGTCTCCAGCACCAACATTTGGAGGGGCTGAGAGGGTATGGCCAGGACGGGTGCTCCTCCATAGTGCTGCAGGTGGCCTGGTGGCACCACGGGGCACCCTAAAGCCACCCAGCCACTACCAGTGGGAGCAAATGGGTGAGGACGCCATAGCCAAGGGATGCTCCAGCCAGCTGACCCTTCCCGAAGGAGCAGAGGAGTTGGCTCCGGAGCCTGCCCTGCCATGGGGGCAGCTTCCCCAGCCACAGTGGGGTCCCCAGCCCGGGGTCCCATGGCTACCATTCCTCCCCAGCCCTTCACCTGCGGGCTGCCCGGAGCTTACTGGAAGAGGAAGCTGCTGGGAAGGCAGCGGGGCAGCTTTGGGGAGGCTCGGCTCGGCTCGGCAGCCGGCAGAGCTCCGGCTGTCCATGCTCCCAGGTCCAGGGCCAGTAACGGGAAGCGCCTGCTCTCAGTGACGGTAAATCAGATCGGGGAGATTAGAGGCCCTTTTTTTTTTTTTTTTTTTTTGCCTAATCATGAGCAGCTTGAAGTTGGAGGACAAGTTCCTGGAACAAAGAGGAAATGGAGGCAGTAAATAAAGAAAAACTGTTAACATGTGGCCCCGCGCGTGAAAAACGTCTCGGTGAAGAACCGTTTATGGCTCGCTCGGCGGCGGGGCTGGCAGCGGGGGCTGCGGCGGGGGGCAGCCATGAGGCCCCATGCACAGGGGTGCGGGGAGGTGGCCGGGGGCGGTGGTGGGGGCGGCTCTCAGGTCGGGGTGGAGGGTCTGGGGGGGCCGGGGACATGTGGTGGAGCATGGCGGAGGGAGGAGGAAGGCGGCCGGAGTGGGGCTGCTGGCGAAGCTGCGGCGCAGCACGTGCGAGGGGAGAGGCAGGGGACGGGCAGGACGTGGGCAGCACCCAAACCCCCCCAACCCCCCCTGCAGAGCTGTGTCCCCTCCACACCTGCAGCACCAGGTCGGGGGGGCACGGCTGAGCCCTCCCCAGCAGAGCCCAGTGTGGGCCAAGTCTGCCCCATGGAGCATCACCAGCTTCCAGCCGGTCCAGCCCGATGTGGGGCAGGCGGGGGGGCTCGCTGCTGTGCCAGGAACATGCCCCACTTCTCCAGGGGCAGTGGGGATTTCTGCCAAGAGCCAGACACCAGTGGTGCTGGCAGAAAGTGCCGAGAGCTGTGGGGATGCCCCCGGCCGATGCCAGCACCGCTGCAGTGCGTGCTTGCCCGCCGTGCTACCCGACGGTGTCGGCTGTTCCCAGGGCAGACACAGCCAGAAGCCGGGGACAATTCCCAGCCGCAAGGTCACCCCACGCTGTCCCTGCCAGCGGGGTGGTGGGAGTCATTGCCCCACAGCACATGGCACTGTGGGTCTGTGGGAAGACTCGACAGATGCCTGCAGCGGGCACACACGGCCTCCTGCCATCCCTCCAGCGGGACGTCTGGGATGGGTGCCCCCAGGAAAGCGAGGGGCTGCGGGAGAGGCGGGGGGTGGGGGCAGCACCCACCCGTGTCCCCCAGCACCCCTGCCTGTCCCCGCACCGTGGCTCGGGGCACAGGGCAGTGTGAGGGGCGGAGGGACAGGGGGGCAGAGGGATGCGGAGACAGAAGGATGGGGAGATGGAGGGATGGGGGGACCGAGGGATGGGGGAACAGGGGGACCGGGGGATGGAGGGATGGGGGAACAGGGGGACCGGGGGATGGAGGGATGGGGGGGCTCTGTGGGGGCAGCCCCGGGACGCACTCGGTGCCTACGCCGCAGCCGTTCCCCCGTTCCCGGCCGCCCCTGCCGGTAGCGCAGCCCTCGGGCCTCGGATCCCAGCGCCAGCCCCGCCCGGTGCCGGTGGGTCCCGGGAGCCCTTGCGGCGGGGCGGTCCCGACGGTCGCGGCCATGCTGGCGGCGCAGGGAGCGGGCAGGGCGCTCCGGTGGGGGCGGCTGACCGCGACGGCGGCGGGGGCCGTACAGCCACCGGGCCGACACCCAAGCCCCGCCGGACCCCCTCCGTGCACCGTGGACCTGCGGAGCGACACGGTGACCCGTCCCTGCGCCGCGATGCGCCGCGCCATGGCCAGCGCCGCCGTGGGCGACGACGACTACGGGGAGGACCCGGCGGTCAACGGTGGGCGGGGACGCCCCCCCCCCCACCCCCCGCCGCTTCGAGCCCGGCAGAGACGGGGGGGTCGCCCCCTCCGGGGGTTCCCTGCCTGAAGACACCCCCTCCGCTCAGTGGGCAGCCGGGATGGGGACCCTGGGGGTGCTGGGGGGGGCAACCAGGAGCTGGGGGGCTCCTGGCTGTGTCGTTCCCACCCCCCCCAGTGCTAGCAGACACCCCCCCACAGCCCCCTATGCCTTTCCCCCGCAGAGCTGCAGCGCCTGGCCGCAGGGATCCTGGGGATGGAGGAGGCTCTTTTTGTGCCCACGGCCACCATGGCGAACCTCATCGCCGGTGAGTGCCCGGGGCTGCCCCCAGCCCTCCTGCCCCGTGGCCAGGGGCGGCCAGGCGACACACCGAGGGGTTGGTTTATGTCCCCGTCCCGTGGAGAGCAGGACAAGCGGGGGTCCCGGGGAGAGCCCCGCTTCCGCTCGGGATGGCCGCAGGGGCGACCACGGGGGAGGTCATATCCCCCCCTCCCCCCCAGCTGCTCCCCCAGCCTCTGTGGGCACCCCCCCCCTGCGACCTCCCAGGCAGAGCGGGTGCTGGAGCCCCCCCAAACCGCCCGAGCGCAGGCAGACTGGGAGACCCCCCCCCAGCTGAGCCTGCCCACCCTCCCGCACCCACCCGGTGCTGCCCCCTCCCTCACGGCCCCTCTCCCCCCAGTGATGTGCCACTGCCAGCGCAGGGGGGGGCAGCTCCTGCTGGGCCGGGATGCCCATCTGCACGTCTACGAGCACGGTGGGGCTGCGCAGGTGGGTGTTGCGAGCACGGGGGGGGGGGCTCTGGCCGGGGCTCCCCGGGGCGCGGGAGGAGCCGGTGGCACCGGCGACACAGGCAGGGGCTGGAGGGTGGCTTGCTGCTGCCCTCCTCTGGCTACCGGGACCCGGCATCCCCTCCTGGACGGCGGCATCATCCGGATCACCCTGAGCCACAGCCTGGGACACAAGTTGGGGCTGAGCACAGCCAGTGCAGGGGAGGAGGGGATGGAAGGGACCGGGACCCCCACGCGCTGCCACCATCCCCCCACACGCTGCCACCGTCCCCCCATGCGCTGCCACCGTCCCCCCACGCGCTGCCACCGTCCCCTGTCACCTCTGCTCTCTCCCTTGCCCTGGGCACAGGTCGCTGGCGTCCACTCCCAGGCGCTGCCGGACCTGCCAGACGGCACCTTCGACCTGGACCAGCTGGAGATGACCATCCGTGAGGCCCACGGCAGCCGGTACCACCCGCGCCCCGAGCTCGTCTGCCTGGAGAACACGCACAGCTCGGCGGGGGGCCGGGCGCTGCCCCTCGCCTACCTCCGGCAGGTAGGAGCCGGTGGCTAGCAGCCACCCTGCCAACGTGCCGGCAGCCAGACCTGGCACCGCAGGGATGCCGGGGCCGTGCCGAGGAGCTTGGAGCGTGGCTCACGTTGGCACCGGCTGCCCCACAGCGCTTGGTGCCTCCGGGGGTCCCTCCCGGCCCAGCTCCTCCTCTGCCCCCCCCCCCAGGTCCGAGGGCTCGCTGACCGCTACGGGCTGCGGGTGCACATGGACGGAGCGCGGCTGATGAACGCGGCGGTGGCCCAGGATGTGGAACCGGCTCGGATCACCCAGCACTGCGACTCCGTCACCCTCTGCTTCTCCAAGGTGCTCTCTCACGCAGGGAGGGGGTCCTCGGGGCCATACGGGACCATCACAAACTGGGATCTCACCCTTGTGCCGGGGCATCCCCCGAGGCAGCGAGGGTCACCCTCCTCGTGGCTCCGCAGGGCTTGGGTGCCCCGGCTGGTGCGGTGGTGGCCGGATGCAAGGAGTTTGTGGCCGAGGCCTGGCGTGTGCGGAAGCTGCTGGGCGGGGGGATGCGGCAGGCGGGCGTGCTGGCCACCGCTGCCCGCATCGGGCTGGAGCACGCGGGGGCGACGCTGCGTGGAGACCACCAGAACGCCCGGCGCTTCGCCGAAGGTACCCCCTGGGCACACCGGGACGTACTGCCAGCTCTGTCCGGCTGTGCCACCGGGTCCTGTCCTGCTCCACAGCTCGGTGTGGGCACAGCCTTACCCCCCCACCCCGATGGGCTGTCACCGCACCCAGCACTGCCAGGGGTAACCGCTGTGCCGGCACCTTCCCCGGGCAAGGATGCTGCTGGGGTCCCTGCCTGGCTGGAGTGCTGGGACAATGCCATGCCCGTCCCCGCGGTGACTCTGGTGCCAGGACCTTCAGCCTCCCCTCCTGCCTCCCCCAGGCATCCAGGAGCTGAACTCCCCCCTTATCTCAGTCAACCTGGCGGCGGTGGAGACAAACATCGTGATGGTGAGCCTCAGGGGGGGCTGGCCGTCCCCCGCCGAGCTCTGTCAGCACCTGCAGGACGTGAGCGAGGAAGAGGTGGCCGAGACCGGCCAAGCTGTCAGCGTCCTGCTCTTCCCCTGGTCGGCGCACACGGTGCGTGCCGTCTGGCACCATGACATCTCGGCCCGTGACACCGAGCTTGCAAAGAACAAGCTGGAGTTTGTGGCCAGGAAATGCCAGGAGAAGCTGGCCCTGGGTCTGCACCCCATTCCTCCGAGCGCAGGGGGAGCCTGAGCATCCCCCCAGCCCCAGTGCAGGGGGGGCGGGGGGGGAGCTGCTCCCCTGCTGCTGCAGGCGAGCTGGGCCGGCTCTCCCAGCCCTGTCCTGGTGGCCAGCAGCAAAATGGCTGTGGCCACAGCACGCTCCAGCAAAGTTCCCAGCCGGCTGCAGCGCAGTTTCCCCCCCAGCGTGCAGCCCAACCCTGGGGAGACCCCCCAGCCCACCCCCCAGAGGGAGGGAGCACCTTGGCAGGTACAGCCAGAGGGTACAGCGGGGAGCCCACGTCTCACACCACAGCCCAGACCCAGCAAACACGTCCCCAGAGCACCCTCTGCTCCTCGGCAGCAGCTCTGCTTCTGTAGCTGGGGTCCTGCAGACAGCAGTCCCTGACCCAAAGGTGTCCCCCTGCCCATGTGCACCCCACGTGTACAAGGGTGCTGGTGTGGGGAGACACATCCCAAGGGAAGCTCGGGGCACGAAATAAACGTGTTCTGACAGCGCTGTGGCTGTGCAGGGTGTTTTCTCCCAAGCGTGCTCCTCCCCTGACGTGGTGCAGCAGGGACATCGTCACAGCAGAGGTCCCTGTGGAGGGACGAGAGCTCCTGAGGGTGTAGAAGCATCTCACAGTTTGTATTTGGTCAGGACTGTCCTGCTAGCCCAGCTTGGCCCTGACAGCTCCACAGTGTGCTCCTCCATCGCCTCCATCACCCCAAAGGCTCGTGTTAGACCTGTCACGTAACAGTGGGTTCTCAGGGGTTCCCTGCTGAGCTCGTCATGTTCTGGGTTGGTGTGTCCCCAACTCTGCCTGTGCAAAGAGCTGGGGGCAATGCCACGCTCCCCACTGCTGGCACAGAGAGCCCGGCCTCAGGACGCGCTGGGAGAGGGGCTTCTCTCTGCAGCCACGTCTGGTGTGTGCTGGCACAGCCCCAGCTCCCGGGGAGCAGAGTTACACCCCCACAGCAGTCACTCCCGTGGCATTTTGATTTTGGCAATAAGCAGTTTAAAGGAAAAAGAGGGAACAAACTTCATCACCGGGTCATCCAGACAGAGCCCTGGAGCCCTGCCAGCTCTGGAGGGGCAGGAACACCCCAGCAGAGGAACATCATCCCAGTGAGAACCGGTGATAACTGGTGCCCGGGGACCCCATGCAGGTGCAGGGTGGGCAGAGCAGAGCAGGGCAGGGCTGCGGTTCCCCGTTCAGTTTGCTCCCGACGTGCCATCAAGCTCTTGAAATCATGTTCAGAATCACCTGGGGGTGAGGAGCAGAGCCCTGTGAGCAGTGCTTGGCCCCGCTCCTCCACCCCTGGAGGGGACGGCCAGCCCCAAAGCTGCAGCCCCGTGCCCACCCAGGTCCATGGGGGAAGCTCTCCCCGTGGACGGGGGCTCTTCCCCTACCTGAGTGAGGACGTAGCTCTCCTCCGACAGCTTCTCGATGATGTCAAAGTGATCCAAGCCGGCGAGATCCAGCAGGGAGACGGACCAGCCGGCTGCACGCAGAGCCTGCGGAGAGAGCGGGGCTGCCAGGAGGGACAGGAGGGACCCGACCCCCATCCGCCCCCCGGGATGGGCAGCAGGAACCGCAGCCTGGCAAGGACCAGCATCCTCCCCCACGCCGCTGTTGCCTCCCCCAGCAGCAGAGATGTGACACACAAGCTCTTTGTCCCAGCCCAGTGGGTCCGAGCGGGCGGCAGGAGCATCATCCCCACGGACCCAGGTGGGGGGGCTCACCTGCCCGTATTCCTGAGACTGCCTGCGGAACTCCGGGGAGTCGTGCTGGGCCACAGCCACAAGCACCTCACAGGACGCGGGAGCCGCTGGGGGGATGCACAGCATGGGGCTGTTCCTCTGGGCCACCTCCCTGGGGGAGACACCGTAAGTGACAGCCCCACGGACCCCCTCGCTCAGAGAGTCCATCTCTGCCCGTGGGGCACCCAGATCCTTGTCCTGCTTGTGCCCTTTCCCAGCCCCTGTCCCCCCCTCCCCGTGGGACTCACCGGCTCATGTTCAGCGCGTCGTTCACGTAGGTGTGCAGGAGGGGCTCGAGGTCGTACACGCCGCTCACCAGCACCGCTCCTGGAGGAAGAGGCACCAGCGTGTGGGGGACCCTGCAGCTCGGGCCATTCTCATAGAATCATAGACTAGTTTGGGTTGAAGGAACCTGTAAAGGCTGTTTAGTCCCACCCTGCTCCCGTAGGCAGGGACATCTTCAACTAGACCATAGAATCACAGAATGGTTTGGGTTGGAAGGGACCTTAAAGATCATCCAGTTCCAACCCCCCTGCCCTGGGCAGGG
>JAOQGH010000003.1:33347976-33359804 GCA_025769975.1 Gallinago jamesoni | reverse complement strand
GAAGGGCAGTTGCGAATCACCCCACCCTGTGCCAAAATCACCCACCATGTGCCAAAAATCCACACACCCCCCCCCACCACACAAACACACACACACCAGGCTCCGGGTCCCTTCAAGCGCCCCAGCGCCAGGACCCGGTGGCTTCACACAAAGCAGCCGCCACCCTCCCATCCCTCCTACCCCCCCCATTTTTGAGGGGCAGGTTCCCCCCTGCCCTCTGCCACCCCACCAGAGAGATCTGCACGGGCAGGGGCTCAGTACACCGGCGGGGGCTGGTAGCCCTCCGGTCCTTCTGCCGTGTGGGTGAAGGGCGGCTGCTGGTAGCTGTCGTGGCTGATGTTGGGGTAACTGGAGTAGGGGGTGGGAACCTCCCCGCTGGGGTCCACGTAGCTCTGAGCAAAGTCTCCCACCCCCATCTTGTACCTCCTGTAGGCGAAGGTGATGAGGAGACCCTGGAGAGAGGACAAGGGGCCGGCGGCATCAGGGAAAGGGGGGTGCTGTGTGGCCCCCAGGCAGCCCCTCCATGCTCCCCCCCCAGCCCTGAGCTCCACCACGGCTTCACTCACCCAGGAGAAGATGGAGAAGAAGCTGAAGGTGATGGCAGCCCGGGCTGAGTCAGCCCCGATGTGCACGTCCTCAGCCCGCGTCCAGGCCCACTGGTTGGTCAAGAAACAAAAGCCAACGAACCACAGGAAGGTCCAGAGACCTGGGTGGGAGGGAGGAAGGTGGCGTGAGGAGGAAGAAGGATGGGGGCTGGGGCTGCCGTCCGTCCGACCGTCCCTGCTGCTCCCATGGGGGCTGCTTGCTGGTGCCCCGTGGCTCCTCGGAGAGCGCGTGGCCCCGCGGGCAGCACGCCAGGCGGGAGCGACTCCCTTCGCCAGGCACCGGCAGCCACGTCACGGGACAAGGGCAGCCATTGTGGCGGCGGCAAGGAAGGCAACAACAAGCCTTGAATCCACCCCCCCCACCCTGGTGGCCACCGAAGTTACCTGAGAAGCCGAGGTCCGCCAGGACCAGGTACTTGCGGTCGGTGGTGTTGCTGATCTGGGGGAAGTAGACGTCCACCACGAAGAAGAAGATGCAGGCGAGGAAGGCCAGGACGCCGATGCCGATGCCGTAGCGGCAGGCGTCCTCGTTGTGGTTGAAGATGCAGGAGAGTTGGGGGGAGGTGGGGGGGTTGGTGTAACCTTCCCCGATCAGGCAGGAGAAGACAATCAGGGCGAAGACCTACGGAAGGGTTGGGAGTGGGTTGAGCAGTTGGGTTGGCACCAGGGACCCCTCCCCTGGATGGGATGCGATGGGGGGCACCGGGACCGGGAGGGGAAGACCGGGATGGGTCGTGCGGGCTCCGGGGTCCCGCCCCCCCCCCCCCCCCACGCCCCACCCCGGTCTTCCCCTCTCGTTCCCGGTCTCCGGTCCCCGCCCCGACTCACCGCGCTGGCGATCCGTGCCAAGACCTGCGGTTGTTGCACGAAGTGGCCCAAATCGAAGGCACCCCCGGCCTTGGCCGCCCCGTAGGCTCCCCCGGCGCCGCCACCGCCCTCCATGGCCCCGGAGCCGCCGCCGCTCCTGCGCGGTACCGCCCCCGGAGGGGGAGGAACGGAACGGGAGATCCGTCCCCCTCCCGCCCCGTCGGGGCGGAACGGGGCATGCTCAGGCTGGCCGGGAGGGGGTCTCAGAAGCACAGCATTTTCATGGGTGGAAGATCAGAGGATCACAGAATGGTTTGGGTTGGAAGGGACCTTAAAGATCATCCAGTGCCACCCCCCTGCCCTGGGCAGGGACACCTCCCACCAAAACAGGTTGCTCCAAGCCCCATCCAGCCTGGCCTTGAACCCCTCCAGGGATGGAGCAGCCACAACTTCAGTGAGCAACCTGTTCCAGTGTCTCACCACCCTCACAGCAAAGAATTTCTTTCTGTTATTTAATCTAAATCTCCCCTCTTCCGATTAAAAACCTTTACCCCTTGTCCTGTCAATGCATCTCCTGACAGAGTCCCTCCCCAGCTCTCCTGTAGCTCCCTTTGGATATTGGAAGGCTGAGATATATATGGAGAGAGCTAGCTTCTGAGCTGTTCTGCTAAACAGATGTTTGTGCCTGTTTTCAGCCACATCTTCTTTTGGGTGAGGGTGCCAGAGCCCTGGCAGAGGCTGCCCAGGGAGGGTGTGGAGCCCCCTTCTCTGGAGATCTTCAAGCCCCACCTGGATGCTCCTGAGTGATGTGCTCTGGGCAACCCTGCTGTGGCAGGGGACTTGGACTGGATGGGCTCTAGAAGGTCCTTTCCAACTCTGACAATTCCACGATTCCGTGATTCCGTGGACCTCTCCACACACACTCCTCCAGGCAGTTTTCCAGCCTGACCTTCACAGACACACACAATGTTTTGTTTTGTTGGTTTGGTTTTTTTTTAACTCTGTCTGGCCAGCTCGAAACAATCTTATTCTTAAAGCGATACAGTCTTATTTCTCATCAAGTTTTGCTTGATCATCTGTGACATGCTCAGAAGGGCTCCAAAACCAGTCTTGATCGATCTTTTGAGGGTGGTGAGGCACGGGAACAGGTTGCTCAGGGAAGCTGTGGCTGCCCCATCCCTGAAGGGGTTCAAGGCCAGGTGGGATGGGGCTTGGAGCAACCTGGTCTGGTGGGAGGTGTCCCTGCCCAGGGCAGGGGGGTTGGAACTGGATGATCTTTAAGGTCCCTTCCAAGCCAAACCGTTCTATGATTCTGTGATTCCAGATGTTCTGCACGGCCCCAGCTGCGGAGCCCGGGGCCGTTGGAGGGAAGGGGGAAGGCTCTAAACCCGCCCCCCCTCGGCCCCGTGGGCACCGGCGGGCGGTGGGAACGGGACGGGGGCGGCTCGGTCCCGGGTCGGCATTGGCGGGGGTGTGTGTGTGCACAGAGGTCTCTGCCCCGGTGTGTCGTTCCTCCCCCTCGGGGGCACGTTTCACGCTGTGGGTCCTGACGTGCCCGTCCCGAGCCGAGCGCAGGGGCCGCCCGGCGGCTCCGTCTCCTCCCCGGTTACGCCGCTTCCCCATCCGCCCGGCCCTCCTTCCTTCCTGCTGCGTTAGCCCCGGGGCTAGTGCCTGGGTTTAGTCCCGGGTTTAGCCCCGCCATCCCGCTCCTCCGCACACTCCGGCTCCGGCTCCATCCCCGTCCCCGACGGGCAGGGCAGGACCCTCGGGGCCCCGTGGGGAACCGTGGGGTCCGCGGTGGCCGTGGGTGCTGACACCCCTCCGCTCGCTGTGCCAGGGCAGCGTGCCGGAGGGAGCGCAGGATGTCCCGGCCGCCATCCTTCACCCTCCGAGTCGCTGAGGACACCGAGAACGATGGGTGAGTGTGGGGGCTGCCCTGCCTGAGCTGTGCCCCCGGGGGTCCCAGAGCCCCCACAGCCCCGGGCGTCCCCGCTGCAGGTGGCCCCGTGCCCAGCAGGCACCCGCTGCCCGTGCCACAGGGCACCATGGCCAGGCTTTGGGCTGGCACCCAGGCTTTGCCACAGCCCCTGGACCCCCAGTGCCCGGTCCCTGCCCCAGGTGACCGGGTGTGTGTCCCCGCAGCCAGGAGCCCAGCCCGGACAACGAAGGAGCCCTGCACACCTCCTTCCACCAGCTCATCCAGGAGCAGAGCAGCTTGATGGAGGCACGTCTGGAGCTGGAGATGCAGGAGAGGGGCAGAGGTAAAGCGCTGCGGTCACAGCTGGGGTGGGATGGGGACATCGTGTGTGCCCAGGGCTATCTCCTGTCCCAGACCCCACCTGGCCAGCTGGGGCTTGTGCTGAGGCCATGGCCAAAGCACTTGGAGGGGCCCACAGATGCCTTCACCAGAGCAGGCAGTGGGGCGGACGTGCCCTTGGGGACACAGAGAGTGTCCCTAGAGAAGGGGACACTCTCGGGGGGGAGCACACAGTGGGGCAGCTGCCTGGCTCCATCCCAGAGCATGGCTCTGGGGACCAAAGCCGTGAGTGCCCCAGCTCTCACCACTCTGCATCCTGCCCTCCCTCTCCAGAGCACCCAGCACGTCTGGCTCTCCCGGACGCCTGTGCCACGGCCTGGCCAGAGCTGGGGCAGGACGAGCAGCACCCCAACTACTCCCTGGCCACCCTGCGAATCCTCGCCAGCATGCCCAGCCGCACCATCGGTAGGTTCCTCCCGCCCTTCCCTGGGCTGGGAGACCCTCAACCCCTCTGCCCTGCTCTCCTGTGGTCGCCCACCCTCCTGCCCCTCTCTCTCCCGCAGGGCGCAGCCGCGGGGCCATCATCTCCCAGTACTACAACCGCACGGCCCGGCTGCGGCGCCGGAGCAGCCGCCCACCCCTGCAGCAGCTCTGCCGCACAGCACGGCCCAGCCTGCGCCAGTACGACCTGGAGACCGACCCCACCAGGGCCACGCTGGAAGGTGAGGGTTCCCCGGGAAGCTGGGGACAGGCAGTGCTGGGTACCGTCCCCACGCCGGGTTCCTGACCCGAGCCCTTTGTGCCCCCAGAGAAGCGGAGCCTGCTGGTGAAGGAGCTGCTGAGCCTCTCGCCCGGCCAGCGCAGCCACATGCTGCTCACCGTGCCCCTCAGCCTGGCAGAGAAACGTGCCCTCCGGTGAGTCCTCTCCTGCCGGTCCCGGTCAGGCTGGGCTCCGGCAACCGGAGCCGTCCCGGGGTCCTCTGACACCCCTCTGACACCCCTCTCCGCTGGGCAGGTGGGAGCTGAGTGAGCAGAGGGGCTCCCCGAGGCAGCACGCCCAGCACCGAGCCCCCTCCTCTCCCTGCGAACGGTCCAAGGACTGCATCGCCCTCGTAAGTCTGGGGTGTGGGTCTGCGCAGCAGCCGTCGGGGGGCTCCGGTGCAGGCTGTGGCCCCGGTTCTCTCCCCGGGCTCTCTCTCCCCAGGGCTGCCGGGGGCTCTGGTACAGGCTCCTCTCCCTGCTCGCCGCCGCGCAGCCCTGGCACTATGCCCTGAAGGAGATCGGTGGCCGCTTCGGCTCCAGCGTCCTCTCCTACTTCGTCTTCCTCAAGACGCTCCTTATGTTCAACGTCTTCTCACTCCTCATCCTCCTCGTCTTCGTGGTGGCCCCGCAGGCTGCGTATCCCCCTCCCTCGGCCAGCCCCCAGCCCTTCACCGGCCTCGAGCTGCTCACAGGAGCGGTAAGTGCTGCCAACATGCCGCTGCCGGTGTCCCCAGGACAGGAGCTTCTCCAGCCCCACATCCCTGCATCCCTGCCTGGTCCCTGCCCCACATCCCTGCCTCCCCACGGTAGAATCTCATAGAATGGTCCAGGCTGGAAGGGACCTCCAAAGACCATCTAGTCTGACCCCCCTGCAGTCAGCAGGGACACCCCCAACTAGACCAGGTTGCCCAGGGTCTTGTTGAGCCTCACCTTGAATGTCTCCAGGGAAGGGGCCTCAACCACCTCCCTGGGCAACCTCTTCCAGCGCTCCACCACCCTCATAGCAAAGAACTTTTTCCTAATATCCAATCTAAATCTGCTCTTCACTGTGGTGATGCCCAGGTCCCTGCCCTTCACCCCCATCATGGTGATGCCCAGGTCCCTGTCTTTCATCCCCACCATGGTGATGCCCTGATCCCTGCCCCCCATCCCTGCATCCCCACCACGGCGATGCCCCAGTCCCTGCCCTCACACAGTGGAGGCGCTGGGACCTCCAGTGCTGTGGGTGCAGGAGGGGGTGCCTGGTGCTGACCCAGCCCAGGGCTTTGTGTCCCCCCCTCTCCAGGCTGGGCAGGGAGCCACGGGCACTGGTGAGATCCCCGTGAGCCCCATCATGCTCTTCCCCACAGGGCTACTTCACTCACTCGCTGCTGTACTATGGCTACTACAGCAATGTCACCCTCAACGACCCCTGCATCTCTGGCCCCAACGGCAGCGTGTGCCCCCCTGCAGCCCCCCAGTTCCCATACAACATGCCACTGGCCTACGTGTTCAGCGTTGGGGTCTCCTTCCTCCTCACCTGCGTCCTGCTGGTGTACAGGTGGGTGGGCAGTGCCCCCAACGCCCTGATGCCTTTCCCCTGCGCCCAGCCCCCGATGCCCTGATGCCTTCCCCCCTTCGCTGCAGCATGTCCCACTCCTTCGGGGAGAGCTACCGTGTGGGCAGCTCCACAGGGGACATGGCCATCAAGGTCTTCTGTGCCTGGGACTTCAAGGTGGTCCAGAGGCGCTCGGTGAAGCTGCAGTGTGAGAACATCTGCACCCAGCTGAAGGTGAGGAGCTGGGGCAGAGCTGGTCCCTGCACGCCCTGGGAAGGCAAAGGCAGCCACAGCAGCCAGTCCAGACCCCAGCACCCAGTCCAGACCCCAGCACCCCTCTCCTGCCCACTGCACCGGGGGGTCCTGCAGCCGCACGTGCCCCCCAACCTCTTTCTCCATCAGCACCCCACCCTGGGTCCCACCTCAGTGGGACAGGACAAGCCCTCTCTCCGGACCTGGAGGGTGCTCAGCAGCTCCGGCTCCTCTCTCCGCTCTCTTCCAGGAGCTGCTGGCGGAGCAGCGCTCCCGATCCCGCTCCCTCAGCCTCTGCCAGTGCCTGGGACGCACGGTGGTGCTGCTGCTGGCCTGGGTCCTCTCGCTGAGCTCGGTGCTGGGCTGCGTGGTGGCTCTGCACTACTTCTCGGAGCACATGCATGCGGTGAGCGGGCTCTCCCAGCTCCTGCCGGGCTACCGGGGAGGGAGCCAGAGCAGCCCTGGGAGGCAGGGGTAGCCCCCCTCCCTCCCTTCCTCCCCCCACCCCCCATTGCAGCTCCCATCCCGGTGTCGCTGGGTTCCCGGTAGCCACACGCTCACCCTGGTACCCCCTCACCAGGTTCAGCAGGGCCACCGGGCGCTGGGCGAGCGGCAGCAGGAAGCCATCCTGCTGGTCCTGCCCCTGGTGGTGTCCCTCCTCAACGCGCTGATGCCTCACCTCTACAACTTGCTGGCGAAGTGGGAGAAGCAGGACTCCCCCGTGACGGAGGTCTACGTGGCCATCTGCAGGTAGGGTGGCCGGGGCAGGGAAAACGTCCTGCGGTGTAGGGGGAGGCTTTGGGGCCAGGCACCCCATCCGTGGGGCTCAGCCCCTCCATCCCCAGGGCTCAGGGGCTCTTGGCCCTCCTCCTGCTCCCCAGGAACCTCATTCTGAAGATGCTGGTCCTTGGCCTGCTCTGCTACCAGTGGCTCAGCCGCAGAGTCGTCTGCTCGAGAGAGGAGGTTGGTGCCGTCCCATGCCCGGGGAGCACGGAGCAAAGCCAAGGCTGCAGCCCCAGCACCAGCAGGGCAGAGGTCTGGCAGGAGGGGGGCTGCCAGATGGCACCATCGACCCCCTTGCCAGGGAGAAGTGGGGTGACAGCCAGAGAGGGGCACCCCAAGCACAGGATGGCTGGAGAAAGGGGTGTTGGGAAGGAAAAGTTCTCCCACAGCCTCTCCCACCCCATGGGGGCCACGGGAAAGCCATGGCAGAGGACAAGCCTCACTCTACACTTGATACCACCTTTGTTTGTCCCCCCAGTGCTGGGAGACGTGTGTGGGGCAGGACCTGTATCGCTTTGTGGTGATGGATTTCATATTTACCCTGCTGGACACGCTCTTCGGGGAGCTGGTCTGGAGGTAACGTGCCCCGGGAGAGTCCCCCCACCAGTGTGGTGGCCCCAGCACAGCCCTGGCAGCACTGCCTTGGTGCACCCAGCCTCTGCTGCCATCAGGGGGAAGAAATGGGGGGGCTGAGTGTCCCTCCCCAGCAGCAATGTGGGAGCAGAGCTTTGGTCCTTCCCAGGCTGATCTTGGAGAAGAAGCTGAAGAGGAATCAGAAGCCTGAGTTTGACATCGCCCGAAACGTGCTGGAGCTCATCTACGGGCAGACCCTGACCTGGTGAGATGCCAATCCTGCCCCGTGCAGCTCTGCTCGTGGCCCCCCATGAGCCCCACAGCCGGCAGGGACCAGGCGTGGGGACCACATGTGTGTCACTGAGCAGGGCCATGGGAACCCCCCCCCCCTTCAGCCCCACGTGGGTGGGATGAGTGAGACAGGTGTCCTGGTGGTCACAGTGCCTGGAGCTGCCACCTTACAGCCACAGCCCCCCCGGGAGGTCTGGCTTTGGTGACAGGGTGACAGCCATGGGGGGATCAGCAGCAGAGCATCCTGTCACCGATCCAGTGTCCTCTGCCCGGCTGGTCATCTCCAGAGCTCTGGGGAAGGAGCAGGCTCCGGTGCACACGCGGCCCCACTCGTTAGTCTGGACCATAATGTCACCCACTGCTCCACGGGGAGACCATTTCCCCTCTAGCCCATCTGCTCAGCTCCTCAGGGTCCTGCTTTGCCCCCCCTTTCTGCACCCCCCTGCCCGTGCCCTCTCCCAACACCTGGGAGCCACAAAAGCCACATCCACCCTGGGGGTCGGTGACATCCCAGCACGGGCTCGGTCCTTGTGTGTCTGATCAGGCTCACAAACCCCTGACCGCAGTGGGGGTTGGTGCCCCGAGCTCTGCGGGTTCCTGGGGACCCAGACCCGGGACGAGCTCATCTTGCCCCCCCTCTCCTCTCTCCCAGGCTGGGAGTTCTCTTTGCTCCGCTCCTGCCGGCCATCCAGACGCTGAAGCTGGTGCTGCTCTTCTATGTCAAAAAGGTGGGAGCTGTCACCTGCCATGTGTCCCCACAACGGGCAGCCCTGCGGCAGCAGAGACGCTGCACCGTGCAGGGAGCAGGGCTGTCCTCGTGGGAGGGAGGGGGTGATGCTGAGGGATGGGGTGCCCCCCGGCTCGCTCCGCTCCCGATGGACGGGAGGGATGGGACACGGGGATGGGGGCAGCTGTCCCGCTTGAACCCTGGGGACGCTCCCCGGGGAGGTGGCAGCTCATGGGACTCTTCCCTGTCTGCAGACCAGCCTGATGCAGAACTGCCAGTCCCCCAGCAAGCCCTGGCAAGCGTCTCGCATGAGCACCGTCTTCATCACCCTGTTGTGCTTCCCCTCCTTCCTGGGAGCAGCCATCTTCCTCTCCTACACCATCTGGTCGTGAGTACCCACCGGACCGGGCTCGGGGCGCAGAGCTGCCAGCCACCCAGCCAAGGAGAGGGGCTTGGGGACACGGTGCCTCCCCTACCCTGATGGCTCGGGGGAGCGTGTGGTGCCCAGTGTGGGGCTGTGCCATCCTACCCCAGGCAGGGAGATGCTGCCCAACCACCGGTCACCGCACAGAGTGTCACAGTGGTTGGCCGGTGCCTGCTTCTTTCAGATGCAGGACAAGGGGATGAGGACACTCTCATCCAGCCACTGGGGTTGGCTGGGGCAGGCAATGCTCAGTGCTTTGGATATTCCAAGCCAGGCAGTGTCCTGGGCTGGGGGTAGCAGCCATCTGACTGACCCCATGGCTTTGTCTGCTCAGAGTGCGGCCATCAGAAACCTGCGGCCCCTTCCAGGGGCTGGAAACCATCTACAAGTCAGGGAAGACCTGGGTGCAATTGCTGGAGAAGTCCAACCCGAACATCACCTGGTTCGCCTGGGTCCACCAGCACCTGGTGGAGAACACCTTCCTCCTGTTCTTCATGTCTGGAGTCCTGCTGTGAGTAGAGACCCCAGCCCGAGGCTGAACTTGGGCCCACGCTTTGAAGGTCCCACTGTGACGGACCCAAGTGTGGGGCTGAGAGCTGGGGTGTCACTGCAGAGCCCTGTGCCCCGGCCCGGTGCCAGGAGCGCAGCGTCCTCCAGCTTCCCACCCCGGCTGCTGGGTGGTGGTCCCCCCACCATCCCGTCCTCCCTGTCGTTGCAGAGCCATCATCTACTTCAACATCCAGGTGGTGAGAGGCCAACGGAGGATCATCCGCCTGCTGAAGGAGCAGATCGCCAACGTGAGCTCCACATGCTGCCCCCGGCCCGGCCCGGCTGCTCCGTGCCCCGGTGCGGGGCTGGGCTGTGGCTGCTCACAGCGATGTCTCTGCCGTTGCAGGAGGGGGAAGACAAAATATTTCTCATTCAGAAGCTTCACGCCGTTTACGAGCAGAGAGAGAGACGCGCCTGAGCCCCAGGTGAGCCCTGCAGGAAGGGGCGAGGGGGGTGCTCGGGGCTTAGACACACACAGAGAGCAGAGCGGGGCCAGTGGGAGCCCAAAAACCTGGGGCAGGGTCTGCCAGTGGGGATAGGGCAGGGGATGGGGACAGGACTGGGACAGGAAGGGGATGGGGTCACTTAGAGAGCCTGGTCTCTGCTTGTCTGTCCCTTGGGGGCTCAGGGACTGTGTCTCTCCTCTTAGTGTCACCATCCCCAGGAAGGAGGGACAGGACAGGAGTGTGCTCACAGCCGAGGACTGGATCAGCCCCTTTCTAAGCCCTGGAGGCAGTGGGGCCAGGGGGTGCTGGGGAAGATCCTCTCCTCCGGGATGCAGCAGCCAAGGACACATGGAGACAAGTCATCCAGCAGCCCCACAGGAACACTGTGGCACAAGGCCGTTGGTGCTCCCACTGCCCGGAGCTGCTGGGGACACGGCAGGCACAGCACGACCAGGGCCAGGACTGCCATGGTGTCCCAGGTCGGTGTGGGGCTGGCTCGCCAGCAGAGCCCTTCTCCGGGGGCATTAGCAGAGAGCAACCCCCCCTCCTGCCAAAGTCCCAGCCGGCGCTGAGAGCGACTCCGGGCTGTTGTCAGAAGACTTTGGGGACAGTGAAGATTCCTGGCTGGAGAGAACCTGCCAAAAAGCCCCCTTTGCACTGCCCAGGGGCAGCTGCTGGGCACCGACGCAGCTCCAGCCCCGTGTCTGGCTCAACTGGAGCACAGCAACTGGCCAACGCTCCCATGACTGAGGCCACCCCTCCCACGACTGTGGCCACCCAGGCCCCCCCAGGCCCTGTGGCACCCTGGTGTCTGTTGGCAGACGGGCACAGGGAAACCACCGCTGAGGTGCCGAGGGCTGGGCAGAGGAAGCCCAGGCTGTGGCTCCCCAGCCCCAGGCTGACCTGGCCCATTAAAATGTAATTGTGCTGGACCACTCCCCGCCTCTGGACCCGTCACGCTGGAAGCAGGCAAGTGGATTTGGTACCTTGGCGTCACCGTTCGTTAGGGCTGGTGACTCAGCAGCCGGGGCAGGGTGTGCCCGGTGCTGCCTCATCACATACAGCCCCGGGAGCCACTTGCCATCATGGTGTGGTGTCCCCAGCCCCGTGAACTTCTTGTCATCATGGCGTGGTGTCTCCAGCCCCAGGAGCCTCATGTCATCACAGTGTGGTGACCCCAGCCCTGCGAGTCACTCACCATCATGGTGTGGTGTCCCCAGCCCCAGGAGCCACTTGCCATCACAGTGTGGTGTCCCCAACACCAGGAGCCACTCACCATCATGGTGTGGTGTCCCCAGCCCCACAAGCCACTTGCCATCACAGTGTGGTGTCCCCAGCCCCGCAAATCAGTTGCCATCAGTGTGGTGTCCCCAGCCCTGGGAGCCACTCACCATCATGGTGTGGTGTCCGCAGCCCCAGTAGCCACCCACCATCGCGGTGCCACAGCTGCAGCCCTACCCCTGGGAGCCCCTTTCCACGACAGCCCGCTGTCAGCAGCCCCCAGCCCCAGAAAGCTGGTTGCCCCCGTGGCACGGCACCCGGTGCCCCAGGGAGGGTTGTGCCGCGGCGTGTGCCAGGCCCAGGCAGCCACAAGTGTCCCCGTGACTTGGCACCCACGGCGATGGGTGACGCAGTTGCCTGCGCGGCTGGCCTGGGCTGTCGGTGGGGGCACAGACACGCGTTCTCCACGCACCCAGGAGTCCTCTGAGCCCAAGCGAGGGCTGGGGAGCAGCCACGGGATGTCCCTTGCAGCTCGTGAGATGTCCCTGACTGAGGCACCCCTGTGGCTCACGTGCCCCAGCTTCCAACACCCAC
>JAOQGH010000003.1:33310043-33333719 GCA_025769975.1 Gallinago jamesoni | reverse complement strand
GGTTGCTCCAAGCCCCCTCCAACCTGGCCTTGAACCCTTCCAGGGATGGGGCAGCCACAGCTTCTCTGGGCAACCTGTCCCAGTGCCTCACCACCCTCACAGCAAAGAATTTCTCTCTAATATCTAATCTAAATCTCCCTTCTTCCAATTTAAAACCATTACTCCTTGTCCTGTCACTACACTTCCTGACAGAGTCCCTCCCCATCTCTCCTGTAGCCCCTTCAGATATTGGAAGGCTGCTCTAAGGTCTCCCTGGAACCTTCTCTAGGCTGAACAACCTCCAGGGTGAAAAAACAGGGTTGCCCCCATTTTGCCTTTTTTAGAGAAGACTGTTCCCTTCCAGCTCTCCTGTTGACCCACGAGCAGAAGCAGTGAGGTGAAAGAGGAGGCTCAGAGCAAAGACCTCAGAGTCCTCCGTGCCAGCCTCACCTTCGCCAAATCCAAGAACTACTCTGGGCTTTCCTGTAGACCTCAGGAGCATCCAGGATTCCTCGTTACAGCTGGATTGGGCTTGTCTTCCCCTAAAGTTTTTTTGTTTTTTTCAAGGTTAATTTATTTCTGAATTTAGATGAGTTTCTCTAATTCACACGTCCTGCAATCCATGTGATTTTCAGAGCTCTTCTAAGGTGATGCCTCCTCCTTTTTCCTTCTGGGAGATGGGCCTTTCACAATCCTGTGCAGCCACTGGGCTCCTGCCCTTGAGCCATGGTGGAGGCTCAGAGCAAAGAACAGTGATACAGCTGCTGCTTTGGAAGCATTTAATGTGCTTCAGTTCCCCACTGGATGATGCTTTCAGATCTTGGGGGTATTAGTAGCACTTTCTATTTGTCCGGTCACAAGGAAAAAACATTGAGCACTGTAAAATCTGCTTTTATTAGCAACCTGGGATATCGGAAGGATTTGCAGGAAATGTGACCCATTTGTATTGCTGTATTGTAAAGCAAACAGTTCGGTGACAGAGAAACTCTGGTGCCCGAAGCGTGAGTTTAGTTGGTTCACTGGGGTAATTAACTATATAGCTTGATTAGCCTGACAGTATCAGTCCCAAGCAAACGCTAAAATACCAAACCGCTGTAATGGACACGATCAGTGGATAATTAAAAGCTGCCTGGAGAATTAATGCTAAATCAGCTTGTGGAAGCTGTCAAACGAGCTGGTGACAGTTCCGATGCGGGTGGGGGGTTGGTAGATGCAGGTTATTGCGGGTAAAGCTGACATATTTTGGTTAAAACCCACGCACATACACAAACCAAACTGCTACTGACAGCTGGTTCTGTCTGCAGAGGTTGTGTTCAAAGTGTAGTGATACATTCCTATTCTCGGTTTTATCACCATCCAATTGAATTGTTTTTAATGAGATTTGCAGGGCATCTGTTGTTGGCCTGTGGGGCTGTTAACGATTTGGAGGAAAGCATTCCTGGTGAAGGCTTCAGGCAGTGGGTGCTGATGTGGCTCCAGTGAGTCAGCCCTGCAGGAGCCACTGCTGGATGAGACAGGCACGCTGCCAGCCCGGGGCCGGTGTTCTCCTGCATTCCGTCCAGGATTGGGAATGCATTCCCTCTGCCCCGTGGGTGTTACTGTTCAGGTCCAGCCTGGCTCGGGTCCTGCTCTTCCTCCTGCTGGGAGCTCTGAGCATCCGCTTCATTTGACTGGGGCTGCTTTAGAACAGAAGTTAAGAATTAGTAAACAAGGATTTTAAATGAATAACCTCGATTGTCTTGCCTGTCCTTATCACAGCAAGCCATGAACAGGCTCCTTTCCAGATCCTGTCCTGGGCTGTGGTGAGCGGAGGCGTTCCTGCCCTGCCGAGCTCTGCTTGCACGGCTACACTTTCTCATCCTGAGCGAAAAAGGCATGTTTTTGCCACTTTGGATGTATCGTTACTGCACCCAACGTGAATTGAAACAACAAAACCTTCTCTCTGTCAGCCATGGTTGACCCATTGGGTGCTAAACACCCACAGTGCCCCGCGGCAGAGCGCTGGTAGCGGCTCCTCACTATAGGAAACCCACCCTGGGGTTTGTTTTTAACGAGCTGAAAATGCTTTGTTGGTGCTGCTTTGTGTAAGAGCATCTGACTGCAGCAGGGGCTTCTCCTTCTGTTCTCCCCTTGGCTTCTCCTCCTGCCCTCCCATCCCTCTCTGCACAGCAGGAAGCCCCTTTAAATCAGTTCAACAGCTTAAATATTGTGGTGCTGCATAGTACCCGTAGTTTTGTATAAAAAGCCCTTGAAAATACCAAGATTGTGTTGTCAAGCAGAGTCCGTACTCGAACTCTGATTCTTTTAACCCAGTCCAGCAGATTCCTGCACAGCCTTGTACAACCCCTGACGGCCTCTCTTCCCCACTGGTGGAAATATGTGAAACAAAACAGTTGCAGGGAAAAAATAGTCAACCTAGTGCAGGCTGGAAGCTGCCTCGGCAGGTCACTGCGTGGTGGCTCTGCCTGTGTCCCAGGCACCTTCCCAGGCTGGGATGGCATGTCGGGGAGCGCTGTGCACGTGGGGGGAAGGAAATTATGGGCCATTACTCACTGGAAAAGGTCTTCCAGGGCTGATGTGGATGCGCAGTCGGGTTTAGGTGACTTTCCAGCAGGATGTGCTATAGCTCAAGTAAAAGTGTGGGGGTTTAGAGCAGCGGGTGAGTTTCCCGGGCATACAGAGGTCAGGGTCGTGGCTCTCCATCCATTAATCTGGTTAGTGAAAGCCTGTTTATGAGTCTCGTACTTTGTCCCCTCCCGCAGGCCAAGAAGCTGGTGGAGTCCCTCCCGCAGGAGATCAAGGCAAACGCCTCCAAGGAGGAAGCAGAGAAGATCAAAGCGGCGCTGGAGGCGGCAGGAGGGACTGTGGTTCTGGAGTAGGTGGCCCGGGTCGCAGCACGGAGGGACTGGTGTGATGGCAGAGCTTTCCCCGCTGCCACCACCCGGCCCGTGGCTGCTGCGGGGGGCCGGGCTCGGGCTCGGGACGTCTCCTGAAGTGCGGGACGTCCCTTCGTCGTGCAGTGGGAATGGAATGCTCTCGAAAGCATCGGCTGCAAGAAACACTGTACGGTTTTGGCGGGGCTGCTCACGAATTCCAGCACCGCCACGAACTCTACCTTCATAAATATCCACCTCTTTTCTCCCCCCTACCAAAAAAAGAAAAAAAAAAACCTGTAAACTGGTTAAATCTCTCAAAACCCAGCCTCGGGGGCTCAGTGTTCCTAACCCCATCCCCCCTGCAACGTTCAGCATCTGCCCCACACGCCCCTTTTTGGGCACTGCCGTGCCGAACCGGGGATGTGCTGCTGTCATGCTCCCCCCACGCCCCCCCAGCTCTTCCTAGTGTCCCCAGTCGCGATATCCCCAGCCCCGAACTGGGGCTATCGTGACCCATGCCTAGACAGTTGTCGCGACCCCCTCTCCCAGGCTCATCATGGCATCCCTGGTTGCGATACCCCCGGCTCCAAACCGGACCTATCGCGATCCCCCCGCGCTCGTTGCGGTTTCCCCGGTCGCGATACCCCCGGCTCCAAACCGGACCTATCGCGATCCCCTCTCGCCCCCGAGGCTCGTCGCGGCGTCCTCCGTCGCGATACCACCCCCCGCCGCGAACGTGGGGAGGGGGGCGTGGCTTAATGTGGAGGGGGGCGTGGTTTGGTGTAAAGAGGCGTGGCGTTGACCCCCGGCAGGGGGAGGAGGGGGCGGGGCTTCGGGGCAGAGAGCGGCGCCGATGGCGGAGCGGCGCGTGTCGCGCTGGTACTTCGGCGGCCTCGCTTCGTGCGGGGCCGCCTGCTGCACCCACCCGCTGGACCTGCTCAAGGTGAGGGATGCGGGGGTAGAAAACGGGGTGGGGAACGGCTGCGGGGCCGGTTGGGAGGGGAGCGGGGAACGGCTGGGAGGTGCCGGTTCTGAAAGGCCGGTTCTGAGGGGGGGGGACGGGGAACCCGCTGTGAGGGGACCCGGGGGGGGCGGTGGTGAGGGGACGAGGAATGGCTGCGGGAGGGGAGTGTGAGGGGCAGGTTCTGAAGGGCGAGGGGGCCGGGGAACCGCTCTGGAGGACGGGGAGGCGGCGGTGAGGGGGTCGAGGAAGGGCTGTGAGGTGCCGGTTCTCAAGGGCCGGCTGCGAGGGGGGCCGGGGGGGGCGGCTGTTGAGGGGTCGGTTCTCAAGGGCCGGCTCTGAGGGGGGCCAGGGAACCCGCTCTGAGGGGCCGGGGAGGCGGCTGTTTGAGGGGCCGGCCGGCTCTGAGAGACTGGGGAACGGCTGCGAGGGGTCGGTTCTAAAAGGCCGGCTGTGGGGGGACCGGGGAGCGGCTGTGAGGGGATGGGAAACGGCTGTGAGGGACCGAGAGCGGCTCTGAGGGGACGGTTCTGAAGGGCCGGCTCCGAGGGGGCCAAGGAACCGCTCTGGGGGTCGGGAGAGCGGCTGTGAGGAGCCGGCAGCAGCCGTGGGGCCGGTTCTGAAAGGCCGGCTCTGAGGGGTCGGGGGACCGGTCTGAGAGGCCGGGAGCGGCCGCAGGAGGAGCTCCGGGAGACCGGGGAACCGCTCTGGGAGTCCGGCGAGCGCCTGTTATGGGGGGTAATGGCCGTGAGGGGCCGGGAAACGGCCGTGGGGGAGCGGGGAAAGGGCTGCCGGGAGGCCAGCTCCGAGCGGCCGGTTCCTGGCGGTGGGGGGACTGAGGGCTGAGGTGACGCGGCCCCGGGCTCGGCCAGGGGACAGGGGCGGCTTTGGGGACGGCAGTGAGGTGACAGGGGTCGGGGGGGACATGGCAGTGAGGGGACAAGGGCACGGGGTGGCGCAGGGACAGGGCTGAGGGGACACAGGCCAGGCCCGGGGTCAGGTGCAGCCGCGTGAGGGGACAGATGTGGGGCTGAGGGCTCGGGGTGATGGCCCCGGGGGCTGTGGAGGACACCCCGGCCTGCCCTGCCAAGGCGCCTGTGTGAGACACGGCGGTGGCTCCAGGCCCTGGTGTCGTTGGACGCAGGCCCACTGGGCTCCGTGTCCTCAGGCCAAGATGTCACCTAGGCACCGCGGACGGCCTGGCATCCCTGCTTCCCCGCACAAAGAAGGCCGCGCGCAGCCCCTGCTCTGCCAGCACCCACGGACGGGGGCGAATGCCAGCGCTGCCCCGGAGCCTTGTGTGCTGGCCAAGCGGCGACGAGGCCAGCAGCCAGCCAGGCAGGCTGCGGAGGAGGAGCGGGAGAGCGAGCCCAGGCCAGGCCCTGCCGTGCCCTGGGCTGTGCCCGTGTGTGAGGCTGGGGACAGGCAGCCCCTTCCCACCCCACGGAGAGAGGGGAGGATGTGCCGGGCACAGGACCAGGAGAGGTGCCGGGCGCAGGACCAGGAGAGGAGCCAGTGCTGGCAGGAGGATGATGCTTCCCCGGTGCTGGGTCTGTTGCTGTGCCTGGCTGGCCCTGTCTGCCCGGCGGAGGTGGCTGGCAGCCCGTGGGATCTCGTGTAGGATGCCCTGGCAAGGCGCTAAGAAGGGGAATTAGTCTGGCGCTTGCCTCTAGGTCTGTATCTGAGCCAGTGGGACGGGTGTGACTTGGGCTGCCTCCCCACGCACTGTTCACTGTGGGTGTGTAGCCCCTGTGTGCCCTGTAGCCACAAGCAGCCCAGGCCGGCTGGCTGGTTTTGCCAGAGGGTTCACACCTGAATATCGAACACGGACCTGCTTTGGCCCAGAGCTCCCCCGCAGTGGGGGCTGGTGCCAGGCACGGGGAAGGAGGAAGGACCTCAGGGTCTGGCAGGGCAGTGGGCCAAGGGTGCTTTGCTGGACCTTGGCCCCACTGTGAGGCCCCAGCCAGCCCGGGTGGAGGGTGCTTGCCCCCTGCCGGAGCCCCTGAGCTGGCCCTGCACACAACCGCTGGCCGCCCACGGAGCTGCTGCCCTGCGGCAGTGACCACGGGGCCGGCCAGTCCCTCCCCTGCCTGCCCTGCCTGCAGCCCTGGGGTGGGTGGCAGCGCAGCACTTCCAGGCATGGCTCTGTGTACCTGCCTGCCCACTCCTCCTGCCCGGCAGCCACTCGCCCAGCTCCCTGACACACTACGAGCTCCGGTCCCTGACGTCCAAAATCTTCCTGCTGGGGTTAAAGGCAGGTCCCTTTCCTGCATCCCCGCTGCTGCTCCGCACGGGAGACGGAGGCCGTTCCCAGCATCCTGCTGTGTGTCCCACGCCCTGACCGTGCTGGGGCTTCTGTAACAGGAGCCAGGCCTGGTCCCCTGCCAGCGGCCCTTTGCTCTCTTCGGTTTTACCTCCTGGGACCTTCAACCCGCAGCGTGGGGCCGGGTGGGTGGGCTCAGGACGTGCTCTGGCCAACGCGGCTCCTCTGTCCCAGCCAGCCCTGCAGTTCTGCTGCCGTTTCTCTGGTGATGGTGGGAAGAACCGGGCTGCTGCTAGTGGGGAGGGCAGCGTCCCGGCACCCGGGATGTGCCAGCTGAGGCACGAAGCAGTTTGGAGCTGGCGAGCAGGGCTGCGGGCTTGTCTTCCTGCCTCTGCCATTCCTGTGACTGGGGAGGAGGGGAAGTTCCTTCTAGAGGCCTGTGGCCTTGGCTAGTGAGGGTGTAGGGCAGCAGGAGGTCACCAATTCACTGGCCCTGTCACGGTCCCTCTAAGCAAACCCATACTGGTTGCTCACTCGCTCACGTGCTTCTGGATCCTCCCCGCCCCGACATGGCCCAGGGCCTTTCTTGGAGGAGCAGGCGCTATCGCTTCATCTTGGGGCATGCTGCTGAGGCCACCCAGCAGGGCAGGCACCTGGGAGGGACTGTGGGCAGGTACCTTGGCACTGTCCCTTCTGCCAGCCTCCGTCGCTCCGATGCTGGGCTGGGCCAGTTTCCAAGGTGTGGGGGAGCCTGGAGCTATTGCTGTTCGTGCGGAACTTGCAGCACGAGTGCTAACCAGCGACCCTGGAGCAGCCATTCCTGCTCTCCCGTTCTCTGCCCAGCCCCAGCACGGAGCTGGTGCACTGACGCTGCTGGACTCTGCCCCAGGTCCACCTGCAGACGCAGCAGGAGGTGAAGATGCGGATGATGGGGATGGCGATGCATGTGATCCGCAACGACGGCTTCCTGGCTCTCTACAACGGGCTCAGCGCCTCGCTATGCCGGCAGGTGAGTGCCACCGTGCCTTTGGTGGCCTCTGGTCCCCTGAGGCCAGCACAGAGCTCCTGCCACGCTGGTGGCTGGGCTGGAGCTGACAGGCTGCCCTGAGCTGCGGGGCAGAGGAAGTGGAGGGTGCCCAACAGGACACAGCGGCTCATTCTCCTTCTCCTCCAGATGACGTACTCCTTGACTCGCTTTGCCATCTACGAGACCACAAGGGACCGTTTGAGCCAGGGCAACAAGGGGCCTCCCCCCTTCTACCAGAAAGTGATGATGGGCGCACTGGGAGGTGAGTGAGAAGGAAGGTCCTTCAGGCCCGGGCTCCCTCAGGTTGGAGAAGCCCCCTGACCCCAGCTCTTTGGCCACAGGTTTCACCGGCGGGTTGGTGGGGACCCCGGCAGACCTGGTGAACGTCAGGTCAGTTCTGCCCGCGTCCCGGTGCTGCTGTTGTGCAGCAGCAGTTGGGGTGGGAGAGCCCTCCCCATGTTCCTGACTTCCCTCCTGACCAGGCTGCCCTCTGACTAGTGGCCTGGTCCCGGTGAGGAGCTTCATACCCAAACAGACCAGAGTTGTTCTGCTGTTCTGTGTGACAGCCCCAGCCCCCTGTGTGGCCCTTTGGGGGCTGTGGGGCTGGAGGCAGCTTTCTTGTCCCTTGGCAATCAGGTGACGCAGTCTGTCTGCTGGGCCTCTGCCTGCTGCTCTGAGCAGGGACAGATGTGCCCCAGGGCCCCATTGCTGGGGGGGACACGGCAGGTCACTGGCCACTGCCTCACTCACCCCACGGTGCTCTTCCTTACAGGATGCAGAACGATGTGAAGCAGCCACCCTCTCAGCGGCGCAAGTGAGTGGGGACCGGGGGTCCGGGACAGCGGGAAAGGGGGGCAGGAGGGACCAGGGTTCCTTTGGGGGGGTCCGGGACAGCAGGAAGGGGGGACAGAGACAGCAGGAAAGGGGATTGGGAGGGACCGGGACTCCCGGGGGGAGGCCAGGACAGCGAGAAGGGGCGACCGAGGCAGCGAGAAGGTGGGTCAGGAGGGACCAGGACCCCCGGGGGTGGCCAGGGCAGCGAGAATGGGGGTCGGGAGGAGCCGGGACAACGGGAAGGAGAGCTCCCGGGTCCGGGGGTCCGTGTGGCCGCGGGGGGGCAGCACCGTACCGGCAGCGAGCCCGGTGTCTGCGCCGTGGCCACGGCCCCGAGAGATGCAGTTGCCCCCTCGGGGTGGTGAGGCTGCCGGGGGGGGCTGGGGAGCCTCGGACCCTGACACCTTTCCCTCTCGCTCCTTCCAGCTATTCCCATGCCCTGGATGGCATGTACCGCGTCTTCCGGGAAGGTGAGGCCGTGCCAGCCGGGGTAGGGTGAGCTTCCCTGGGGTGTCCTCGCTGACACTGGGAAACCATGGCAGGAGTAGTAGCCCAGGGCACTCTGTTTGGGAGTCACAGCGGGTGCTCACTCAGCCAGGGCAGGGAGAGGGGATGGAGGGTGGCCATGGGGCCAGGGTAGCCAAGGGTCAGGCAGAGCCCGGCAGCCTGTCCTGCCTCCAGAGGAAAAGAGAGACCTGCCAGGAGCTGCTATGAAAGTGCAAGAGTGTGGTGCAGGTGGGAAGGGAATGAATGGCAGCAGGGAGGAGACAGAGCTGTTCTGAAGGACTCTCCTTTCCTGCAGTGTATTTGCTGTTGTCTGGTTTAAGCGCTGTTGTACAAGGAGTCTGGGACACGAACCGGGCACGGGATGAGGCTCCCCGGGGGAAAGGAGAGTGAGTAATGTCCCAGGACTGCACTGATCCCAATCTGTCTGTCCACAGAGGGCTTGAAGAAACTCTTCTCGGGAGCTACGATGGCATCTAGCCGAGGGGCCCTGGTCACTGTTGGGCAGGTAGGACAGCTCTGCTGGGCAGTGGGTGCCCAGGGTAGGGACAGGGGTAGTCCCTGGCGTGGCAAGTGTCACTAATACCCTGTGTCTCCGCAGCTCGCCTGTTATGACCAGGCCAAGCAGCTGGTTCTCTCAACTGGGTTGCTGTCAGACAACGTCTTCACTCACTTCCTGGCCAGCTTCATCGCTGTGAGCAGGGCTGGGTGCGGGGAGGCAGGACTGGGACCGAGTTTGCCTGCAGCTGGGCTCAGGACCCCAGGCTGGGGCTGCCAGAGCTGCTCCTCGGGCCTCTGACACAGCGGGGCTGGGCACAGAGGCTCCTGTGGGGCTCCCGGGTTGGACCCAGACAGGGCTCTGGGTCTCTGCAGTGGCCATGGCAGTTGCTGGCACCTGGGTCTTCTCTGTGGGCTGGGGCTGCTGACCCTGGCTGACTCTCCCCCAGGGTGGATGCGCCACATTCCTGTGCCAGCCCCTGGACGTGCTCAAGACCCGCCTCATGAACTCCCAGGGCGAGTACCGGGTGAGTAGCCCATCCTGTCCCCCTTGCTCACTGGCCTCTGCCTCCCTGCACCTCCTCATCCCTCTCCATCTCGCTCCAGGGTGTTGCCCACTGTGCCATGGAAACCGCCAAGCTCGGCCCCCTCGCCTTCTACAAGGTACTGATCTGGGGGTGCGTGGGGCGGGGTGTGGGGAGACTGGCTGGGAGCAGAGGTTAAGATGCAGAACAGTTCTGGGGCAGGAGCCTTCCAGGCTTCCATGTCTGGCATCCAGCCTTCCTCCGGCTTGGCCCTGGAGCGTTGCGAGCCTCGGCCTCTTCTGGGCCTGCAGCCCGGGTCCGGGCACCGTGGCAGCTGCCCTGCTGCAGCCGTTGGGTCCCCGAACGGGAGGGCAGGTACGGGCAGCGGTGCTCCAGCACTCCTTGGATGTGACTGCCCAGCAGACACTGGTCAGTTCTTGGGCCCTGTGTGCCCGGGCTTGGTGCAGTCACCGTGCGTTTGGTCTCTCTCCTGGGAGGGCCCCTGCAAAGGGGTTTTGCACCCAAGGTTTCTTCCAGCTGCTGCCAGTCAGGCGTTTGCCCTGTTACAGCCTGTCTGCTCATCTTCCCCAGGCAGCGTCCAGCCCCCTTCTGAACCGGGGGCTGTGGGATCTGACCCGGGCTTCTACCGAGACCCTGCCTACGTAGCGGTGATGCCGGCACTGATGTGTTTGGGGGGGGCAGAGGGGTTGGTGCATGATGCTGAGCTCTGTGTGCACAGCGATGCCTGCGGTGCCTCCCTCACGGCTGTGGCAGCTCGTGCTGCATGCCCGGCCAGCCGCTCCCCCCCCCCGCCTCCGTGCTTGCAAGCTGGTGTCTCTCCCAAGGTTTGGGCTACTGGGCACCCTCAGCCCTGGCGGGGAAGCCTGGGGCCAGCTGGGCACATGCTGACTCTCCTCGTTCTCACTGTTCACTTCCAGGGCTTCGTTCCTGCTGCTGTCCGGCTCATTCCTCACACCATCCTCACCTTTCTCTTCCTGGAACAGCTACGCAAACATTTTGGGATCAAAGTGACTACCTGAGTAGGAGAGAGGGGCCCTGCCTCGCCCCAGGGGGGTGAGCGTGCGGGTCAATGCTGGGATCCCAGAACCCTCTTCCCCTCTCTGGGGCCAGCACTACTCCCCCTGCCCCTCATGCCCACTCCTGTGCCTTGCCAGTGCCTGTGGCCAACCAGTTCCAGACCCCCCCTCCTTCTCTCACCCCCTTTCTCTGCACCTCCATTACCTCTGGGCTATTCTTGGGCCTCTTGTCCCCTCTTCATTGTTGGTTTGGGGTGGATTTTTTTTTTTTTTCTTCCTTCCCACTGCCCTAGTGGCCATGAGTCCTGCCTGTGGCTCCCCCAGCCCCATCCCTTGTGTGCCTCCCGGGAGCAGGACTGCACTGTCCTGGGGATCCAGCCCTGGGCTCTGTGCCTGCTCTCAGAGCCTCACAGGGCTGGGGGGGGGGGCAGTTCCTCTTGTGCCCACACCACAGCAGGGCCTGTGCTGGGGGCATCAGGGTGGGCATGCTTCCCACCTCTCCTGCCAGCAGCAAGGAGGGGGGCACAGGTTTGGCACAGCAAGGCCCTGTCCTCCCTTAGTGCTACTGGCCCCACGCCCTCCCCCAGTGGCCCCAGGACAGCCTGGCATCACCTCCCCCCTTCCCAAACACCCCCTGCTTCTGCTTGGCCAAAACTCACCAGCGCCCTGACGGCTGCTGGGCTCTTCAGGGATTGTGCCTCATACCAATGATGACAGAGGATGGACCCTGGGGGTGAGGGGTGGTCGTGGCCCCCCCCCCCTCCCCCGCCCTGCTGGCCAGCCACAGGCTGCAGCCCTCCTTGCCTGACCGGCCCAGGGCACGGTCACAGCTGCTCCACTGGCCCCTGGCTGGGGCTGGGCAGTACCCGCTCACCCTCCACCAGACCCAGCCTGGAGTGGGGGCGTCCATCTGGCACCACCTCACAGCCCCCCACCCCTCACACCGAGGCTGCCTCACAGCCCCCCCTTCTCCCTGCACCGCCCCACACACGGGGGCTGCCGGCACCAGCCCCTCCGCCCTGTGCACCCCCCCCTCCCCCTGTGCGTGGTGGCCCTGAGGGATCAAAGAACTGGAATATCTGTGATCTTAATATATAATAAACGGTGGAACAAGCACAGGAGGGCCTGGTGTCCTGCTTGAGGGGGGGTTGCTGTGTCCCCTCCTGCTGCAGGCTTTGGAGCAGGGTGGTCTTCACCCTGTTCTGTGCCCCACGCAGTGGGGGAGCTGTGGGCTGGGCTCCCCCGGGCCAGCCCTGCACCGAGCTGTGTCCGGTCTCAGCCCAGCGGGCAGCCTCTGGGCAGAGCCATGCCGAGGGTGCCTGCCCACCTCCACCTCATCCCGGGAGCTGCCTCCTGGATGTGACACTAATTGGGCTCCGGGGGAACGGAGCCAGCCTGGGACAGCAGAGAAGTGAAAGCTCGTCACCTTAACGAAGTCTAATGATGCTGGCTGGCATGGCTGCTTTGTTCCTGCGCCTGGCCCCGGGTGAGAGCCGTGGGCAGGTGAGTGTGGGGTGAGGGGAGCCCCTTTTTTTTTCCCCTCATAGAGGGGCTGGCTGGGCTACGGTGGCTTATGCCCCTGGCCCAAAGGCTAGTGCGGAGCAGGAGGATGATGGATGGCTCTGGTGGGCCACCACCCTTTCAGGAGCACAGAGCCCTTCGCTGGCCACCAACGGGGACGTTCCAGCCGGGGGACAGCCCTACCAGCTGTACTAGCCCGGTGTTCCCGGTATCCTCGCACCCTCTTCCTACGTCCCTACAGCAGCCACCCTGGCAGGACGGCGTGTGCCAGACGCAGCCTGGAGCACGGAGCGTCCGTCCGGCAGCTGCACGGCGCGGGAGCTGCTTATCTCTGAGCATCGGAAAAAACGAGAGAGAGAGAGAGAAAGAGGCCTCGGGACTGTCAACAGCCCCCGCTGCCAGCCCTGTTTGCCCTCCCTCAGCCTCCTGCCCTCTGCTCCCCCCGGGCACCGTGCCCAGCCTCGGCCCTGCTGCCTCCTGTGGGGCTCCCGTGAGTCACCCCAGGGCTGGGGGGGGCTGCCCCTCCACGGCTCCTCCACACCTTGGAGAGGTGCAAGGGCTGTCTCTGGGAGGGGGGCAGCCATCACTCCCACCCCCTACCCCCCCCCCCCCTCCCCCCGTGTGGCTAGTGGGGCACACGCCAGCCCCAGGTTGTGGCCAGGCCCCTCTGTCTGCACCCGCGGGGGGGTCCTGGTGAGCAGAGCGGGACCCTAGTGAGGGGACAGCAGCTGGGGGGGTCCGAGAAGCCCCCCCTTCAGCCAGCCCTGGGATGGGGGGGATGACACGGTGTCCCCGAGCTGCCAGGGCCCGCATGGCCCCCGCGGCTGCCGGCTCACGGTAAATATCTGTGTGCCCGAGACCGGGGCAGGGCGGTGGTGGCGGGGGGGACTGCCCGGGGGGGGGTCTGCCCAAGCTCCGGGGGTCTTTGCAGGGGGACGGGGACCCAGGGGCGTCGCTGTTTCGCCGGGATGTGTTTACCTGGTGGGGCTGCAGCAGGACGGCGAGCGGCACGGACGCACCCGGACCCGCCACCGCCGGCGGCGACCGGAGCCAAGGGACCGCGGCAGCTCCCGGCCGCACCGAAGAGGTTTGTCCCGGTTCTCGGGGTCGGGGGAGCGGGTACCGAGCCCCGCTCCAGCGCCAGGAGCCGCCAGCTCCGCGCACGGGCGCCACCGGGGACACGGACAGCCTCCCCGGGGACCCCGCGGGGGCTGCACCGGAGCCGCGGGCACCACCGTCCCGCTCCCTCGGGGGCCGGTGCCGTCCAGCTGCCCCCGCCGCTCCGCCCGCCCCGACGAACCGAGCCGGTGGCCGGGAGCGGGGCGGGGCGGAGGAGCCGACGGCGGGGACAAGCACCGGCGGCGGGGATAAGCGCCGGCGCCCCCGCAGCTCCCCGTCGCGGTTGCCGGTGATGCGGAGCCGTGCGGGCAGCGCCGCGCCGAGCACCCGGGGGCGGGGGGTACCGGGCTGCGCCCCCCCCGTACCGGCGGGAGGAGCGGGGCGGCGAAACGCGGCTCCTCGCCCGCGGTCCCACCCCCCGCCCCGGTCCCTCCCCGCTAGCAGCCACAGCCGCCGCCGCCGCGGCTCCGGCAAAAGTTTTCGCCGGAGCGGCCGAGAGCGCCGGTTCCGGTCCCGGTCCCCGTCAGCACCGAGATGCGCCCGGGAGTCACCGCGAGCCCAGCCCCGACAGGTACGGGGAACGGGGGGGGAGGCGGAGGGAGGGCAGCGCCCATCACCGCGGCGACGGGGCGCCCCGTCGGGCGCGATGCCGCACGCCCCGACGCGAGGGATGTGGACCCGGGTAGCGACGGCGCATCCCCGGGGCCGCGGCGTGAGCCCCGGGGGTCCGGCACGGCAGCTCCCGGAGCCTGCCCGGTGGTGGTGGGCGCCGGTTCGGGGAGGGGGCTGAGCCCCTCGGGAAGGGGTGTCCCGGGCCAGGGGTGTCCCGGGCCAGGGGTGTCCCTGCTGGGCTGTGCCCACTCCCCACTGGGACGGTGCCACTGGCACCCCCGGGGAAGGGGCTCTGCCGTGGGGCTTCTGGGCACCTCTGGCAGCTGCTGTGGCTCTTGCGAGCCCTGGGTGAGTGATACCAGCCGGGCTCTGGCACGCTGGGAGCATCTCCCGGAGATGCCCCTCGCTGTTATGGTGCCCGCTGGGTCTCCTGCCGTGGGCACAGCGGCACCTGGGGCTTTCTTGCCGAGGGGGCAGAAGCCAGGGGAGACTTTTCCACCCTCCCCAGCTCCCCGAGCTCTCTAGGTGTTGCAGGGGCCCGGTTGCAAGTGCCCTTTGTGACTCTGTCCCGAGCTCTGCTGTGTCAACACGGTGTTGGTAAATGGCTTTGTTTAACCAGGACATGTTGGGTATGTGACCTTGCCGCCCTCACGGTTGCGAGCGCATCTCCAAAGCCGAGGCCACCTCCGCCTGGCGCGGCTTCCCAGCCCGGCAGCTCCCGCGGGGCAGCAGCAAGGGAGAGCAGGGCACAGCGGTGTCCCCTCGAGCCGTGTCGACCGTACGGGAGGAGGACGGGGCATCTCCCGGGTGTTCATCCACCCGACGCCTCGCCACGCACACCCCACCCCTGCCCCTCACAGCTTTTTGCCAGCGTGTGTTGTGGGTGTCCTTGACCCACGCCGAATTCAGCCGGTGCCCCTGTGATTTCCTGGGCTTTCATCTGTGCATCAGCAGGAAAATTTAGGGCCTGCAGGACCCCTCCTCGGCGCGTTAGTGCCGCCCCAGCTGCCAGCTCCTGTCCTTCCCACCAATCCCCATGCCTTTCTGCACGCTGCGGCGCAGGATTTTTTTATGTTCTGTTGCCTGGAGAGGGGGGGGAAAAAAAAGGGAAAAAAAAAAAAAGGCTGAACGGAGAAGAGGCAAAATGTGGATTAAAAATAGTTAATGAAAAAATGTGACCGCAAGCCCTGATCAGCAGCGCAGGGCTGAGCCCAGCCACCGAGCACAGCGCTGCTCCGTGTACTTGGCTGTGCCAGGCAGAGGGTCTGGGCAAGGCAGGTACAGGGGGGACGGGATGGCAGCTCCGCTCTGTCCCCCCCCGTGCTCCTCCACTGCGTCCTGCCCCATCCTGTGCCCCCCACATCCAGAGCCCCTCTCCTTGTGTGTCTGCCCAAGCCCAGGGGGTCTGGGGAACTTGGGCTGCGTGTAGCCAGAGCCAGCAGACACTGGGCACCATTGCCACCCTGCAGGCACGGCTGGTGGATGGCTGTGCCCAGGGACAGGGAGGGACCCTGCCAGGACAGGCTGCTGTGGACATTGTCACTTGTACATCCGCACCTCGGCAGGGCAGGGTCTGAGCTCGCTCCTCGGGGAGCGATGTCCCGAGCTCAGCCCTCATTCGTGACACGAGCTGCTCCGGGGAGGCTCCCGGTGCGGGCGGGCGTGCACACACACCAGTCTGTGCTGACCTTTTTCCTGGGCTTTTCCCAGTCCTGTGCTTCCCCTGTGACACGCTAAGCACACGTGTCACGCCGTGTCTCTCCTACCGTCCTCCTGCATTTCGTGGGGTTTCCATGCGACTTGATGGACCCCGCACCAGGATCCGGGGGCTGTGGGGCTCAGCATCCCCTCGCCAGAACTGGCTCCATCACTGCCAGCAGACCACGCTCCCTCTCTGATGTGGGGCAACCGGAGGATACCCTTGACCGTCCCTTTCAGTGCTGTTTGGTACCAGGGCAGTCACAGAGGGGACACAAGGAGCCTTCATCCCCATGGCACGGGGGCCAGTGCTGTCTGTTTGTGCCCTGCCGTTGAAACCGCTGTCAGGGTCTGTTTAAGTTTTCTTGGTTCCAAAGTGACACAGGATCCCACATCACCCAGTGCCTGGTGATGTCGGCTCGCTCCCCGTGCCGCTGCTCAGCCGTTCCACGGTCGTGCAGCTCCGTGCGAACGAGCTGCGGGTCCTTCATTCAGCACCAGGGCTGCTCCAGGCAGTTCAGATCTTCCTCCCCTGCCCAAATTCCTCGCGGTCGCTTCCCTCGGGGCGGGGGGGGGGGAGGACTGGAGCAGTTGTGGGGGAGCGGGAGGCAGCCCCAAATCTCGGGGCGGGGTGCGGGACAGACCTCCTGGCCCTCCACACCGTGGCTGTTCTTCCCCCCACCGGTTGCCCTGGTCCTGGGTGGAAAGTGGAGCAGCATCTGCAGGGCCAGGCTGGCGCTGGCATTGCATCAGCTTTGGCCCCGCACCGTCCCCTCCCCTGCCAAGTGCCCAAGCCCCTGCCGCGCTGGCTTGTAGTGCCAAGCCCAAAGCCAAGCCAGCCGTGGAAAGCGCTGCATTAGCTGACGGGGGGAGGGAGGGGGGGGCTAATCCCTGCTTTGGGAGGGCAAGCAGCCCCCCACCGTCGCCTCCTGAGCGAGTGGGTCTGTGCTGGGCATGGGGCTGCGCTCAGGGGGCTGCGATGGGCTGCGCCGGTCTCCCGGTGCTGGTACGGGGGCCGTGGCTGTGCCCGGGTGCTGCCGGGTCACGTTGCAGATGCCCATGAGTGTCCCCGTGGAGGTTTCACCGAGCTGCTGATCCATGTGGCAATCGGCTGCAGCCATCCCAGATGTGGAGCTCCTTCCCTCTCACGTGTGGTGGCAGCCGGAGCCGGGGTGGCAAAATCCAAGGGGGGAATCTGAGCTGAGCCGGCCCCGGGGGGGTCTGCGTGGGCACAGAGCTGCACCTGCAGGTGGGGGGGGCAAAATCCCAGCACAAGCCTTTTCCCATCCATGGCCTGGACTTGATGCCATGCCGCAGCGCTGGCAGCAGCCCAGCGGCACCGTGTGCCCTGGTACTGGGCTCACCCCGTCCCCTCCCCAAACCTGGGGCTAGTGGTTGGCAGGCCACAAGCCACTGGGCATTGGTAGGTCTGGGGGCCACAGAGAAGCTGGTCCAGGAGGAGAGGGGGGTCCTTGCTCTGTCCCTGCCGCCACTGGAGTTGGCACCACTGGCTCTGGAAGGGCTCAGCACACCAGCGTGGGCACCAGTGACCACCCCACCCCAGGAGGAGATGATGGTGCCCAGGTCTGACACCCCTGCCCCCCCCCCAGCACTGGGGCTGCCGGCACTGACCCTCTCCCCACGTGGGCACAGCCGTCCCGGGGCCAGTTCCCTTCTCCTCCTCTCCCGTTTTGGGCACGAGGTCTCCCTCGCCGGCGGAGCGGCGCTGGGTGTTTGGAGCCCGGCCCCCGCGGGGGTCAGCAGCCGCAGAGCCATGACACAGGAACACGCCACGTTGCCCAACTCCAGCGTGGGGCGAAAGTCCCCGGTGTGCCCACCACAGCGCCCCGCAGCCACAGCAGATGCCACCGCTCGCACGCTGGGCACCCTCCACCCAGTGCCCACGGCTTGGCACGGTGGAGAGTCCCCCAAAAGCCTGGTCCTGGCTGGGGAATGGGGCTCCGGGAGCCGGTCAGGCATGGCAGGGTGAGGGGAAGTGGTGACTCGGAGCTGGGTCCAACTCACAGTGCTGTCTCTGGCAGGGGACATGGCAGAGAGGGGCTCCCTGGCCAGGGCACGTCCAGCCAGCGGTGATGGCTGCTCCAAGCACTGCAGGCACCGACGCTGGGCAGCGCCGGCTCCCGGGGAGGTGCTCGGTTCTGCCGGTGGTCCGAGCTGCCCCAGACCCCACTGTCCCAGCCACGCAGGGCCACTGCTCCTTCCCTGCCACGTGCTGACCCACGGCTACTGCATGCCCACATGTCTGCTAGAAATAGCTCGTGTCTCCCAGAGCGCGCCATGGGGCAGCCAGGCTGATGGGGGTCCATTGTACCGTGGGGTGTGGGGGTCCGGCACAGCGCTGGGGTGGCCAGCACCGGGACATCTGGGGCAAAGAGCCTGGGCAGGGCCCCGCTGTGACAGGGGAGCCCCGTGGTGGATCGAGGAGCGTGACCGGCCCCGTGCGCCAGGACCCCTCACCCAGTGCAGTCTGCCCAGCTTGGCCACGGCAGCGCCCCGGGGCCGGGGGGAGCTGCTGCCAACCCGGGGGGAGTCTAGGGCAGAGGCCTCCCCGTCGCTAAATCCCATCGCAGGCAGCTAAAAATAGAGACACCTCTGCCCCAAAGCTGCCTCCCCGGCCGCGGAGAGGGGCCGGCAGGGAGTTCGCTGATGACCCACGGTGCGGGAGGAGCTTTTCCCCCTCGGGGCAGGGGTGCTTGGGGTGGGGACCGGGGACCGGGCAGAGGGATGCTGGCAGGGGGCTGGGAGAGGCATGAGGGGGGCATCAGGGGTGCTGTTCGAGAGGTGGTGGGGGGTCAGGGATGTTGGCGGGGGGCTGAGGGGGGGACAGGGATGCTGGCGTAGGGCTGGGAGGGGGATGATGATAGAGATACTGGTGGGGGACTAAGTGGGGGGATTGGTGGCAGGGATGCTGGTGGGAACCTGAGAGGGGGACAGGGACAAGGATGCTGGCATGGGGCTGGTGGAGGACAAGGACAGGGAAGTTGGCATGGGGCTGGTGGATGGATGAGGACAGGGATGCTGTCATGAAGCTGGTGAGGGGACAAGGACAGGGATGTTGGCATGAAGCTGGTGGATGGATGAGGACAGGGATGCTGTCGGGGGGCTGGCAAGGGAATAAGGACAGGGATGCTGGCGTGGGGCTGCCAGGGAGTGAGGACAGGGATGTTGGCATGGGGCTGGTGGATGGATGAGGACAGGGAAGCTGTCGTGAGGCTGGTGAGGGGACAAGGACAGGGATGCTGGTGTGAGGCTGCCAGGGAATGAGGACAGGGATGCTGGCGTGGGCAGGTGGCCGGCGGGCACCCACTGAAGGTCCCAGTTCCCAGAGCCCACCCAGTGAGGTCTGTCCCAGGAGACAGTTCCTTCTGTCCTGGGACTGTCTAAATAAGGCGCGCGCTGGCAGGTCCAGCTCCCCGAGCCACATCTGGAGCCCCACGCACTGATTAATGAGCTTCTCAGGCAGCCGCTTGCGACATGGCGAGTGGGTCTGCATGGAGGAAACACGACTTTCCCAGGGATAAAAATAGGACTGGGCAGAGCGGCGAGCCCTGGGAGCGATGGCTGGTCAGGGAGCGCAGCGCTCCGGCCGGTGCCTGGGGGGAGACGGGGGGTGGTGGTGGGGGGGGGTGATGCCGCAGCGTCTATGCGGCACCGGCACTGCTGTCTGCTCCGTCCCCATCCCCGCCAGCTGGGCTGCCCTCACCCTCCATGGCTGTGCCACGCCGCCGTGGGGCTGCCATCAGAAGGGCCCCCTGTGGGAAGAGATGAAATCCCGCTCAGGAGCCCCGTAACCGGCTTAGGTGGATGGAGGGAATTACGGCACCTCGTGAGCCGGGCTTTGCACGGGAGCTCCCAGGCGTCTGGTTAATGGTTAATGGCCCCGGGGCTGGCAGCCACCCCATCCCTCCCCCGGGAGCTCCCTGCCCACCTCCATCCCACCCCTGGGTGGGTGCCACAGCCAGGGAGCCCTGCAGGGCGAGGGATGGGGTGGCCCAAGGGATGACCTGCCACCCTGTGAGGTGAGGGACAAGGTGGCCCGAAGGATGCCCAGCCACCCAGGGGTTCCTCTGCCACTGGAAATCAGCGCTACTGGGAGGTGGTGGCAGCGGGGAGGGATGGCGGCCCCCACCCTGGGAAGATGCTCAGGCGTGAGGAGGGCTCCTGGGGCTCAGCACCGATGTGCCACCGGGCATCAGCACCGATGTGGGGTGGCCATACGGGTCTGTCCGGTGTGGGGGTGACATCCTGTGGGGCTGGAGAAGGTGCGAGAACCAGGGGTGGAGGGGTCTGGTGTGGGCTCGGCGGGCAGAGAGGTGCCATGGCCACGGCTCCGCTGCCCTGGCGGGGAGGAAGCGGCAGGTACACTGCGGCTCTTCAGCCTAACGGGAAAAACGCACAAACAACCCGCTGAACATTAAAGCCAGGCGGGGTCACGCGAGGACGGGGACAGGACTGCGGTGCGGTGACCAGGGGTGGCTCTGCGCTGGGGCAGCCTCCCCTCCAGTGCCCGCCTGCCCCCGGGGACCATGCATCCCCTGGCTCTACCCCGGGGACAGGTCTCCCCGCTCAACGTCCCCGTGACCCGGCATCTCGTGTAGGGTCGCCCACGCGCCAGGGCCCTCGCCACCCGGGCAGAGGAGCTGCCGAGGGCCGGTAGGAAGCCCAGCACCCCACGCTGCTCCCCATGTGGCTCGTGGTCCGGCGGAGGGATGTCCCAGCCATGTCTCCTCAGCCTCCTCCTGCTGCTGCTCTGCTGCCAGGTAAGGACCCCGCACGCCCGTGCTCTGCCCTGCCTGTCCCCGAGCCACCGCCAGCGGCACCGTGTGACATGTCATAGCCTGCGCTCGCCCATGGCCATCCCCGAGCCAGGGGTCACTGCCCGGCACAAGAGGGTGGCCCCCTCCGTGGCAGGTGGTGGGTGACACTCCGTGGTGTCCCCAGGGCCCCTCTGCCCAGATCACGGATTTCCTCTTCGAGAGCTGGAAGGAGTACAGCGAGGAGTGCCACCGCAACATGAGCCGCATGCCCGCGCCCACAGGTGAGATGGCATGGGGACCAGGAGGGACGGGGGGGGGCAGAGGGAATGGGGAGAGGGTCTGCTGCGCGGGGACATGGCCGCTGCCACCTCCCGTCCCTCCGCAGAGCTGGTCTGTAACCGCACCTTCGACAAGTTCTCCTGCTGGCCCGACACCCTGCCCAACAGCACCGCCAGCGTCCCCTGCCCCTGGTTCCTGCCCTGGTACCAGAAAGGTAATGCCTGGCCGCATGTGATGTGTGTGTGTGTGTGTGTGTGTGTGTACACGCGTGTTGTGTGTCCACACGCGTGTGTGTGCTCCCGGCGGTCACGCCTGCCCCGGGCTGGGTCCCGTGCCCACCCTTCCACGGTGCCCTCCCCTCGCAGTGAAGCACAGACACGTCTTCAAGACCTGCGGGCCGGACGGGCAGTGGGTGACGGGTCCCCAGGGACAGTCCCTGCGCAATGCCACGCAGTGCGAGCTGGACTCCGAGGACCTGGAGGCGCAGGTGGGCAAAGCTGGGGGGTGGGGGCAGCTGGGATGGGGGTCCCTGCCCTGCCCTCACCAGCTCCTGCCCTCTCCAGGAAAAATTTGCCAAGACCTACGGCAGCTTCAAGGTGATGTACACCGTGGGCTACTCGGTGTCACTGTGCGCGCTGCTCCTCGCCCTGGCCCTGCTGCTGGGCTTCAGGTAGAGGCATGGTCACCCAGCTGGGGGTGGGGGACACGGGGGGTCTGGGCATGGGCACTGATGGCAGCTCTCCCCTCCCCGCTCCTTGCAGCAAACTGCACTGCATGAGGAACTACATCCACATGAACCTCTTCGCCTCCTTCATCCTGAAGGGCGTCTCCGTGCTGGTCATCGACGCCCTGCTCAAGACCCACTACAGCGACAAGATCGATGACTACAACGTGCACATCTGGCTGAGCGACGAGGTGAGAGCGTGGCCCCAGGGGGCTCGTGGGGGGCTGGGAGGGGGTGGGTGGCATGGCAGCCCTGACCCCTCTCCACAGGCGGCCGCGGGCTGCCGGACGGCCACGGTCTTCATGCAGTATGGCATCGTGGCCAACTACTGCTGGCTGCTGGTGGAGGGCATCTACCTGCACAACCTCCTGGTGGTGGCCGTCTTCTCCGAGAGGAGCTACTTCACCCTCTACCTGTGCATCGGTTGGGGTGAGTGCAGGTGGGCTCTCCCCGTCCCCATCCCCCCCATCCCTGTCCCCAGCCGTACCTCACCTGCCCCCTGCCTGCCTCCCCTCCAGGGGCACCCGTGCTCTTCCTCATCCCCTGGGTCGTTGTGAAATTCCTCTACGAAAACATCCAGTGAGTACCAGCCCCTGCAGCGGGCGGCGAGCGGTGCCTGCGGGGACGGGTGGGTGCACGGGGGGGTACATGAAGGGTGGGGGGGGACAGTGTGACAGCCCCAGAGAGGCTCCACACCATCACCCCGTGCAAGGAGCAGGGAGTCGGGCCATGGTACTCGCTCGGCTGGAGCTGCCGAGGCTCCAGCAGCTGCCTGGCCGAGGGGCTGCCTGGCATTCCCCCTCCCACCCCTCTGCAGGTGCTGGACCACCAACAACAACATGGGCTTCTGGTGGATCCTCCGCTTCCCCGTGTTCCTGGCCATCCTGGTGAGTCGGGGGCTCTGTGAGACCCCCCCAGCCCTCTGCGAAAGGGGCTGCCCTGGGCAGGGGATGGAGCTGCCTGGCCCCTCATGGCTCCCCTGCTCCATTGCAGATCAACTTCTTCATCTTCATCCGCATCATCCAGATCCTCGTCTCCAAGCTCCGCGCACACCAGATGCGATACACCGACTACAAGTTCAGGTGTGCAAGGGCTGCTGTGTGTATGCATGTGTGTGTGTGCACGTGTGTGGTGCACGTTTCCACCCCATGACCCCCGGCGCTAACAGGCCTCTCACTGCACAGACTGGCCAAGTCCACACTGACGCTGATCCCACTGCTGGGCATCCACGAGGTGGTCTTTGCCTTCATCACGGATGAGCACGCCCAGGGCACCCTGCGCTACGTCAAGCTCTTCTTCGACCTCTTCCTGAGCTCCTTCCAGGTGAGTTCAGCCCTACATGGGACCGGCCCTCCAAGGGGACCCTCCATCCTGGGAGGAACCAGACCATGGTTGGGGTCGGGGGTCTGACCACATGCTCCTCACACCACTCCTCCCTCCACCCAGGGGATGCTGGTGGCCATTCTCTACTGCTTCGTCAACAAGGAGGTGAGGGGGACGGCGTGGGAGTGGGCAGCCAGGGGCGGGGGGGGGCGGGTCTTGGGCAACTGGTGGCCACGGGGCCACGGTGATGGCGGGCTGCCCGCAGGTACAGGCAGAGCTGCTGAAGCGGTGGCAGCGGTGGAAGCTGGGGAAGGACCTGGCAGAGGAGTACAAGCACACCTACAGCCACGCACCCAGCGCCCGCAACGGCGCCGGCAGCGCCTGCGAGAAGCACCAGCTGGTGGCCGGCAGCGCCAACGGGCTGGGGCGCAGCATGGCCGCCCCGCGCCCCGGCACCCACTACCTCGAGAGGACTGGCTGCAGCACCGTGGAGCACGTCGCCATGGGGGACCGTCACCACTGCTACGAGTTCCCTGAGACCACGGCCGAGAGCCACTTCTGAGCCTGCAGCTGAAGCAGGAGGGCTGTGCCGGCCCCGCTGGCGCAGGACAAGCCAGACGGGGCGTCCGCCACCTCCCTCCCCATCCCCGTCCTCCTCCGGGTGTTTTGGGAGCCTTCCCGCCCGGTGAGGACGTGGGGCCGTGCCGGACACGCACTGGACGATGGACGCAGCTGGGCAGGCTGCGGGTGAGGCACGGCAAGAGGGACTTGGACCTCGGTGGGGAGGGATGTGTGGGGCAGGGGGATGTGTGTTGTGGGGTGGGATGGGGTGGGGGCTGGGGGGTTTTGTCCTGTGGTGCTGCCCTCGTGCGCCTTCGAGACCCTTTGCGCAGTGCTGTAATTTATCTGTCGTAACTGTAAATAGGTGTGGGCCCGTGCCGGGCTGCAGGGCCAGCTCCGCCTGCGCCTCTCTGTCCTAACGGGGGGGTCTGGGGCGAGGGAACCAGGGGACCGTGCCCGCAGCCACCCCAGGGGTGATGGCTACAACCATAGGTGGGGAGCTGGCCACCCGGAATGGATGGGCTGCACCACAAGGCAGCCAGCCCCACTGCCAGCCCC
>JAOQGH010000003.1:33285780-33309943 GCA_025769975.1 Gallinago jamesoni | reverse complement strand
GCCCCGCTGCCTGCCCCACTGCCAGCCCCACGGCCCCACGCAGGTCCATGCAGGTGATGCAGTGGCCACGGCAGCGCTGCCGGCCAGGGCTCCAGCTCCCCGCCAGCACATGCTTTCCTCTGGCCGCTAATCGGCTCTGTCCTTTCACTGCCAGGAGCCCTTAATTAAATCATTTGGCTCTGCCCGCCGGCACCCCCTCTCTCCTGGGAACTGGCCCAGGCCACGGGCCGGGCAGCGGCCGCCGGTAGCACCGTGAGCAGTGCCGTGGGGTGCGGGGCCGTGGGTCCCCCCCATGCCAGGGGGGCGAGCTGGGCTGGCTGCAGGGGGAGGGAGCGTGGCGGGCACCCTAAGAGGCTTGTGCTGTGCACATGAGCACTAAGCCCGGATGCCACGGATTTGGGCACCACAATGGCCCCGGTGTGCGGGGATTAGCCCGGTCGGGGGCACCCTGCCCAGAGGGTTGCTGGTGGGACAGACAGACTGCCGTGCTGTGACCCCCAGCCACCCCACAGCCCCTGGGCATCACCAGGTCCCTCACAGCCTCAAGCAGATGATGGTCCCCAGATGTCTGGACCCCCAAGAACCCCCAACCCAGGGGACACGACAAGTGCCAGGAGCCATGCCCCAGCAGCCTCACACAGCAAGAGCTGAGCGGATGGCCGCCTCCCCACCAAACCCCACCATCACCCACACCCCCACGGTCACAGGATCCACGCCGGCCATCTCGAGGGATGGCAGGAGCCACGCTGTCTGCCCAGGGGCGGTGGGGTCCCAGACCACAGCGAGGGGGACAGCAGGGCTGGCCGTGGCAGGGGGAGGACATGCCCACAGTGCCAGCCCTGCCCGTGGCTCCCGGCGGCAGCGCCGGGCCGAGCACGCAGTAATTTTCCTTTGTTTACTTGAGAACTCGCCATCAGCCCCGGCCGAGCGGGGACTCGGCATCCAGGGACCGATGCGGCGCAGGCAGCGGGGATGTGGGGTGGAGGGGTCTGGCCTGTGGTGCCGGGGGGGCTGGCGAGCCGATGGCAGCAATGCCATGGGGCTACAGATGAGGGGACACAGTAGCCATGGGGGAATGGGGTGGGGGAGGCTGAATGGGCAAGGGGAGAGGTGTGCAGGGGTCTGCTTGCCCCCCCCCCCCCCCCCCCGGGATGTGGGGATGAGGAGGGGGACAGGGAGGGACCCTGCCCAGAGCCCCACTGCCGGAACTGGCCCCCACGGCCGCTGGCGTCACTGTGGCCTCCTGACGTGGTAAACGAGCCTAATTGAGGCAAATTGCTGGAGCACGAAGCGGTTTCTGGGAAGGTAAATATGGTCATCGCGTGGCGCCGGGCCCTGCGCCTGTTGCTCCAGCGTTGCCATGGCAACAGCCCACTGTCATCCCCACAGGGTGACACGGTGACGCCCCGCTGGCCCCACAGCACCGAGGGCATGGGGACCCACGGACGGAGGATCCCCACTGGTGGGGGGACAGGGGGGACGGCAAGGTGGGCTGTCAGCACCGGGCACAGCCCAGAGCAGGGATGGTGTCTGCTGGTGGCCGGGGGCCTCGTGCAAGCACCCAACGTCCTCCCATGCCAGGGGGCCACTGGAGCACGTGCCCATAGCCCTGGCCACCAGCCTGTGCTGTGGGGCTGAGCCTGCACCCCCCACCATGACCTGGCTGTCCCCCTGCCCCATCCAGCAGCTCCCTGGCACACACAGCCCCCCGGGACTCCTGGGACCCCTGGGAGAGAGAGCAGGGTGCCTGCAGCCCCTGGGAGCGGGGCCAGCCCTGCCCAAGGAGCCAGCTCCCATGGGAATGCCATCAGCGTCCCTTCCCATCACCGCGGGGAGTCTCTGGGAGGGGACAGCCCCCTGTCCCTGTGCCACCCTGCCCAGCACAGCCTCCATGCGCAGTGGGAGCCTGCGGGACACGGCACCCACCCCGCGCCGGGACACGGCAGGAAGGATGAGAGGGCTTGGAGAAAGCTGCCCCGTGTCCCTCGCCCCGGGGACCCTGCTGGGGGCTGGGGCCGGCAGTGCCCGCAGCGGTGTCACCCCCTGACAGCACCCCGGAGTGCATCTCCGGCAGCACAACACGCACACGTGTGCACGCACACTCACACAGACACACAAACACACACAGACCTCCCATTGTGCACACCTCAGCTCCCTGGCAGAAGTTGCCCATTCCCCATGACCAGTGGACCACCGGTGGACCAGTGGTGGTGCTGCCACCAGCCCATACGCCCTGGGGCAGAGAACCACAAAGTCACAGAATAGTTTGGGCTGAAGGGACCTCCAAAGGCCATCCATCCCAACCCCCTGCCACGAGCAGGGACATCTTCAACTCGATCAGCTTGCCCTACCTCTCTGGGCAACCCTGGGCCAGGGTCTCACCACCCTCACGGTACAGAATGTCTTCCTCAGAGGAACCTGGGGGGGCAGAGGCCGGGCTCGGCCACAGCACGAGTCCCTGGCTGTGGGGCCAAACCCACGGCGTGGGGATGGAGAGGTCAATGGCAGCAGCACCCCACGGTTGCACCCCGGGGCCGCGGCGCCTCGCAGGAATACTCCCACTTTATCAAGGGAATTAAGCACCGCAAATTGGTCTTCTAAGTAGATTCTGCCTGCTGCCGTCCCCTCTTCCCACCGCCTAATTCAATGATACAACACATACCTCTCCTCCTCCCACCATTTAATCTAATGATAAGCACCGTATCCGAGTCACAGGGAAAATAAACCCTTGCCGAGTTCGATTTTTATAGGTAAACAGCCTGATTTCTCTGGCCTGCGGCCTCACTCCCTCGCAGGGGCAACCCCCCCGCCACCTGACTTCCACACTTCTCCTGCACCGCCTCACCGCCTTCACCCCCGCGGTTTGTTATTAGTCTTTATAAAAATTGCCTGTTTATAGAATGATTTTGGTACGACATTTCATTAGAGTTTGAGCGACTGCTTCGCCTCCGGCTTTACAGCGCCCAAGCCAAGAGAAAAACAAGGCAGAGGCCAGCAGGGTTGGGCTGCAGGACCCCTGTACGTGCCCTCGGGCTTGGGGACACCATTGCAGCCCCAGGATGGTCCCAGATGAGGTCTGTGGCACATGCCCAGCTGCAGGGGACAGTGCTGACCTCCGTGGCAGCCAGCCACTAGCCTGCCCAGCCTGGGCATCAACACAGAGCTTGTCCTGGCCACCAGAGCAGCGAGCCAGTCAGCCACAGCTTGGACACACAACATGCAGATGAGCACCTTGGGGGCTCTTGCCTGGACTCGAAGCCCCACACCGCTCCCTCCCTCGGTGGCCCGAGCTGCAGGGGCTCTGGCCATCCAGCTGGGACAAGTCACCTTCCTCCAGCCCCTTCCCATCCCCTTGGGACGCACGGACCTGGGACACATGGCTCCAGATGCACTCAGGGCTTCCCACTCCACTTTCCAGATATGGGGCACACCACGGGAAAAGCCCAAGGAGAGGGGTGGTGACAGCAGTGTCACCTCTTGCCCCTGCTTCCCCGAGGGCACTGGCTCCCCACAGGGCCTGGCAGCACCGGGCGAGGGAGCGGGGCTGGGGGTGGCTGCAGCAAGAGGGGCCAAGGCACCATCCCGTGTGCCAGAAGCGGGCAGCACGCCCCATGGACGGTCCAGTGATGGGAAGTAAACAGGGTCATGGCTGAGAGTGAAGAAGACGCGCTTGAGGAGAAATTCTAGCAATGCTAAGTATAGTTGAAATGTCTTTAAAGCACAGGGAGGGAAGAGGATCCGAGGGTATTAATAGTCTCAACATTTAAATCTTTGGTCCAGCGACAGCTCAGAGGATGCTGGCTCGCAGGAGGGCTGCCAGAGCCCAAGGGCATTGTGCTTCCAGCACGCAGCGCCGGGCTCCACACGCTCACGGTGAAATCAAGAGCCCAGAGCAAGTGCGAGGGCAAGATCCCTTCCAGAAAAAATGTAAAGAAATAAGAGGCGGCTTCTGCTCTCTGTGTTACTTCTCCTTAGGATGTGGTCCAGCCTAAAAAGGCACAGAAAGCCCTGGCCTTTATTCCCAGTGCTGAAGTCTAAAATGGAAAACACAGGGCTTCAGGAACAAAATGGGAATGTTTTAGAAGTCTAAAAAAGGGCAGAATAAGGGTCCTGTCCCAGCCAGGCTGCAGGGGCACACGGGACAGACCAGCGGGCACAGGCAGTGAGGAACCACAGGGCGCTTGGGCAGGGAGCAGCTCGCCAGGACACCAGGGCTGAGACAACCCTCTCCTCCTGGGCCTTGGCAGCGCCACGCTGGGCATGGCACACTGGCAGCGCCGGGAGCCGCCGGGCAGCGTCCCACATGCTGCTCTGCCAGGCACAACCGCTGCGGTGAACGGCCAATGGATCGGCAACGGGGCAAGGGGCTGCGGCAGCGTCACAGGGAGGCACAGCCAAAAGGACACCAGCTTTTATTTACAACACTCCTCAAGTGACAGACAACAGAAACAAAACAAAACAAAAACAAAAACAAAAAAGAAAAGGGGACAGCATAGCTCAACGACTCAACAAAGGAAAGATAATGGCAGCCCCAGCTCCCCTCCCGCACCCCTCCCAAGCCCACGGGCGCTGGGCAGAGCCCCCAGCAGCCCCCTCCCCACTAGCTGGGAGCACAGCGGGCAGGGGGCTGCTCCCACTGCTCTGCTGGGGGCACAGAGACACAGCTGCTCCGCTCAGATGGGTGAGGATGGCACAGTCGCTCTCCCTCGCTCAAAGATGATGATGCAGAAACCAAGAGCGAGGGTCCCAAGAAAGCCCCCTGTCCCCGGGCAAGTTACCCCAACTACGGCAGCCCCCACGCAGTGACATTTCTGCCAGCCATGGAGGGCAGATCTCTTCCAAGGGTGCACGTCTGGAAAACGGTGTTAGTATAAAACAGCACGGTGCTGCTCAGGCAAGGTTGCCAACGAGCTTCTTTCCGCACAGTCAGCACCATCTGCCCCCCACTGCTGCTGCCGGAGCACCAAGGCCGGGGGGAGGGGGCTGAACGCAGCCCAACACCCCCCTCCAGCACCTCAGGGTCACTCGGGGCTGTGGCCAGTGCTGGCACTCCACCTCTTTCCATCTGTGGGGAGAGAGGAGCAGCTCTACCTCCTCCAGCACCACAGGGACTGGGCCCAATCTAAGCACAAGGACAAACCTGGCCTCGGACACGACCCACAAGCTCTGGCAGCACTGACCAGTCCCGAGCATTAGAAGCCCAGGTACAAGTTAAACCCTCCCACCAGAGAGCAAGGAACAGCCAGAGTGTGACCTGCCCAGCAGCCAGCAGCATGAAGGGTGTTGAACTGGGGCTGCCAGCCTGTCCCCAGGCACGGAGACAGAACCAGCTCTCCTTCCTTCTCCCCCTGGCCCACCACAGATCTTGGGCACCCAGGAGGGAGTGGAGAACTAGCACTGCCTCTACTGACAACACTCTGCTGCTCTGCTCTGCCCTGCCGCACACCAGAGCCTGGGGAGCCCACTTACTCACGCACGAGGGGCAGAGATGGAAGGAGAACGGGAGGTCTGTGAACCCAGCAAGAAGTGGGGAAGGACAGCTTGAGGCCAGAGAAAGCTATGAGTGAGAGACTGGAATTCTTTGCAATAGGCTCTGGGCATCCTCAGTGAGCCCCTGAGCATCTTTGACTTCAGGTAGCTTCAGAGCCAGCCCCAAAGCTGACTGGCTCTCCCGCGGGCTTTTGGGAGTACAGACCAGAGGAAGAAATCAACACAAAATCTCAAATTAAATCTGCTTGAGGACCTTAGGAGATCAGCCGATCCGCAGGGAGGACCTGCCTTAGGACTTCTTTGCATCCTGTGTGTTCCTCCTCTTCAGATCACCCAGGTCGACGGGTTTAAACGCTGCAGGGAAGACAAGAGAGACTTTGGCGGCAGAGGCCGCATCACAGCCCGCTCCCAGGCAGTGCAGGCTCCCCGGGATCGGCCATCTGTCCCCTCTGGCAGGGCCGGGGAGGGTGCCCCCAGCCCCCTCACCTTTGAGGCTAGGGTTCGGCATCTTCTCCACGTACTCCTCCACCAGGCTGCGCTCGGAGCCCATCTGGCTGCGCAGGTCACGCTCCACGCACTGCCAGGCTGCGGGGACGGGGGTGAGGGGGCCGCTGGCCTCAGGCACCGCCTGAAGAACGGGCCCGGCCGCGGCCGGCGTCTCCCGAGCCCCTCCATCCCCTTGAGCCCCGGGATACCTCCCCCGCCCCGAGCCCCGCGGCCTCCACCCCCGCTCACCCTCGTAGATGAAGCGCACGTTCTCCTCGTGGGCCGGGGTGAAGATCTCGCTGCCGGCGCCCGGGGAGCGCGGGCCGCCGCTCCGCTTGCCGTTGTAGACCACGCGGGAGACGGGGGAGCTGAAAGCGAAAACGCGGGGCTGAACCCGGGCCCGGAGGCAGCGGCTGGGCCCGGGGCCGGGCGGGGCTCACCTGGCCATGGCGTCGTGGACTCGTCGGCGGCGGCGGCGGCTCGGTTGTGGGGGGGGGGCGGGGGGGGCTCGGCGCGGCTGCGGGGAGAAAGGAGAAGGCGGCCAGGCCGGGCTAGGCCGCGGGCCGCCCCCCGCACGTCGCCATGGCAACGCGCGCCCCTCACCTGGGCCCGGCTCCCGCCTCCGCTCGCCCTCTGGCCGCGACGGAAGCGTCGCAACGCGCAGGCGCAGCCCCGCCCCCTAGCGTCGGCGCTGGCCCCGCCCACCCCCAGCGTGGCCCCGCCCACGGCCCGGCCTGGCCTGGCCTGGTCCGGTCCCGGTGGTGTCCCCAGCCCCAGTGATGTGATGTCCCTGGCCCCGGTCCCGGTGCAGCCCCGCGTCAGTCGGTGTCCCAAACGCTTTATTGGAAAAGTACAAAGTGGTTCCCGAGACGCGGTACCGAGCGAGGTGTCCCTCTCCTCCCCGCCCGGCCGCAGGCCCAGACCCAGCCCGGGCCCTGCCCTCGGGCCCGGCGCAGCCCCGCCGCCCCGGCGCCCCGAGGCCTGCTCCTCGCCCCGCCTCAGCTCATGGCAGTGGCCTGGAAGAGCTCCACCAGGTCCCTGTAGTCGGGGTCGATGAGGTCCGAGGGCTTCTCCCCGGCGTCAGTGGTGGCCTCCAGGCTGGCCCCGAGGGAGATGAGGTACCTGCAGGAGACATGGCGCTGAGTACAGAGCCGAGGCCCCCGGGAGCTGTGAGGCCCTGGCAGCCCTGCGGGTACCCGGCGCTCTCCCGGGAGCAGACCCCACAGCCCCGGCCAGCCCCTGGCCCTGTGAGCTCCGGTTCTTGGGGCCCCAAAGGCCAGGGGTGCCGGTGTCACCTCATCACAACCCAGGCCGGGTGCTGCTCACCTGGCTATGTCGGCATAGCCATCACTGCAGGCCATGTGCAGGGGCGTCCAGCCATTCTCATCCTTCTGGTGGATGTCAGCGCCGTATTTAACCAGGAGCTTGACACAGTCCAGGTTTCCAGTAAGCACAGCTTCATGGAGGGCTGCCATCCCTGGAAAGAAAGGGTTTATTAGCCCTGGACTGGCAAGTGGCGGTTGTCCACAGCCCAGGAAGGAGAGGTGCCAGCAAACCCTCATTACAGGGAGATGAATTTGGGGAAAGAAAGACTGAGGAGGCAAGAGGAGCCACTACAGGCTTCTGTTCCCCTCCTATAGCACAAATACCCTGTCTAAGTGGCACAGCACCCCTTCCCCATTGGGCTGGGCGAGACTGATGACAGGAGGAGGAGCTGCCCTCTCCTGATCCAAGCCCCAGCTGGGACTCACATGGGGACACGAGGAGCGTGTCTCTGGGGTCCTGCTCTGTCCAAGTTTCTGAAGCTCCCTACAGAGCAAGTAATGAAGCAATCAGAATAGATAGGAGGGAGCCTGGGGTCATCTGAGACCCCACCTCTGTGGCCGTGTGACAGCAAAAGCTGAAGCCAAGCACAAGAAAGGGCCAAATCTGGGCTCTGCACCAGACAGTTTGGATCGAGGCATTCCATAAACAGTTGTGAGTTTGGTTGGGTGCAAACCCAACAAAATGCCTTCCCCACAGACATAAATGCCACAAGTCCACAGATCCACACGTGTGAGAGAGAAGAGTGTGAGAAACGGAGAGAGACAGGAATCAAACGAGGAGCCTTTCCTCCTCCCTGCTGTTCCCCCAAGCTGGGGAGAAGGCAGGAGCCCCACTTTCCCATCCAGAGCTCCACAGACCAGCCCTTGCTCACAGCTCATTTTCGAGGTCGCACCACGCTGCAGCTGCATGGTCATGCCTTGAAGTGACCCAGGGTTAAGCCACCCAGGGCTGGCCACACTGTCAAGAGGAGACGTTGGGGAGATGTTGGGATGCTGGCTTAGGGCTCTCTTGGGCCCTGCTGGGCAATGTTGGATGTAGCACTTCTTGCCAGGGAGGAAAATGACTCGATTCCAACCTGTCACCCTACCGAAGGTGGCCTTCATCCTAGCTTTGGCCACACAGTGCTCTCTGGTCTCTCTTGCAGCCCAACCGAGCCGTGCCACCACAAAGACTCCAGCTCTGCCAGCACTCACCAGAAGGGTAGATGGTGTCCAGTGTCACCTTCCTGGCCCGAATGAATCTGCCCACCTGCTCCAGGTCCCCCTGCCTGATGTGATCCTGGAAGACGACATCGTTGGGGAAGTGCACAGTGCGTGAGGCTCTTAGTCTCTGGCTGTACCGACTGTACCGGGGCATTGAGACTGGGTAATAGTCCTTCATGCTGATGGCAGCCTTCAGACGCTGCGGAGGAAGAGGAGGAGCAGGGACATGGGGGGCTGCAGGAGCAGCCGGAGACGCTCAGTGCTTGGCTCTGTGACCCGCTGGCCTCCAAGCACCGCTTTCTCTTCTGCCCGGCAGGTTCCTCCTTGCTATGAAGGGTTGATGGCACCCACACTGCTCTGTTCCCTCCACACCCGTGCCCGTGTCCCCAGCAGTGCTGGTCCCCCTCGCTGGCTCTCCCTGCACTCCCGTGCCGCACGCAGGAGGTGGTACTGGGCACACGCAGGCCCGTGGCCCCAGGACTGATGGTTCTCCAGGGGCATCGCATTATATAGGCTCCTGTGGGCTATTTTGAGGACATGCAGCTCATCCTGTTTCCCATGATATTTTGTAATCGAGCCGCCCATGCCCACAGCCTCCCACTTTTGGGCAGAAGTCGGTGTCTCATCTTACCACCCACCTGTTGATCTGCCCATCCAAGGGGTCAAAGCTACTCTTGCTTTTGCATGGGCAGCCCTTCAGAGGAGCCCAAGAGCCTGAGAACAGACCTTCCCAGCAACAAGCCCTCTCACACGCACACGTGCCAGGGAAGAGACGTGCACGGCCACCGTGCGAATGGAACCAGCCGCTCTCGTACCAACCCGCCAGCGCAGCGCAGACGTGTCAGAGCCGTGGTGCCAAATACATTGAGAGCGAAGTCACTCTCCTGCAGTTGCATCAGACGACCTGAAAGGAGCCGAATGAGCTGTGCTGCCCGGCACGGCTGCGGAATAGGGCAGAGCTAAACACGGACAACGCCACCATGTTGGATACTATCAGTGCCCTTGCGAGGACAGAGGCGCTGTGGGTGCTCCTGATGCAGGTGCAGCACCAGAAGCCTTTAATGCCAGTCCATGGTGTTCAATGTCCTACGTCCAACTCAGAAGCAGCTGCCCGTAAGGGCAGGCTTCTACGGAACAGCCTCAGAATAGCTGAAGAATAGCACCACCACCAGACCACTCCTGCACTCATTACTGGCCAGCTGTAGCTATCAAAGGCCCAACGTGGACCATTTAGACAGAGGAATCTTTCAGATTTGCCAAGGGTTCAAGCAACAACTGCTCCTCTATCCTTCCCCCCCCCCCCATCAACGTTTGGTCATTTCAGATACATGAGCATATTGTGCTCTGTTTTGTGTTGGTGGGCATTGTCCAGGCAGGACAATGAACTCCCCTGTAGTACAGCAGGAAAAAAAAAAAAAACAAAACAAAATCCCTGTCCTGCATCAGGAGTCACAGGAACTTCACTCTGCCCCCTTCTGCAGCAGCCCCTTGTCCTGAACCCTGGCCAGCCACGACCCGAGCACCGCCTGCTGCTCTCTTCATCTTCTGGCAAACGCATCGATCTTTCCGCTGAGCATCCCCGCTCAGCAGCACGCCAGCCCGAGCCGTTCAATAGGAGGCTGAACTCTCTGCAGCGCAGACAGAACGCTTTTAGCTCTGAGTTCTTGGAACAGCAATTAGCTGTGTACACAAGATGACTCCGATGGAGTCCTGCTCTGCCAAGAGCAGCCTCGGCGTAGGAGAAGAGCCCCCTCCTCCGAGCTGAGCAGGGCAGGTCTCAGACCGTAAACAGGGGAGAACCGCTGCCTTGTTTACAGTTTGTCTCCACAAAACAGGCCTTTTTGAGCCAAGCCCTAGCCAGCACCTTCCAGTGGAGCTTCTTAGCGCTGCTCTCTTCCTCCCCACCCCAAAACACAAGGCAGCTTTCTTACTTGGAGCAACCACCACTAACCAGCCCTGCCAGGGTAGGACAACAGCAATTAGGCATGCTATGGACATGTGGGGTCACAGCCCCAGGGGGAGGCATCTTCAAAGATCCTTCTCCCCATAACCACAGGTAACAGTCAAACATGACTGATCCCTAACAGGACAGGCAGCAGCAAACTTGGTTTTTAGGGTCTCAGGGTCTGCAATCACCTGCTCAGCCCCAGGTGAGGAGCTGCTGGGGTGAAGGTCTGTGCACACCCCACCAGGACCGGGCAGGGGCTCTGGTAACACTGCTCTTCTATCACCCCAGCACACCTACGCTCAGGGACAGGCTCCAGTAGCCTCCTCAGTTGCCCTCTAGCTTCCCTGTGCCCCCCCTCCTCCATGTGACATTTATAGCATATTTTCTTACAAACATATTTCCAGCAGTAAGTGACTGGTTTGGAAATAGCAGTGTAGCTCAGGGGGTCATGTGAGGCTGACAAGCAGCCCCAGGTCTCCCTCCAGGCAAATTCCTCCTCAACTGCTCCAGAGCAACCAGGCCCCCTCACCCCGGGCCAGCTGGCAAACAGAGCCCCCTGTTCTCAGAACCTGGGCCAGTGTCCCCTCGCTGCTCACAGAGCTGTTAATTGTCTGCCCGCACAAGCTGATTTAGCCTGGACACAACATGGTCACCTTGTTCTTTCCCTTTGTAGGTTACACAATCCAAATTTCTTCAAGCTAGAGGTAACAGAAGCCACTTGTAGAACTGGAAGCATTCAGAAAGTGTAGTTTCTCTCAAAAATGTCATATTTAGTGACAGTTTAAGGAGGCTGCCAAACCCTTTTGGCTGAGGCCCTTGAGAACCACCCTAGAACTCTGTTCCTCTTTGTGGTCAGGTTCAAATAGATCCATCCCCTATTCTGATAAAGGCAGAGAGACATAATAGTATTAAAATCTCAACTTTATTTGGCCAACAAATTCAGTTCCAATGTTATTGTAGCGGAATGCTAAGAACAGCCTGATGCAGCTCAGGCCTTTGAGGCACTCCCCTGTTCAAGTTCCTCCCCCAAACCCAGTAAATTGCAAATGTCCTGTTTGATCTGGTTTTATCAGGCCCTCCCACACCACCCACCTGCCTGGTCAACCCATTCAAAATAACGCATGGAAAGTGATTGCAAAACAGTCTTGCATTTGATCGAAAGGATGGCAACACAGCAAGGTCCCACCAAAGCTGTTGAGCCAGCGACCACCTCCGCCCCCAAGAGCCTGACACAGCCAGTGCACACAGTGTCCCACCCTTCCCTGTGTTTGGAATCATCATCTCCAAGTGTTTTAAAGCAGAGGGGAAAGGAAACATCTGGCCAGCATGAGGAGGAGCAGCTTCATGTATGCTTTTCTCCAGGATGATGCCACCAGCTACTGCCTCTGCTCCTGCATGTACTGAAGGCTGATCCCAGGGAAGAACAGCTGAGACCATTAAGGACTCTGCCAGGTGCAGAAATTAACTATGGGCTTTAGTTTAAAAAGGAAAAAAAAAAAGGGGAAAAAACAACCAGAAAGCTTTCTTGGAAGATGTTAGTGGCAAGGCTCCAGGATGTTGGGCCATTGAACATGTGCTACCACTTCACAATCTGCTTCTACCCAGAAGAACAAAATACTTCAAACAAAAGCTGTGTACAAAAAAAGTACATCACAATAAAAAAAAATTAGCCCAGCTGGCTGGGCTGGCTACCTAGTGACAGATCCCTTCTCAAAAGCAAAAAGAAAAGAAGATAGTCAAGTGTACAGAAAAGGGAGGGTAAAGTGTTACTTTAAAAGCCAATCCCTGGATTTCCAGTCATTCACCTTCTGCTTTAAATCTTAATGGGTTTCTGACTCACTGGGCTGCATAACAGCAGCCAATTTAGTGTCTGATTTTTTGGGTGATGTAGATCAGTCTTCTCTTTACAATTCATCCTTTTGGAGTTTCTGCTCATCATCATCACCTTCCTCAAGGTCTGTTTCTTCATCCGTCTCCAGGTCCTCCAGATCCTGTATGGGTTAGAGACAGCTACTGGTTTCTGGCTCATCAGGCAGATCCAAACCCAAGCACAGAAATCATCTTTGATCAGTTCACTACTCTCTGCTGCCACGTTACCAAAATATCCAGAGACTTCTAACCAGGAGCTCTGGATTTGGGACAATGAGGATCAAAAATCCCTGGAAGGGTGTAATGTTCATCATCCTGCTCAGCTCCAGGGGCTGGGCAGGAGCTCTCAAAGAACAAGCCCTCTAAACACTCCAATTTGCAGACAACCAGAGACAGCTTGTGCTGGTTATAGTATCAACAATTTCCATGCCTTTGTGTTTAAGCCTCCCAAGAACATTTATTTCACACCCAGCTGAAGTGTTCTCAATAAAAGGAGTCTGTTACAGGCCAATGGCCAGCCAGGTAGCAACTGAACAGATCACATTTAACCACGTGGGCACTTTTGTTCACCAGTAATATACTTTCCTACCACACAACAGCCCAGGATCTTATTTAGGACTGAGGATTCCACCAGACCTAACCCACACTCCATATTCTGGAGGCCCCGAGTCCTGTACTATTATTACTCACATCATCAGCTGCTGCCCCATCCTGGCCTCCGCTCTCCAAGAACTTCTTGAAGCCTTCTAGTGTCCTCTCCCCATTGTAGTCGATCACCTACACAGGAAAAAGCAGGGAGATAATGGTTATGGGCACCTACAGAACCACGCCCCTGGAGAGGAGAATTCTCTTTCTGAGCAACAGTCAACATGCCAAGCAAAAGGGAATTTAAAAATTCACCTTCACCCATATGAGACGAAGGAAAACAGCTCAGCCACTAGACTTCAGAGATCACTGCGAGGAAAGAATAGCCTGCAGATGAGCACACCGTCCTCTGCGATGCTCCCTCTTTTCCCCATTCCCACTTCCCACCCCCACCAAACTCTCTCCTACAGCCCAGCCCCCCCCCAAAGCCTCTCAGGTGCCCTAGAGACTTGATGTGTTCCAGCCTTACAGAATGGAGAGGCATTCTGTAATCTCCCAAAGGCCTTGTCCCAAAGAACTCAAGCAAGCAACTACGCATCTCCAGTGCTCCCTTGTTGTGTGATCTATATGAAGGTCAACTGCCTCCTTACGTTTCTGCCAGAGCCTGCAGGGAAGAACTTGAGTGTAGGGAAGCTGTGGATTTTCACTGTCTCCACTTCATTGGCTGTTGAATCCATCTTGGCAATGACGATGTTCTCATGGTCCCTGTAGGTCTCTCCCAGCTTGTCCCAGATCGGAGCCAGCTGCTTGCAGTGACCACACCAGGGGGCATCTGTTAATTACAAAAACATCACTAGCACCAACAACCAAGCAAGTTACCACCATTGCTCTCTCCCACGCCCCACACCAGACAGTTCACACACATTTCTTCAACCAAGGCACTCTGAGGCTTAGGTTCCATAAGATGCTTTCTCCCTAATCCCAGTCATGCAGCCTTCTGGCTCTCCTTTCATGCCAGCTACTTGGAGTCAGCTGCTGAAAGATACTTACAGAACTCTACAAAGACATTCTTATTCTCATCAAAAGCAACTTCTTCAAAGTTCTTCCCAACTAGAACTTTGACAGGCTGCTTGTCCCAGTCTTCAGGAAGATCTTGACTCATCAGGTGGGGCTGGAGCAAGAAATTAAATGCGGAGAAATGGTTTGCCACACAGCTGCTTGGCACGTCCACAGAGTTCCATACCCTGGAAATCCCAGGTTTAATCACCCCCCTGCTCAGCGCCTCAAACTCAGGCTGTGAGCCATCACATGAATCAGTCACTTCCTCTCCCACTTACAGAAAGTCTCCACCCCAGCCTGAACCAGGCATGACGACTGCTCTTGTGCAGAGAAAGCTGCAACTGAACTCTGTAGAAAGGAAATAATATCGCTGACAGTATCATTCCCACGGGACTGACTTTAGCTAAATGGTCACCACTGGAGTTAAGTTGCATGTGGCCACTAAAGCAGAAGGGAGCTGAAAGCCCTTTAAGCTGCACCACACAAGTTCACACCTTCTGCACATTGTTGGCAAAGAGCAACTGGATCAACAGCACCCTTACCAGCAGGAGCAGAAAGAGCAAGGCTCTGACTGAGCTCGGGTGCCAGGACACAGCTCCCTTCCCTACAGTCTTCACGCCCCAGCAGATTTGCCTTTCATTTCTCAGCACAAAGCCCGCTGTACATTAGCTGGAAGGATTTTCTCCATATGACTCGCACAACTCTTCACAGGGAGCACTTTTTTTTTTGGTCTTTGCTTAGCCAGTGGGTTACCACTAGCAGCATTTTATCTTCATTACCTTTATCTTGCCCTCCAGGAACTTATTACAGAACTCTTTGATCTTGTCTGCTGTGAGCTCATCCGATTCAGGTTTGTATTTAGTCATTTCTTCCTCCAGTGTGATCAGACGGACAGCAGGACATTCTTCTTTCTTTAGGCCAAAAAACTCTAAGATCCTCTGGTTGTCACTATGGTCGCTGTCTATGAAGATGAACAGGATCTTTGGAGGAAAAGTGAAAAGGCAGCATGGTGAAGACAAGCACTTCTCAGCTATTGACACTTTACACACAATCACAGAATCACATGGGTTGGAAGGGACCTCTGGAGATCATTTAATCCAAGGCCCTGCCAGAGCAGGTTGCACAGGAACATGTCCAGGTGGGTTTTGGATGTCTCCAGAGGAGACTCCACCACCTCCCTGGGCAGCCTCTTCCAGGGCTCTGCCACCCTCACAGGAAAGAAGTTCCTCCTCATGTTTAGGTGGAACTTCTTATGTTCCCATTTGTGTCCATTTCCTCATGTCCTGTCCCTGGGCATCACTGAAAAAAGACTGGCCCCATCCTCCTGACACCCTCCCTTGAAGTATTTATAACCATTGATCAGATCCCCCCTCAGCCTTCTCTTCTCCAGGCTAAAGAGAAGCAAGTCCCTCAGTGTTTCCTCATAAGTGAGATGCTTCAGGCCCCTCATCGTCTTTGTAGCCCTCTGCTGTACCCTCTCCAGCAGTTCCCTGTCCTTCTTGAACTGGAAAACCCAGAACCAGACCCAGTGCTCTAGACGGGGCCTCCCCAGGGCAGAGCAGAGGGAGAGGATGACCTCCCTTAACTTGCTGGTCACTCTCTTCCTGATGGACCCCAGGATGCCATTGGCCTTCTTGGCCACAAGGGCACATTGCTGGCTCATGGTCATCCTGTTGTCCACCAGGACAGGTGCACTCACACAGGTAAGCTGAACTGGCCCCTCATCCTTCTCCAGGCCCATGAAGGCACCCTGTCAGAGCACAAACGCTGGAGCCCTAGCAGTTCAGGCAGCATGTGCACAGACCCAGCTCTGATGGTCATTAAGGCAGAGTCAGATTTACATCCAGAAGGAACATCAGGAGTTTTTAACTGCTATTCCCTCTACAGCTGGGCAAGCCAACAGAGCCAGTGGCTCAGTCACCTGTCATCAAGAGACAGAGAGTGCCAGCTTCAAGTCCTCCTCTGCAGCTTTGAAGCAGACACAGCACTACCCTTCTCTGCAGGAGGTGGTCACTGAATCCATAACCCAAGAAATCCATCTCACCTTCCCTTTGAAGTTTCCAGCTGCACTCTTGAAGTTGTCCAGTTTCCCTTGATAGTCAGACACACTTTTTGGTAGGAACAGCAGAATATGAGTCTTGATCTCTCCTCCAAAGATTTTAGGAGCAGTCTGAGGAGGAGAAAATAAACTTTATTTTTGGAAGAGAGGTAAATCAGTGTTCGAGACCAGCTTGGCTCCGCTATTCTGACTAGACCCTCCAATATTACAGAACTGCTTTGCACAGCAAGCTTATGCCTCCTTTTCCTTGTGTTCTCTGCAACCCCACACTAGCATCAGCTCACAGGTAACACAAGACCACACAACCTACAATTTAAGCTTTGCTGTATTCATCTAGTAGCCAAGGGAAGAAACCCAGCCAAGTGTCTAAAGACCTACCTGTTCAGTGAACTCTATGACCAGAGGCAATGAATTAGACTTGATGAAGTTCAGCAAATTGTCTTTTGTGATATCCCCTTCAAAGTTGTTACGGCCTTCATCAAACTGCAAAAACAGATATTGTTGCATTAAAACACTTCCATATCCCATACGAGTCTTTCGGAAATAAGCTGCATTCACACCATTTGCTGCCCCAGTGGATCTCAGCTGTGCCCAGAGCAGACTCCTGCCTCTCAAGCTTTAAACCACCCCCAGCAGCAAAAGGTGAGCAGCAACAAGACCCTCAGCTTAGATCTTGGCATTATCCTGCACAATCATGAAACAATTTGTGAAGCAGGTCACAAGGAGGACTTTTAATTGGTGTCTTACAGGTTTGTAGGAGGCATCAGACAGACCCGTGAGAGCACACGCAGCTTTCTGCTCTGCAGGAGCTCCCCATGTCAGAGCAGACTCACACTTTAACCAGGCAGTGCTATGAAAGAACTGACAAAGCCCACTACACACTGCAGAAATTAGCAATTTACTCAGCTCTGTGTGGTTGTTTCAGTCTCTATTGTTAGAGACAACAGCACACGTTTAACACGCACCAGAGGTGCCAGATCCCTTTTTATATTAGGGCATCACCTGTATCCCTGACCAGGGTTCTCAGAACCCTCTCTGGCAGCCTGGACAGGGACAGCTGTAGAGGATCACTGAGGTTAGAGAGAGGATGTGGAGGATAAAACACCAGCCCCATGGCAGGGCAACACTCCAGTTACTGGAAGAAGCCAGAAGGTTATCTGAGTCCACTCTGACAGAGGAAGCATACCAGTCTCAGCTGAAAAGCTGAGCAAAACACTTGACATGAAAATTAACTTTGTAAGTACTTTAAAGAGCATTGAACATTGCCTTATGCCTTCAGTACAGTTGCTTGAGAGTCTTTGGAAGTCTGAACAGCTCACAAAAAGAATAAAACAACAATAAACCAGCCAACAAAACCTCTCAGTTTAGACCCAACTAACTGCAGGAGCCAAAGTCCAAAAATGTAACTGGTGGGAAAATAAACCATCTGGTTCTTACGCCCTGATATTTGGTTACCGTTAGTGCTCATTTTCACTTTGGTTTGGGGTGGACGTATTTGAGAGCTTTCATGGCACTACCACATCACACCAGAACAGGGACAAGGAGATAACACCCACAGGCTGAAAGGCATCTCCATTCTTCCAGGTAGAGCAGAGCATGGCTGCAGCATCCTGCTGCTCATGAGCTGCCTTCCAGACCAAGGTTCCTCCCACTCCTAACACCTGACAGAAGCTGCCAGCTGCAGAATTGCTTTTCATCAGAGATGCACCCAAGTTGGCTGCACTTAGGGAAAACACCTTGAAATTTCCTTCACTGTTAAAGTCTGGTTAAAGCCATTGCCCCAGTTCTTCAGAAGCAGAGGAAACCATAGCATACCTCACAGGACTTAAAGGTTAGAAGTTAGTACATCAAATCAACACAAGTCCCTTCCACAGAGCACTAAACATGAGAAATTGTAGAGGTAACTGAACAAAACACACAGTAATAAGCTGTTGGTGCTGTAGCCAGGCCACTATAAAGCAGCCACATACATTGCCCTGCTCAGAACCTGAGGCTGGTACTCCCCACAGCTCCAGAGAGACCATCAGCTTTAGAGGAGCATTTCTATTTGGACTTCAGTGTTTGGACGGAACAAAAGTTGAGAAACCCCCCACAAAGAGGGATTCCAGCCCAGCATTAGCCATGAAAAGTGCATTACAGGAAGATCACACCCAGAAAGGTATACGTGCAAGAAGAGCAGATTACAGGTAGCATGTCAGCCAAGAACAAGACAGCCGCTCCCTTCACCCATCCCAACTTTTCTAGTTGCAAAACCCCAGCATTTTGAACTCTCTAGCAAGATAATTTACTGGCACCCTCCTGAGCAACCTCTGAGAATTTACATTTGCAAGTTTCTAGCAACATATAAATAACTACAATTTCAGAGGTGTAGTGGAATAAAAATATGCTATTTTAGCTGAAGAATGAAATAAGAATTCCTTCAACTCTTTAGCCTATCTTAGGTCAAATTGGTCAGATCTAAGGAACCTCTAGGTTGGAGGAGACAAGTAGAATTTCATCCCAGTAACCTGGATTTTAATAGCAGAAGGCATAGGTAAGTTTATTTTTGACTCTGTAGATGGCCAGCATCCCTCTTCACGTAATCCAACCCCCCCAGCCTAGTCTGCTGCAAATCCTTAGGAACTCCACTGGGATCACTGCGCTGCAGAACCCACAGCAGGGAGAGACAGAACAACTCCTGGGCACAGCCATCGACTGACAGCAGCAGAGGTTGACACTGAGTGTGTTTAAAAGCAACTTTGCTGAGCCACAATCACACACAGAGCACCATGGCAGGAGAACTTGGGGACCCTTCTGTTTAAGGCCTTCCAAGTTTGGGGAGGGGCACAGGAGGCCTCATGGGTTATAGCCGTGGATATTTTAAAGCTTGTGCTACCCATTACTGCACCACAGCCAGGCATCTGAGAAATGGGGAGTGAGTGAAGCAACAGACTGGACTGAAAGCCCAGCAGCTTCCAAAGGGCAACACCAGACTGGAAGACTGAAAGACTTGTCCTCTGCTCCCTGCAAAGGGTCCTAGGGCTCTGCTGCCCCACAGAGAGGCTGCAGGCTCCTCTCTTCCCCCCCGTCCAGGCCCTGAGGCTTGGGAACAGTCAAGTTCACAGCACAGGATCTTTTGCTGTTTCCTCCAGGGCTGCCCTCATTTGAATCAAATTAGGGAAAGGTAGGAAGAGGCAGAAAACCCAAGCATGGTGCTCATGCTTTGCACCAACCAGTACCTTCTTGAAGAGGACCACGCCATCCTTGCTCAGCTGATACTTGCTGAAGACATCGGCACTGGAGGAAATGCCAAAAGGAATATCATCCACGGCCTCTGCTGCCAACAGGAACTCCTTTGCAGGCTCCGATGTCAAATCCTAGAGAATAAAGAAAGGTGTCTCTCATGGGACACATCAAACTGAAGCACAAACATCCCAGGGCTTACCAGCCAGGGAACTGGAAGATCAAGTAAGGCAGGGCAACAAGTGTTTCCCAACATATGAAGAGCCTTCCCCAGCTGTCAGGTCCCCACAGGGCAGAAAGCAGGGAAAGCCCTAGACATACACAGGAGTTCCTCAAAGGTAAGCACAAACTCTACCTTGAAGAAACCAATCACAACCACTTCACTGGAGTCCACTAATGTCTCTGCTGCACCGGCATCTGTCAGGGTAGTTGCAGCTGGGCCAGTGCGTTTCTTCAGCCAGCTGACAATATCATCTGCTTCTCTGCCAGCTACACCAGGAAAAGAAGAACATAGATTCACTTTACCCCCCAATTATGTTTGGGAACACAAAACCCCTAAGCTTTGAGACAGACTGTTCATTAGCTGGCTGAGAGGTCAGGAAGAATCAAGATATCGTTTACGCAACTCTTCCTTTCACTACTAGGGCAATTAAGCTAATCACTAGCTCTTGAAAGTCAAGGTACAAGGGGCTCCCAGGAATCTATTCTTCTATTGCTTCTAGCCCATGCATGTTCATAAACTTTGACCAGCAATACAGCACTTCTCCAAGATGCTGATATTTTCCACACAAATTTATCACCTTTTCCTTTCAAAATCAGTACTCTAGATGTTGCCCTCAGCATCCAACACAGCATGGCTTGGTTTAACTAACTTCTGCTTGTCTTGGTTTTCCTCTTACCTCTGTTTTGGGTTGTGTTTGCCCCTTTACCCAAGTATTTGTGTACCCAAGCATTTTTTTCAATTCTGGGCCCTACATTGCTCAAGTTAAGTCAAGCTGAGCAACAATCCAACCTCAGATTGCTTTGCTTTTCTACACAAAAACAACTCTATCTGCCTTAGCTCACATTAGGAATCTCCCCAGTTTTTGGATGAGAAACCCTGTTAAAGGTGGGATGTGTTCCCCAACAGCCCAACTCCCACCCAGCACACCCCTGCTGTGGCACCGCTGCCCAGGGCCACTGTCACTGCTGTCACCGCGGACCTTGTCCAGCAGGAGCGTGGGGCCAGGGGCATGGACCTGCCGCCACGTTGCTGCCCTCTGAGCCCAAGGGTGGGCACGGGGCCAGGTCAGAGCTCACCGGTGTACTCCTTGGGCGCGGCCTTGTCCCCATTCCTGAAGAACTTGATGGTGGGGTAGCCCCGCACACCGAACTGCTGCGCCAGCTCCGACTCCTCCGTGGCATCCACCTTGGCCAGCCGGATCTCCGACCCCTCTGCCTTCAGCTTGGCTGCCGCCTTGGCATACTCGGGGGCCAGGGCTTTGCAGTGCCCGCACCACGGGGCGTCTACGGGGCAGGACAGGGGGGGGTCAGCGCCGGGCAGAGCCTCTCCAGGGACGGTTCCCCCCTCGGGATCAGGGGCCCCACTCCCAGCCCCAGGGCAGGGCCGAAGGCAGCACAGAGCCTGCAACCCAGCACCGGCGGCCTCCCCCGGTCCAGCCTAATGCCTCGGCCACCCACCCACCGAGGCGGCCCCACATCGGTGGCAGCCACCCCCAGTCCCTCAGAACCCACCCCACCCTCCCCGGCCCCGCCGCTCGCCGGCCTGGCCCTCACAGAATTCGACGAGCAGGTATCGGTGAGCAGCCAGGGCCTCCTCAAAGGAGGCGGCGCGCAGCACCAGGACACCATCCTCCTCCTCGATGGCGGCAGCGGCAGACAGGAGAACGCAGAGGAGGGCGGCAACAGCGCGGAGCCCCGCCATGGCGCTGATGGCGACGGGTCGGGACGGGCCGGGACGGGCGTGCGGCCGCGGGACCGCCTCCGCTTATAAACCCGCCTCCCGCCGCCGCCACCACCCCCCATTGGCCGCGCCGCGCCGCCCCGCCGCGCTCTCCCATTGGCTCGCCGCGCCGCACGGGCAGCCTCCCGGCTCCTATTGGTCAGAGCGCCGGGCACGCCCCCCGCCCGCCGCCGCGGGTTGGCCATCGGCCGCGCTGCCCACCCGCCGCGCTCCGCCATTGGCTCCCTTCCCCCTCTGCGCCGTTCGCCATTGGCCGGCGCCGCCGCCTCGCGCCGCCGCCCGCCCTCGAACGTGGCACTGGAGCGGCCCCGCCGGGCGCGCACTGCGCCTGCGCGCGAGCAGGGGCGCGTGGTGGATTCTGACTGGGCCGCGTCCGCCGACCTTTGACTCCACCCGGAAGGGAAAGGGGGCGTTTCCGGTGCTCGCCGAGGGAATGGCGGTGGAGTTCTTGGGTCGAGGCCTAGCCCGGCCTCGGGGGGTGGGACTGGTCCTGGCTCCGGTCCTGTTATAGGGGATACCGCGCAGCCCTCAGGACCTGCCCCACCACGGGAGCAGCGGCCGCCGCTGTGTGTCACGACTGCTACCCCAGGCCCTCAGCTGCCCTGAACCCCCCCAGAGGGGAGCCCCGGCCTGTTGTGCTGCAGCCATACCGGCCGCAGAGGCTGCAAGGAACCGGGGGAGCTCAGCACCGGTGGCTGCCGGTGGCCCCTAGTCCCAGCACACGCTGCCCCAGGTGGTGGTGGTGGTGGTGGGAGGCTGGGCATGGGGCGTCTCATCCCCAAGCCCTGAGTGGGAGCCTGTGGGCAGAAGGTTCCAGTTCAGAGCGTGCTGTTCTGTGCTGGGTGTCACAGAATCACAGAATGATATGGGTTGGAAGGGACCTCTGGCTATCATCTAGTCCAACCCCCTCCCAAAATGGGTCCACCCAGAGCAGGTTCCACAGGAATGTGTCCAGGCGATTTGGAATTTCTCCAAAGACGGAGACTCCACCACCTCCCTGGGCAGCCTCTTCCACCCTCAAAGTGAAGAAGTTCCTCCTCGTGTTTAGATGGAACTTCTTGTGGTCACGTTTGTGCCCATTTCATTTTATCCTGTCTCTGAACACCACTGAAAAGAGACTGATCCTATCCTCCTGACACCCACCCTTTAAGTATTCATAGGCATTGATCAGATTCCCCCTCAGCCTAATCTTCTCCAGACTAAAGAGACCCAAGTCCCTCAGCCTTTCCTTATAGAATCACAGAATTGTTAAGAGTTGGAAGGGACCTTAAAGACCATCCAGTGCCACGCCCTGCTCTGGGCAGGAACACCTCCCACCAAAACAGGTTGCTCCAACCCCTCCAACCTGGCCTTGAACCCCTCCAGGGATGGGGCAGCCACAGCTTCTCTGGGCAACCTGGGCCAGGCTCTCACCACCCTCACAGCAAATAATTTCTTTCTAATATCTAACCTAAATTTCCCCTCTTCCAATTTAAAACCATTGCCCCTTGTCCTGTCACTACACTTCCTGATCAAGAGTCCCTCCCCATCTCTCCCGTAGCCCCTTTGGATACTGGAAAGCTGCTCTAAGGTCTCCCCAGCACCTTCTCTTCTCCAGGCTGAACAACCCCAACTCTCTCAGCCTGTCCTCACAGCAGAGGTGCTCCAGCCCTCTCATCTCATCAGAGAGATGCTCCAGGCCCCTCTTCATCTTTAGCAAAGGGACCCAGAAGAAATGGGTGCTGTGGCCGTGGCAGAGATGGTCCCATTCCTGCCCTGCTCCGATGGCTCCTGACACAGCCCAGGGCTTGTTCCCCGGGGCCTGGGTGTTCCTGGGGATGGGCTGGGGGAGGACAGCCCCCGCACCAAGGGCAGAAACCAGCCGGCCTTTGGATGCAGCGTTGGCAGTGCCAACACCAGGAAATCAGTGGGATTGCAACAGGCGCCTCCAGTACACGCAGGCTGCCCGGCTGATAAGCGCTGGAGCGGGGAGAGGCTCCATCCCGGGCTCCTGGCCGCACCCTGCAAGCAGAGCGGTGGCTCTCTGCTCTCCTCCTGCTTCCCATGGCAGGGGCTGGGTCTGGAGCCCTGGGATGGCGGGGACGGGAGCGAGGTGCCCCCTGGTCACTCGGTGAGGAGCAGTTGTAGGTTGAGGAGCTTTGGCCAGGAGCAGGAACTGGGCCCAGAAAGGGTCCAGTAAGACTGTGGATGACGGAGCTTGCGTTGAGCAAAGTGCAGGCGCGGGCACGTCAGGCTGCCAGGGTGGGGATCGGCTGCTCTCCAGAGGCAGATCCTGCGTTAATGCTCAGCCACCTGGGAGCCCCTCAGGTTCCACAGGAAAGGGAGGGCTTGGGAGCCATTTGCCCTGCCAGGGGCGGGGGTGGAGGGTCCTGCAGTGGTGCTGCTGAAAGGGCTGGACCCCACATGGGGGGCACTTCCTGCCAGAAAGCCCTCACCTGATGCCAGCAGCCGAGGGGAAGTGGCAGGTCCCGCTGGCAGCAGGTTTCTGGGGCTCGTGGCAACGAGCTGTTGTACCACGTCAGCAAAGGCAGTGGGGCCCGGTGCGGTGCCGGGGCACTGGAACATGCTCAGCGGCTCTGGCAGGGCTGGCAGTGCTCACCGACATTGTCCAGGTGCTGTCACTCTCTTGGTCTCATTTCGGTGCTGGTCAGGGATCCCACCATTGCTGAGGGTCCTCGTGCCTCTCCCTGCAAACAGAGCACAGTTCTCCTGTTTTCTTTAAATCCCTTTAAATATAGGGGCTGCGAAAAGTAATCAGAGGGCTGGAGCCCCTCTGCTGTGAGGACAGGCTGAGAGAGTTGGGGGGGCTCAGCCTGGAGAAGAAAAGGCTCCGGGGAGACCTTAGAGCCCCTTCCAGTCTCTAAAGGGGGTCCAGGAGAGACACTGGAACAGGTTGCCCAGAGAAGCTGTGGCTGCCCCATCCCTGGAGGGGTTCAAGGCCAGGTTGGAGGGGG
>JAOQGH010000003.1:33248744-33285680 GCA_025769975.1 Gallinago jamesoni | reverse complement strand
TTGCCCAGAGAAGCTGTGGCTGCCCCATCCCTGGAGGGGTTCAAGGCCAGGTTGGAGGGGGCTTGGAGCAACCTGTTTTGGTGAGAGGTGTCCCTGCCCAGGGCAGGGGGTGGGACTCAATGATCTTTAAATCCCTTCCAATCCAAACCATTCTACGTTTCTATAAAATATCTCTGCCAAGTGTCTGCCAAGGAAACCCACACAATAGGGCATCGCCTGCCCCCCATGGTGGTGACATGTCTCCCATGGTGTCTTGCTTCCTGCTGGGACTGTCTCTTGGGCCAGTGTCTCATGTGATGGCTGTACAGCACAGGGCTGGGGCTCTCCAGCATCACAAGACCTTAATTCACAAGTTCTCCCCTTCCCCTTGGCCTTGGCTCTCCTGTGCTGCCCTGTGACAGCCGGGTGGAGGCTGCCGGGCTCGGGGAGGTGCAGTTCCCTGGTGGCAGCTACTGACCCAGCCCCAGGAGCAGTCACCAGACCAGAAAAGCTGCCCGGGTGGCTCTTGCGCAAGCTCCTGCCCCAAGTTTAGGTGCATCTCTTGGAATGGGCTGAGGCTTTTGCTTGGAAGCCACAAATGGTGGGAATCATCCATCCCACTTGTCCCCCACGTCTTGGCCAGCCCGTGACCAGAGCCACGTGTCCCTGAGGATGCTTGTGGTGCTGGAGGGAGAGCCTAGTCTGAGACCCCAGAACAGCCACTGGGCTCCGGAGACATCGTGGGGCAGCGAATCACCAACGTGGCCCCTCGGTGCCCTGGAGTGACAGTGGGTCACAGCCATCCCGCGTCCCCCTCCCCCGGGGCATCCCCACCTTTGCGGGGGATGATCTTAACAGGAAGACCAACGTCGGGCGTTTGGAAAGACTTGCCCAAGAGCTGGGGATTGCGTCAGGCAGGATCTCGCCCTGGCAGCAGCTGCCCGCAGAGCGGCTGTTGGGGGCCAGCACAGGCAGGGCCTTTGTTCGCTTTATGGGCACATCTGGGCTGGCTTCTAACCGACGGGACAGAGGGTGACAGAGGGTGACGCCTGCCCCGGGCTCCTGCGCTGATGCTCACGTCCCTGCGCTGTGGGGGATTGGGGCGGGGGGGGATGGACACAGCTCTCGTCAGTCCCACGCCGTGGGGAGTGGGCTCCAGCCTCTTGCCTGCCCCTCACTGGGGCAGGAGGCCCCTGCCCGGCGGTGGGTGCTCCGTTTGTCCCTCCATTTCCCGAGTCACATCGTTTCCTTCAGCTGCACCATCTGGGAAGCGCGGCAGCTCTCCTGGGACAGAGCAGGAAGGGGGTCTGTGACGCCAGCTCAGCGGGTTCCCCCCTGTACTCGGAGCTCTGTCACCATCACGGGTCCTTCACGGCGGGAGCAGGGGCCGAGCCATCGCCTCCACGGCTTCTCGCGCCCTGCAGGATCTGTAAAGAGCTTTTTTTCACGGCTACACTTTTTTTATCCTTAACACAAACATACCACACGCTCTGTAAACATCCGCAGGCTCTTATCACACATTGCCTCTCCTGGATTCCGTTCTCCCTCCGATGGCCTCCCTCATTCCTCTCCGCAGGAATTTCACTTCATGCTCAGCACAAGCAGGACAACCTGCCTGCTCCTCTGCTGGCACTTACTACCTCAGAGACCCCCCCCATTTTCCTTTCTCCACACCCTTCTCACCCCTCACACCACGGGACAGTGCAAACATCAAGGGTGGGATGTGGATGACAAACACCTCCATGGGGGCTTCTTCCCTCTCCTCCTCTGGCAAGGACCGTCCCAGACCCCATTTCACAGCCCAGCAAACCCAGGGATTCCGGTCTCCTCCCACCCCCTGTGTTTGCAGGAATCTCCCCCGTGGAACAGAAGTTCTGCCACTTCCCACCAAAGACCCAGAACCGGGAAGTTCCAGAAGAGAACCAGAGCGGGCAGCAGGCGGTCAGTTCAAAGATTTTATTTAACTGTCATAAAAGGAGAAGCAGACGATGATTCCAAACCTGTTAACCCGGGTCTAGGATTTACAGACAATATGCACCAAATCAAATTAACAAAAAAAAAAAAAAAAATCTCTCTAGGGGTGGGGCAAGGGAGAGTTAAGAGGCAAAGACGTAGCTACGAGAAAGCCACATGTACTTGGTCCCAGTTCTAATATGACCTCAACGTGGTAGGATCCAAATCGGAGAGGGCTGCGGAGCCGGGAGGTGCCTGCCCAGCCCCCGGGGTGTGTGTGTGTGGGGGGGGTGTCCTGGTCCCCAGAGGGCTCCTTTGCCCCGAGCACGGTGTTGGTGCAGCCACGGTGGCCGGCTGGGTGTTGGGGGGGCTGTGCTGCGGGCACGGGGCAGGCGGGTGTCAAGGCAATAAATACTGACAGGCCAGGCACAGATTTTAAAGGCAGAACAGATACTATAAGGCATTAACCGCTTCTGATACTTGTCCATTGCAAGCTCTTTTGCTGATGGCATCAGGAGAGCAGCTGCAGAAAGAGACCAGTCCATCCTCAGCCCAGGACAGCCAGGAGGGCAGGTGCTCCTGGGATTTCAGTGCTTTGCAGCCACCTTGGGCTGCCAAGGAGAAGTGTGAGGTGATGGCAACACCGGTGACTCCCGCACACGCTGCCTCGCAGCCCCCTCTACGCCCCGGAGGCTGCCGGAGAGCTTGGAGCTCTACACAAAAGCAGGGCCGGGGGTCCTGCCAGGCGGGCTCCGGGCAGCGGGAGGGGTGGCCGGGTGTCACCCAGGTTTGTCACACCACCCTCCCCTCTGGAGATGTCCCGACTCGGGTGAAGATGGGACCAGCAGCAAAGCGGGAAGTTGTGAATCTTTCCTAATAACCCATGAAGGGCGTGACCAAGAGGGGTGCCATGCCAACAAACTGGGGGGGGTGGAGGGGGAGCGGGCGGCGTTTAAAAAGTGTAACAGGGGCAGGGCCCCCTCCCTAGAGGATACGTGTTACACATTAAGGCATCATGGTTACAGGGAACATCCACAAATGAAGCTGCCAGCCTTCCCAGGACACTGACTGGGTGGGTGGGAGGGAGGGAGGGGCCAGACATGATTTTTAGCCAACAAAAGGGATTGAAGAGCTGCCTGGCATCAAAGTTCCTCAGCTACTTGGAGGCAGTAGCTACCCTGAGCTGTGCACAGGAAAGCCAAGCACAGGATCCTGCGCAGAGCGTAGGAGTCTCCCCCCTTCAGCACCCACCCCGACAGAGGAAGGTGAGAAGCAGCAAAGGGCCTGGGGAGGGAGCGAAGGCTCCTCGCTCTGCGTGGGGGGGGACAGCCCAGCCCCGGGACGGGCAGCTGGAGACAGATGCAGACAGCAGGGTTTGATCAATGCGCTCAGCGATTCTCTGGGGAGGGGGCAAGTTACAAAACTGAGCTCTCTGGTCAAATCATAACAGGGGGTGAAAGGTAGGAGGGTTCCAATGTCAGCACTTTGGTACAGGGGGGGATTTCTACGGTAGCCACTGTCTGATTCACGCTCTCTGGGGTTTGGCCTCGGGAAGGGCTAGTCCTTCCAATCCTTCTTGATGGTCAGGTTCCACTCCCAGGACAGGTGGTCAGTCTTATCATCATCTGTGAACTTGGATTTGATGTTGTAGCTGCCCCGGGCCAGCATGCCCTTAGGGGCTTCTTCCATGGGAGTCAGAAACTCATACTCCTCTGCTCGGGGGCCGTAGCTCCCAACCATGTACTCGGTCTTGTCAACTAGAAGGAGAGAGAGAGGTGTGCGGAGGCTGTTTAAGAGCCTCCCCTGCATTTGGGGCAAGAATAAGCACATGGAAGATCTGTTGCTGCTACAGCAATCCAGAGTGGAACAGTGAGAACAAGAACGTCACCCACATTAACAGCTCCCTTTGCTCCAGAAGTGGCTCCTCCTGCAGGGAGCAGCCCCCCCGTGTTAGCACGGCCATCTGGGCTCCGCCAGGGGTTCCACACCAAGCCCCGTGGTGTGGGTGCAGCCAGGGCTGCAGGTTCCACCCCAACGCAGACCCAGGAGCTGTCACACAGACTCAGGGGCAGAGAGGTGGCTGCAGAACATCTCCTCCCACTGAGAGCTATAGGGGAGCAGCAGGCAAGCCACCTCCACAGTGAGCCCTCCCACAGAGCACTGCCCCAGTCACGGAGAAACACTTACTTTTCACGCCTTTCCGGAACGTGTGCTGAATGTACTTCAACCCCGACACAATCTCCCTGTTGACCTGCATAGAGACAAGCAGGGGCTGCAGAAGACGTCTCTCAGGGACACTGCCCTCCCCACCCACAGGAGGAGACATTTTTCCCCCATCACACCACTTTTTGGGGCTCAGGCACTCCCGACACTGGGACTGCAGCAGCCCAGTGCTCCCCTCGTTCTTCAGTTTTCAGATCTGAATTCTTACCCTAAAGGAGATTTTTATCCGGTATTCCACACCCTCCTTCAGCACAAACGCTTGCTTCTTGTAGCTCTCCAGGTCACCTATAAAGAAGGAAGAGGTCAGAATCCCTTTGTACTGGGGCAAATTTAAGTTGCAAGAGGTGACCAGGACAGTGTCTGCAGTAGCAGGGGATGACCCAGGGCAAATTTATGTTGTGAGAGGTGACCAGAAGCGTGTATGCAGGAGCAGGGGATGACCCTTGCTGCTGGGACATGATTCATCCATTTCATTTTTGCGTGACAGGAGCCTCCTTGCTGCACGGCCCACGCTGCCCAAGAGATGCCCTGTGACAGGACACTGCAGCGCAGCAACGCCATTAATTCAAGGCTGTTCCTTTGCAGATGTTTGCTCCGAGGCTGTCGCCAACTCGAAGCTGCTGTCGGTGTTGCTGCCCAGCAGCTCCCACCCCTCCAGACCCGAGTGGAAGCTCTGGTTCTCCCCAGCTCACCCGTCAGGTCCAGCTCCAGCGGGCCGGGGGCAGTAGTGCAGACCAGGGTCAGTTTGGTCACCACCACATTTGGAGCATTGGGATCTGGAAGACAAGGGAAAAGGCTGTTAAACACCCTAATATCCACCACCACAACTGCTTTTCCTTTCAGGGCACTTCTTCAAAGAGCAAGAAAATCAGTGAGAAGACCATCCCCCTCAGTGAAGGTCTGGGCTCTCTGCTGTGTCAGACCCAGCCTGAAGGCTCCCCAAGAGCGTCCCCCCACAAAAGGCAGAGTGTCAACCCCCCAAGTCCCTGGGCTTTATTCCACAGGCCAGAGATCAGCTCGGGGGGTGAAGACACAGGCCTTTATGCTCCCCCCAAAAAAGCAAAGGGCTGGGAGGGGAACAGCTCCTGGCAGGAGGTGGGAGGAGGCCAGGGGTGGCCGATGGAGCTCTGGCTGGAGCCACATCCTCGGGCTCACCTGCGGTCACAGTGACGGCACCGAGCAGGGCCTCCTTGTACTTGCGCAGGCTCTCGTCATCTTTGTCCAGCTCCTGGATCTCCTGGATGCTCTTCTGGGCAGGCGGCTTGTAGTTGACGGAGTGTTCGTCCTCCTCGTTTTCAGCTGCAATCTGGGCCAGCTGCTCCGCCGTCGGCTCCTGCTCTGCCATCCTCACACCCACGACTGACACTGAAGTGGGGAGGAGAAGTGTAACTGCCCGACCCTCCCACTGCCAGCACGGTTCCATCCCAGCAGCGCAGCCCCAGCCCAACCAGTTGGCCCCAGAACTGCTCCCTGTGACCCCACGCACGCAGATGCCATTTAATCTCACGCCCCACGTGAACAACTGATTGGATTTCTCCCTGGTACTTCTCTATCAAACCCAGTCACTTGCTCTGTGCTCCCGTCCAAAACTGCCTCCTGCCTCAAAGGCTCCCAGAAGCGCTGAGCAAACACTCAACTCAAGCATCCGTTCCACTGCTTGATCCCCTTATTGCAGGCCTTCGTCTCACCTCCAGGTGAGATTTCACCTCACAAGCACTACAGGCTGCTCTCTCTCTCTGTAAGCTGAAGGATTCCTTCTAGGAACACCTGAACTCCTAAGGCACCTACAGCTTTCAGGAAATGGAAGTGATGGACTTCAGTGAGAGTTTTAAAGAGCTGACGTCCCAAGTCACTGACTTCTGTTGACTCCTGAACTCTCTGTAATTGACCCCTCTTTGAAAGCATGTACACAATAAACGAGACACACACGCAGCAACCCACGTGCATGTCCCCAACGGTGCTGGGTGCCTTTCCTCTCACACAGAGCGCTGCATCTCACCACCACAGCACCTCAGCTGCTTCTCCAAACTCACAGCCAGAGAGGAAGGAGGCTCCCCATCACACCGAAACTTTCCTGAGGGCCGCAGGCTCCTCGGATGAAGCATTTATTGGTAAACCTGAGCTTCTCCAGGTGTATGCAAGACCAGCCATCACACTGCCAGACAAAGCGAAGCCAAAGAACCTGATTGCATGTGAACGGCCAGGAGAGAACTGCACTCGAGCGTCCCATCTGCGCCATGCTGAGACCTCCAGTGAGTGCACACCAACACACAGAGGAGAGGGGACCTGCAACACAGTCCTTCAAAGGACCCAACAAACACCACTGACCAGCAGCCAGGTGCAAGTGCCCTCCAGGAGCTCAACACCCCAAACCTCAAGCATTGCTCTGAGACATTGGGAAGGAAACTGCTCCTCAGCTCCTTTTGAGGCTCAGGTGCTCTGCTCATCACCTTGCACAGCAGCTCTCTGGTTCTTAAGACCTTTTATACTCAGAACACTGGAGCTGGTGCCTCCGCAGCTCCTGGGAGACAGCACAGATCACGGCCAGTGGGATCCCAGCCCATGCTCAGCCTGAAATCAAGTTACAGAAGGTGGGGTCCTTGGCCATGGAAAGACGCCTACGGAAACTGCCCCAGGCACTTCTCAGACCCTTGCTGACCACAGAATCCCACAGAAGACAGCAGGAGGCTGAACCACTTCCTACCCGGGAATTCACACTCGGCTGCCTTCGCTGCTTCCTCAAGTCAGCCGTTTCTCCTGGATTCTCAGCATTTTTCACGCAGCACCAAGGAGCTCGCAGCACTGAATGCAAGAGCCCCACCTTCTGCCAGACAGGAAAACTGCCAGGAACACAACCCCACTTGTTTTCAGGCAGAGAGAGGTAAACAGCAAGTTCTTCACACCCCGGGATCAAGATGCCACAGCACTAGAGACACCAGAGTTAGTCAGAGACTCTTCAGATCAACTAATTGCCTTCGGACGTCCGTTAGGACACGGTGCAGCCATGGACAGGCAGCAGCGCGAATTGGAGCGGTCCCCACCCTTCCTTCTCCCCCTGCGGCACAAGGGAAAGCTTGTGCAGCCACGGAGCAAACTCGGTTGGAATTTAATCCAGTTCATAACTGTTTCTGCAGGGCTCGTTTCCAGCCAAATCAGTTCGCTGCTCCGGTTTGCTACGAGATTAAAAAAGCTGCTTTTGCTGCGAGGACAGGGAACCAGAACTGCTGAAACCGGCTCGGGCTGCGCGGCCTCTCCCCACGCACCACGGGAGGATGGATCAGAGCTAAACCAGGCTAGGATGGCTCCCAGGAAAGCAGCAGGGAAGGGAGAGGGGACAAAGGAGCAACCGGTGACTCAGTGACACTTCCCGAGGCTGAGCACCGTCCTCTGGCACCACTGGGAATTCCGGAGGCAAAGGAATGTCCAGATAACACCACGGCACCACCCGCTCCGTCAGAGCATCCGAGAACTCTCATCCGCCTGATCCCTGCTGCTGGCTCCCGGCTCTGGGGATGGACAACTCTGGAAACACTCCGCTGCCTTTCAGGGACTCAGCCACTTGGGAGATGTAATAGTCTATTTTAATTTTTTTTGCTCATGACATAACCCCGGGCTGCAGCCGGCCTACAGGGCGCTCACTCTCCAGAGCAGACAGTTCCGTACACTCACAGCTTCAGAAGCTTAAAAAAATCCTTGCGCTCCCACCCCCAGGGTGCAAAGAGGCTGCAGCCACCCAGGTGCGGCCACCTCGGACGCCACCGACAGCGCTCCCCGTCCCTGCGCATCCCCCCGCCCCCCCGGGGGGAAACACGGTAAGGAAACCAAGGATACCGGCGCCGGAGGAACGCTTGGAAAACCAGAGCAACAAAGCGCTCTGGGCTAGACCTGAAACCCCCCAAGCAAGAATTCAGCCGCTCGGCGTGACAGAGGGTTCTCCTCATCTTCAGAAAAGGAAGTTTCGATTTTCAGACTTGTTGCAGGGCCTGCGGGGCCAGGGCAAACCTCGCCACCGGCGGGCAGGGCTGAAACGTCAGGGCGGGGGAAGAACCGACCCCTCCTCCGGGAACCCGAATGTGGCCTCTGGGCCCGGTGCCCCGGCTGCTTTAGCCGCCTGCCCGCGGCGTTACGGGGGATCAAACGGGCTCTTTACGGTAACACGGAAGGAAACGGACCCTGAGGAAGTCGCTTCCAAGTTCCTCATTTCGTAACCAGAAACCATTTATGGAAAATCTGCCCGAGACACACCGAGCGCTCGGCCCCGCCGAGGCGCCCGGGGAGCACGAAAGGACCCGGAGTTCCTCTTCACCGCCCCCGCAGCCGGCGGGACAGGGTGGGCCGGTAGCAGCGCCGGCTCCTCCGGGCCCACGCGCCGACCCGAATCCTCCGCTTTTCCCCCCAAACGCGGGCCCCCGCCAGCACCGCTCCGCTCCGGAACGGCCCCCACCGGGACAGCGGCGCTCCCCGCCCCCCCGGAAGGTCGCGCAAGGGCACGGTGGGCCCCGCTCCCGCACTTCGGCCGCGCCCCGGCCCCTCCCGCAGCCCGGGGCTGGTGGAGCGCGGCCCGGCACCAACGGGGCGGAGGCGCGGCCTTAGCCTCCCGAACCTGCCCCGGTCGCGGTTCCGATACCCGCCGCCCCGCCGTGGCCCGGCCTCGCCCTACCGGCCCTGCTGGCTCTCCGCGCTGCGGTGACAACGCGCCGGGATCCGCCCAGCCGCCCGCGCGCACCCCCGCACTTCCGGGACACGCCCGTCACTTCCCGTTAGCCGAGGCCGAGGCCCGGCGCCTCACTTCCGGCGGCGGCTCCCGGCGCGCGCTGATTGGCTCTGGGGGGAAGGGGGGAAGCGGCGCGCGCGATGGCGGGACGGGCCGTGGAGTTGGGGCGGGGCGGGGGAAAGCGCGCGCGGGGCGGTAGGCGGGGCGGAAGGAAAAGGGGGCGGGGCGAATGGGAAAAGGGGGCGGGGCGAAGCGGAAGCCTCCACAGCTCTTAGACACGGTTCTATTTTATTGACGGCCGAGGTGAAAAAGCCACCTCCGGCCCAACAGGCAACCAGTAAAATTTATCCCAAAAATAACTCGGTACAAAAACAGGTCTGCGTCAGAATTTAAAAAAAACCCTTTTACAAGGAGTTTTAAAACCTATCCCAGAACGTAAAAGTAAAACAAAAATCATCCACCGCGGGTGTGTGTGTGAGCGGCCGCCGTGCCACCCCCCCCTGCCGGGGGGAGCCGGGAGCCAGATCCCAGTCCTTCCCTGCGCCCGCCACTGCTTTAGCTGGTGTCCATCTGCAAGAGAGGAGAGGGGACGTCACCACATGTCACCACTGCTACCGGTCACGTCCCACCACCACCAGAGGCAGCCCCCATGACCCACTGCCACCACCCCCCCCCAAAACATGCAGGTTGAAGCCCAAGCCCCAGAGCATCCATCAGCCAGTTCCCCCTGCCCCGCTGCAGAGTGACCCCCATTTACACACCCTCAACGCCAAAGATTTTTTCTAAAACACCACATATTCCCTCGCCCATTTCCCCCTCCCCCCAAATTCTGCTCGTCCTGCTTCTTCCATGACCTCGCCTCAGCTTTACCCCATTCCCACAACCCTGCCGTCACCGCGCACAGACGTGGCAGTTCTCTATCAGCTCTCTATCAAAATTCTGATCTGTCTGTGGCAGAGATGTCCAAGCTGGTTCTGGGGACAGCACACAGCTCCCACAGCTCTGTACGTGAGGAACTCTTGTCTGCCATCAGCATCCCTGACCTCTCCTTTCCTGACACCCCATTTAGTTATTTCACGATTATTTCCTTTTTGGTTTTCCATCTCTGCAGCCCATCGTCTCTGTGGGATTTGTTACGGAGCTCCTGTTCCCCACGGCTGTTCCAGCTACGGAAGAGCCTGCCCTGCCCCAGCCCCAGCAAGCAGGGGACGTGGAAAAGGGGATGTTTCTCGGCTATCAGTAACAGCAGGTGACAAAGTGTCCTGGAAAATAAAGCCAACTGCCAGACCGAGGCTTTAGAGGGACATGGCTTGAGCCCAGTGACCTGTAAAACTCCTTCTCTTTCCTGCCAGCCCCAAGCTGCCGGTGTTTCCCAGCACGAGATGCCGCAGGGAGCGTGTGGCAGTGCCCGAGCAGCACTTACCCTGGCATTGTAAGCATCCAGCTGTGCATCTAGTTCTTCTGCGGAGAGTTGCTGTTTGGAAGTTCTTCCAGCTCCTCTGCCTCTCCCTCTGTTCCCACCACGAGTACCTCGCCTGTTGCCTCCTCCACCACCAAATCCTCCTGAACCACCGCGGCTTCTGGTCATGCCACCTCTGTTTACACTGTGATTTTTAAAAAGCAACCGGTTTAGTGCATTTCACGGGCCCGCAGAAGTTTGCCGAACGGGGAGACGGATCCACGCATCCCACACAGAGAAGGGCCGGGCACAGGGACTCTCCCGTGGCCGTGCGGCGTCTCACCTCTGTGCTGGTCTCCTCTGTGTGTCGATCTGTGACGTGACCAGCTGGATGTTCATGGGGCGCCCTGGAGGAAGAGCAGCCCGTGAGCCTGCAGGCGGGAGGCGGCGCACGGGCCGCTCCGGCCGGTGACATCCCCGAGGGAGATGGCGGCCACGCACTCACCGTCCAAGGGGACGCCGTTGTACTGCTTCATCGCTTTCAGAGCGTCTGCCTTCCTTTCGAAATGCACGTCCGCCGTCCCTAGGCTGCGGCCAGATCTGTCATAGTGCACAGCTGCCTTCTTCAAGGTCCCAAACTCTGCAAAGAGCTCCTGAGAAGAAGAGGGAGAAGAGCGCACGCGTCCATCAGGGCTGCAAACACCCCACAGCCCAGAGACGGCGCCGGCAGTCGCCTACACACAACAAAGCACGCACCGGGGCTTTTCAGAACATCATTGACAACTCGGGGAAAAAAGCACCGAGGAAAGAGGGGAGCACAAGCCCACCAGAAGGATTTCAGAAAGTTGCCACAGGCGGCAAAAGCAAGCAGGACTTCATATTCACCACTTGCAGGGTGCACCTTTAGTCAGCTGAGCGGATTCAAGGGCAACAGCGGGTCTTTTTGTTGAGGCTGAGTCAACGGGGTGACTAAACATAATTCAGACCCTAATCTTTGCACAGAGAAAGAACGATCCATATGAACGCAGAGATGGTGTAGGAATACACCACAAAAAACAAGAGATTAGGAAAAGCTCTCTACTAAAGTATGTCATTTGCTGTCACAGAGGATGGAAACAAAGAGGCGGTAATGAAGCCCCCAATTTTGTTTCACAGGTGCTAGATTTAGGAAGTCAACACAGACACCTCACCTTGGAGGGTTTCTGCTACACCCTGTGCCTCAGAAGCTCAGACCCTTTACCAGAGCAGCCCAGAGGGACAGGCCACCTTCTCCAGCATCTGCTGCAAAGGCCAATGTCACCCAGCTGTCCCCGCTCTCGCTGCCTGAGCATCACAGGGAGCACTAGACACGTTCTCTCACTCTCCTAAACCAGCAGCACTTCCCAGGCAGGGCTGATGGCCACCTCCCACCGTGGACTCATTCACCAGAGGTGAACGTTACGTGGTACTCGATAGAAGGTTTCTGGAAGAGCACAGCAGCAGTGCAACAGAGCTCAGCCACGGCTCCAGAGCTGCCCTGGGCACAGCAGAGAATGCGGGTTCCTCCCCAGCAGCAGGGAACGCTGAGGGAGTGACACTGCCCAGCTCCTCCAGAGAAACCAGGGTTCCTTCCAACCAAGACAGCGCCCGGAATGATGCCATTAGCATGAAAACAAAGCAAGCAATCCCTGCATCTTAGGCAGCGCTAAATTACAGAACAGGACAGTGCTAAATTACGGGACAGGTAGTCACAAATATGTGTAGAGCCATGCAGTCAGTTTTGCTGCTAAATAAACCACACATGGAAGTTTGTCCACACCTCAGCCCAAGCCACCGCACAAAGCACAAGGGCTGGTTAAACTGAGGTAACTCCACAGAGCCATGTTTTACACATCAGGGCCGGACTACGACAAACAAGAAACTGATTTAAACCAAGTCTGAAATTATATCAGGAAAAGAGGTGGTTTTAAGCACGTTACCCAATAACTAGGTGACCTGAAAAAGCCCACTTCCAATTCCCCAGGCACAGCCAGATTGGCGCGTGGAGTGACTGGAATGAATTAACCGATTAAGAAAGCACAGAAGCGGTGGTTTGTTTCTGCCTGGTGAGGAGGCGAGGACCACAAGCCCATTTAAAAGGAAGCGCTTTGCAGTTTGCCTGAGCCAGCACAGCCCCCGTAGAGACACACCTGGGCTTGGCAAACGTTTCTTTCTGTACAACTCATGGTCACTGGTGACCGTGTCCCCAGGGCTGGGGGAGCACCGTACCTTGGCCCATCCTGACCCACACAGGCATAGGGATCAAGCGCACCGCACACCTGGCAGGAAGAATCCAGCAGGTTCTGGCCCAAAGCACGGTTGAAAGAAGGGACAAACAGGCAGCTCGGCCAGAGACTGAATAGAGCAGGGACCACAGAAACTGCGGAGCAGGGAAGCGTGTGCTCCCTCACACAGAACCCTCCCCACTCACACCAGTGGGCTGTAGGAACACCCTGACACTCCACAGAACATGACTATAACAAAGGTGTGCAAACAGGCCCCATAAAACCCAGAGCACACGAATATACACACAGCGTGGTTACGGAATTTCTGCAGTTATACAGCCCTTAAGAGCTTACACTAAATTCTTGAGCCACAGCTGGATTGAGCCCCACAGCAGCATTCACCCACCCCTGTGCTGTGGCAGAGCCACTCACAATGCGACCAGCCACAGCCCTACTGGAGGCGGTGGTTTTTCCAAATTGTGGCCTCTGGAGATCATGAGACCCACTGCAGGACCGACTCCCGCCACACAAGCCCCGGCATAAAGCAGAGCCCATTCATTCGGGGAGCTCCCAGCATGCCCGCCCCCCCAAGCTATTAATTACCCCCCGGTATCGTCGCTCCCCAGCCCCAGCCTCACCTGGATGTCCGCATCCGAGACGCCGAAGTCCAGGTTCGAGACGAGGAGCTTCCCGCCGGTCTCCACGCCGGCCCCCGCCCCGAAGCCGCTGTCGAACAAGTCGTGCTGCCACTTCTCGGGGAGCTGCTTCGGCTGCAACGAGACCGGCACCTCGTTGACCACCGCCGGGACACGGAGGGCCGCCGCCCGCCCGCCAGCCCGGGAGCGGACAAAGGGCCGCCCGCCGGGCCCGCCCCCCGCCCCATCCCGCCACCGCCGCCGCCCGCCCTGCCAAAGGCCCGGCCCCGGCTCGGTCCCCCGCGGCGCCACCGAGCCCCGAGGGCGGCCGCGCTACCCGCCCGCCCCCGCCGCGCTCCATACCCGGCTGTAGGGCGCGGGCCGGTTCCTGCCGCCGCCCCGGGCCATCACCGGCCTGTTCCGCACGGGGCCGCCGCCGCCCGCCCGCCCGGCTCCCACGCCGCCCCGGCCGGGCCCGCCCCCGCGGGTGGCGCCGCCCCGGCCCCGGCCTCCCCGGCCGCCGCCCCGGCCGGCCCCGCGCTGGCTGCGGTTGAGCTTAATGATATCGTCCAGGGACATGTCCATCTTGTCGGCCATGATGGCGGCTCCGCTCCGGGGCCTGCACTTCCGGCCGCGCTGCGCCGCCGCCGGAAGCGGAAGAGGCGGGGTCGGGCGGGGAAGGCGCGGGAGGCCGCGCGCGCTTGGTTGGGGGGCGGGACTTCCGGCGGGGCGGGATGCGGGTGCGAGTGCGGAGCTGGCATGGCGTCGCCTCCTGGCTGTGGGTGGCCAACGACGAGAACTGCGGGATCTGCCGGATGGCCTTCAACGGCTGCTGCCCCGACTGTGAGCGCCGCGGCGGGGCGGGCGGGGGGACGGACGGACGGACGGTGGGGCGGTGATGTCCGTGGTCCCGGGCCGGGCCTGACGGCGTGTCCGTGCCGCAGGCAAGGTTCCCGGTGACGACTGCCCGTTGGTGTGGGGTCAGTGCTCGCACTGCTTCCACATGCACTGCATCCTCAAGTGGCTGAACTCGCAGCAGGTCCAGCAGCACTGCCCCATGTGCCGCCAGGAGTGGAAGTTTAAGGAGTGACGCCCGGTACCGAGGGGCCGAGGGAGGGGTGGGTTGGACTGCGGTGCCGGTACCCGCCGCCCGCTCTGCTCCTCTCCGCGCTTCCGGCTGGGCCGGCCTTAATAAACCTGCATCCCGCTGCCCGCCCCTCCGGTCTCCGGTGTCGTTCTGCGCTCGGGATGGCGGTGGGGTGGGAGGGTGGCGGAGGAACCCGGCACCTCGGCGACGCGGGGGAGGCTGCGGGGCCGCTGACGAGCGGCTCCTCGGCCGCGGAGGGCGGGCGGGGGCGGGGGCGGACGAGACCTTCCCACCCAACCCGGCTATAAAGGCGGTGGCGGCGGCTCCCGAGCGCTGCGCAGCCCCGGCACCATGCGCGCTGTCCGGTGGCTCGGGCTGGGGCTGCTCCTCTGGCTCTGCCGCCCCGCTGAGCTCTGGTACAGGCCGCCGGCTGGACCCCCCCAGTACTCGGTGGGCAGAGCCTCGGGGCTGCTCTCCGGCCTCCGCCGCCCGCCCCACACCCGCCGCTCCCACACCGACGGCACCGTACCGCTACCCGACCCGCCCACCCGGCTCCACGCCGCGGTAAGTACCGGGGCGGCCCCCGGGGGCTCGGTGGGCGCTGGGGCTGCTCCCCGCGGGACACCAGCCACGGGCTGTGCCAGGGCTGGAGCGGGGTCCTCTGCCCGCTGGGCACTGGGGCTTGGCCGGGGCACCCTCGTTCTTCCTAGCCAGCTCCAGCTGGTGCTGCGTGTCCCGGGGATCCCGCTCCCCGCTGACGGTCTCCCTGCAGGAGCTGTGCGTGACAGATGTGGCCCCCGAGCTGCGGAGCTGCTGGGAGCTGCCTGGAACCCCCAGCGCTCTCCGTTGCAAGGCAGATGTGACTGTGTCCTTGGACCCCGTGGAGTGTGCGGAGGCTTGAGACGACCCCGGTGGCTCCTTGGTGACAATAAACGTGCTTGAGCTGGCTCCGCTGCATCTGTCTTGGCAGGGGAGGGAGGTGCTGTGGAGTGGGGGCAACCCCCTTCTGTATCTGCCCCGGATCAGACCCAACAAAGCTGGAGACCGGCTGGGATGGGGGGGTTGGACGTTGTGCTGGGGGCTCCAGAGATGCTCCAGTCAGTGACAGCCCAGCTGGGAGCACTGGAGGGGCAGATACAGCAGGAACAGGGCTGGAGCTGAGCGTGGCCCCCAGCCTGCAGCTGGGGGTATGGGGGTCCCAGTGTCCCCGGGGAGACAGGCAGCCCCATCTCCTGCCTCCTCATGGTGCCCGTCTCCTGCCACCCACTTCCATTCAAACCTCTGGGCTCCACCAAGCCAGGGGGACCCTCGACAGCGCTGGGGTGGCTCTGGCGTTGCAGCCCCTCCACCCCTGGGCTCCTGTGAAGGGCTGTTTTCCCCCTCAGCAGAAAAAAAATCACCCACTGATTGTGACTGGCAAATTGCTATTCTGCTGGCAGCCCCGGTGGCCAGCCCTACAGCGTGGTGGCTGGAGGGAGCCCGTTGGGCATCACGGTGCTGGGTTGAGCCGTGGGGAGCAGCGGGAACCAACAGGGCTTTGCCAGGCAGTGAATGACCGCAGGCATGGCACTGCTGTCCCCGTGTCACCTCAGCTGGGGAGGGTCCTACTGACCTCCCTGCGCTGCAGGAGACCCGGGCACAGCCCCCACATGGCACTGGGGCACCTCGGCCCTGCTCTGGCAGCAGGACAGGGACCTGCATAAACAAGCTGTGAGGAGCTTGGTCTGGGCTTTGGCTAGGGTGGGGGTGGCTGACAGTGACGTGCTGGGTATTGGGGTCTACTCACCCCATCGCCCCCTCCCATGAGTGGCTACTGGGGCCCTGGGGAACGAGCTCCAGCAGGGTCTGGGCTGCTCTTGTGAGACTCAAGGCACCTGCCACAACTGTTCCAGCAAATTAGTTCCCATTAGAGAAACGTCAGGCTCTTGCTACAATCTGCATTGCGGGGGCTGTGTGTGTGGGGGGAGCTCCTCGGGAGAGGGGCAGGAACCAGAGTCTTGAGGGAGGGAAACAGAAAAAAAACAAGCCACAGAAAAACAAAGTCAATCACAAATGTGAAATTCATGCCATAATTCCCCCCCCGCCCCCCCCTCTTAACTCCACGCTCACATTTGCCCCCAGGGACTCGCGGGTTGTCAGTAAACAGACGCTTGGAAGACGGGCCCAGAGGCACTTGGAGAATGGAACATCTTATGCAGAAGTTTTCGGGAGTGAACTCGGAGACAGCTCTCCGAGGCCCCGAGGAGCAGCAGCTCCATCGCGCTCCGGCTGAGCAAGCGGAGCTGACGTTTCCACGCAAACAAGCGGTACCAGCAGGCGAGCACCCGCGCGTGATGAGAGCAGAAATAAAGTACTTTTGTCATATTTTTTTTTTTTAATAACAGCGGTACCTGTTTGGGTCCCAGAGGCAGCTCATTTACGTGCAAATGCTCAGCCCCGGGTAGATGCGTCACCGCCGCTCGGTTGTTTGTTTTCCGTGACAAACTCTTCTGCGGTCTCTGCGGGAAGGGGTCGTGGGCTGCAGAGGAGTCTGAGCGCTCGGCAGCGGGCATGGGGGTGGGTCTGGGAAGGGGGTGGCAGCTCAGTGTCACAGCTGCTTTGGGGGCGAGGAGCAACTTTGCCAGCTCCGGGTGGCAGTGTTGACATGCAGCAGGGTTTTAGGGGGGCACGGAGGGAGCTGGGGGCTGTGGGGCACCAGCTCTGCCCCTGCCCTATGTGTCCCTGTGCCCCACAGTGCCCTCCCTGTACCCACAGCAGGTGAAGCACTGGCCTGAGCTGCCCCCCTGCCAGCTGGGATTCACCCCATTCCCACCCCCAGACTGCAGTGGGAAGAGGTTAGGGCTCCCCATCCCACAGACCCTCAGGGAGCTGAGACCCTCGGCCAGCGTGGACTCACCATGGTGTCTGCTGGGGTAAGGCTGAACAGGGAGCCAGGGCACAGCCCGCAGAACAGCCCCTTCCTTCGGGGGTGAATCCCCAACAGCAGCCTTCGCTCCAGAAGGGAAAAGCCCTGGTCCCAATGGAGAGCTGCAGTGGCGCAGCCACTGCCCAGCAGGGACAACCAGCACCAAGGGCTCACTGGGATGGAGATGTCCCTTCCCCAGAGGCTCAGGAGTGTCTCCAGCCAGGCAGGGATCACAGCAACAGCCTTTCTGCCACAGCCACCATCCTGCCACCAGCCGGCAAGGCAAGACCTTCCTAGAGAGGAAGCACGTTCACGGAATTGTAGAATTGCTGGAGTTGGAAGGGACCTTCTAGAGCCCATCCAGTCCAACTCCCCTCCAAAGCAGGGTTGCCCAGAGCACATCATTCAGGAGCATCCAGGTGGGGTTTGAAGATCTCCAGAGAAGGGGACTCCACACCCTCCCTGGGCAGCCTCTTCCAGGGCTCTGGCACCCTCACACAAAAGAAGTTCTTCCTTATATTTGAGTAGAACTTCCCATGTACCAGCTTGTGCCTGTTGCCCCTCAACCTGTCACTGGGAACTACTGAAAAGAATCTGGCTCCATCCTCCCTCAACCCACCCTTTAGATACATATAAGCATTCATAATGTCTCCCCTCAGCTTTTCCTCATCAGGGAGATGCTCCAATCCCTCCATCCTCTTTGTTGCCCCACACCAGACTCTCTCCAGCAGTTCCCCATCTCTCTTGAACTGAGGAGCCCAGAACTGGACGCACTATTCCAGTTGTGGCCTCCCCAGTGCAGAGCAGAGGGGGAGAATGACCTCCCTCCACCTACTGGCCACACTCTTCCCTATGTAGCCCAGTTCCTTCTCACCAAAGACAGTAGCAGGTGTTTGGGATCACTCCCACACCTCCAGGGCTACCCTTTCCTCTCCTCCGGCTGCAGGTCTCCCCACACACCCCCAGGGACAGGAGAGCATGATGTGGAGTGCATCCATCAAGGCTGGGAGCAGTGGGGACCAGCCGGCCCTTCCTTGCCCTCCCGAAGGGGAGCATCCTGGTGCCAGTAGCCTCAGAGCTGGAAGGGAGAGCTGGGAGCAGCCCAGGGTGAGGGACACACTCAGGACACCATCCCTGCTCAATGCGGCACAGGGATGGGATGCCGTTCCTGCCACAGGCACCTGAGGGGCTCTGGGTTCTCCATTCTCTCCTTGCCGGAGGCTCGGCACCCACGCAGGTGGGTGTCTCAGCTCTTGTCACAGATGACACACTCATTACTGAAATGCCAATCTGCAAACACAGGCTCTGGGATTTGCAACTACACAGCCGTAAGAACCTGAGCTCTGTGGCTGATCCATCCGCACCATGGCTCTTGCAGATGCTGCTTTGCCATCGCCACTCACCAGGTCACCTCCTCCCTCCATACCCACCACAGCTACAAGCCCACTGAAATGCTGGGACCTTACCTCCCCAGTGCAAATTCTGCTCCAATTTTAGAGTCCAGAAAGCATAAAACCCCAGAAGACGGCAAAGACCAGGCCCCCTCGCGCAGTCTAGTTCAATTTTCTAGTGAATTCAGCAAAAGCCTCCTCCCAGAGGGAAAACAAATGGCTGCCTCCAGCCAGAGGGATCCCTTCCCCCTGCACCAGAACAAACCCAACGTGTCCCAGTGCCCGAGGGCAACGGGCTTGTTCTCAGACCACAGCGGCTTCTCCCCAGCTCCCACCAGAGACCCCGGGAGGAGCTGCTGTAGGAGAAAATCTCCAGGCAGGGACTGTCCCCTTTCTGCCACCCAGGCTCCAGCCCCAAAGAGACCAACACAGCACTCGTCAACGTTTTATTAATGATCAGCAACAGAAGTTTACAACAGAGAGAACAACAGAACCGGCACGGAAGGACCGTCCCGCAGAGCGCGGGGAGTGACAGCCACCACAGCACCCTGGAATGTTGGAGGCAGAAAGGGGCTCAGCCCAGCACCCGTCCCCCCTCAGCCCCACATCTCCCATGGGGCCACGCGTGCTGCACGCCCCAGCCCTCACAGAACAGCCCCGACACTTCAGTCCCTCCTTTGGGCGACCCTCCGGGCATGAGGTGGACACCGGCAGCAGCAGCATGAGGGTCTGAGCAGGGTCTACACACAGCACCGGGTCCTGCCGCCTCACAAAGGGTAAAGCCCCCAGCGTGCCCAGAAATCCCTCAAACCTACCAGGGAAATGGCGGAACTGAGGGTCCCTGGGCCACCTACCCCTCGCAGCAGCCGCCACAAGCGATTCACTGGCACCAGAGCAGAGAGAGGATTGACCCAGCTCGACCCGAAGCAGCTTCGGGCCTTCGGGTTCTCCATCTCACACAGATGCCCGTGGGGACCTCCCGCAGCCACACAGCGATGGCCCAGTGTCCCTAACCCAGAGCTGGCAGGAGGAACCACGGGTGTCACATCCCTTCCCTGGCGAGGCTGCTCTCGTCCGTCTGTCCAGCCACCCCCCCACTGCCCGACGGGCCACTCTGGGACAGACTCTGTCAGGACAGACAGACCTGGAGGGGCAGAGGAGACCTGGGTGGCTGCTCCATTCCCCCCCCTACTAAAAGCCAGAAATGGCAGAAGGTAAAAGCACATCAACATGTTAAAATATTAGTTATAATTAAAACCGTTTTGTTTTTCTTTTGTCAAATCTCCTCCCAAGGGAAAGGGGACGGAGGCTGATTAACGGAGGAAAAGCTAGGCAGCAGGATCCTGACTCGTTATGTCTGCATAATTAGTGCAGGAGGAGCTAGGATAGAGGAGGGTAGGATAGCACATCCTACACGCCGGCAGCGGTGTCCCCGTTCCGGGGTCCCCTCTGGAAGGGCTCTCTGCTCCCCAAGAGGGTGAGGCTGCGGCGCTCAGTGACCCACACGTCAGCTCTCTGCCGGCCTAGTGCTTCTCCACCTCCAGTCTCTTCATGGCCTCCAACACTGCCAGCTCTTTCGCTTCCTTCTTCTGGTTCCTGGCTTCAAACTCCAGCCTGCATTAACCACAAAATGCCATGAGATTCTCATCCACCCGTATTTCTAGTAGACTATAAAGCACTGTGAGCACTGCCTTCTGCTTTGTTCCTGAGAGTACTGCAGAAACCTCACCAGGAACCCCCTAGACTCCTCTCAGAGCCAGCTCTTAGGGCTCACCACCATCGTTATCATCACCCCGCAGCCCCAGGCTCCCACACTGGCCAAACACGACTTATTTCTCCCTCTGAAGAAGATGCTGCTCGTCCACACTTGGTCTGTCCTATGACAGATCACTTAGTGCTGTGACACCAAAATGAAATTTACCACTGACCTGAGCCAAGGCCACTGAAGGTAAAGGGCTCAGGCCTAAAAGAGCAAACCCTGAAAGAAGGAACATGCTAAATCCCCCAGAACACAGCAAGGAAATTCTATCATTAATAGAGGAGGAGGAAAAATAACAAAATGTGCTGTGAAGCACATTCTGACATAGCAGAGTTTAGCTCTTCCTTTCCCTGCACAGTCCAGTATACCCACATCTAAGCAGCCTGCAAAAGCTATGGAAGATGAAGGACCGTTTCACTGATTCTGTGCCTTTAGATAAGCCCTTCTCTTCCCATTTGATCCCAGTAATCAGTACTCAGACAAGCGGGATGGAACAGCATGACACAGAACTGGAAGATGAAGAAAGCCAACCTGTTCTTGATGATTCTTTGCACAATTAAATCTGTGGTGAGATTGCTGCCACTGTCCACCAGCTGGAAAATGCCGCGTCTCTTCGGTTCCTGTGAACAAACACACCAGATTCAGCCATGGAAAAACACGCAGGACCTCTGCGTTCAGAGCTTGGGAGTGAAAGGTGAGCAGAAGTCAGAGCAGGTCCTGTGGGCACCCAGCCAGGCACGACACAAAACGATCTCCAAGGGGGGCAGAAAAAAAACGCTGCTGAAAGCAAAGCTCCACCTATGGGGGAGCTGCTCAGGTCTGGCAGAGAGCAAAGATTACAGGATTTCTCATTCTGCCATGAAGGCATCAGAAACAGGCAAAACAAAACAGTGAATAAGAGAATGGAGCTGCTGTGAATGGTTTACTGCCTCTGCTCCAAGCAGCTGCCCTCAGGAGTGGGTGAAAAACAGCATCACCTGCCAAGGACTTGCCTGGGGAGCACCCTCTGCAATACGAATTCTCAGCTCAGGAACATGAACAAATCCACGGGATATCTATCAAACGCTGACAAAGACACCCGGACAACAGCAGCCTGTGTCTTACCTCGTACGGATCAGAACCGTCCTTGTCTGGCACCACCTCAGTCATCCCATGACACACAACTGTTACCTGGAGAAAGACACGAAGTCATTGACAAGATCCGAAAGATGACAGGGGGCTTCCCTGCAGCACAGCCTGGAGAACAGCAAAGTCCCCCTGCTGTACCAGGCCTGGCAGTCTTTCGGAGCCCCCTGTAATCCCGCTCTGCAGGATCACCCCTCTTCTACACCCCTGTGCTTTCCTGCACCACATTCAGCTCCCCAAGCATATCACACCCCCAACATCTTCACTTACATCTATACATAAGGACTCTCACCCTGAAGTGATCCAGCAGATCAGCAGTGACAGCATAGGGGGCTCCAATCACTACTTCTGAGACGTACTAGAAAATAAACCAGGTGAAGAGTCCAAATTTGAAAGGAAAAAAAACCAACAAAGCCACCAAAACAGAGGCCAGACTGCTTCCTAAACAGACTCGAGCAGGTCATCTGATTACAGAGTTAGGAACAAGAAAGCTGGTTTAGCAGCCACTCCTTGTAACACAGGATCTTCTCGCTCCACTAAAGAATTTTTTGTTTTCTGGTACTGCATATATAGCAAATCCAAAAGTTAATTACTCAGGGCATATGTTTTCCCACATTTCTTTCCCAGGAATTTTCTCCCCTGCTGCAGGGAGCAGAGTTTCCTACAAGAACAGGGCTGCAGAGCAGAGAAGCACTCTGCAAGGCATCCACCATGGAGGTGGAGGGGTTCCACAGCTGGCATTCCCCAGGAGAACAGAGGGGCCCAGTGATTCCTTCTGAGAGCATGCAGCCTCTCCGGCAGCCTGAAGGGATCAGTCTTGGTTTTGCCTTCTCAGCACACACCAGGAACTCATACAGGAGCTGGCTGCAGGTGACCACCACCCGGCCCCAGGTGATTTCTGGAGCAGCGCAGAGACACCCATCCTACCAAGCACTTACCCTGCAGGCCAAGACACTGAGTGTTCTCTCGTGGATGTTCATGATGGGATAGTTCTTCCCTTTGTAGCGATTTACTTCCTAAGGCAAAGCACCAGGCACAATTAGAAGAGAGACAAAGCAACCCCTTTTCCTTCTCACTGTCTCCCAACACAAAAATCCCACATTGGCCAACACATCCCTGTCTTACAGAGGACAGCCTGTGTGTTTCAGAAAGAACAAAGGACAAGCTGCCCTGGCTTTGGACATCACATACAGACCTGATCAAAGTGCAGCCCAGCAATGATGTAGGGTTTCTCTGCCAGCTGGTGAACCTTCTCCAGGAAATCTACGTGCCCAATATCTGCAGATCCATTTAAGGAATTGAAGCTAACATGGAAAATTGGGAAAGAAAAACAGAAACAGATGCACTGAAAAAACACAGTGGAAGACAGGAATCCCAAGGATTTTATTTTTGCATTACTTGTTGTGTATGTCCTAAGAACGGTTGCCTCCTCTCTCCTCAGGCTCCACAGGTTCTGAGCAAAAGCCAGACACCTTCTCAGCTCTACTTCACGTGGACTCAACTTTCCTCTGTCCAGAATCTCTACCTGTTTCAGGTATTCTGGCAAAACACCTCACAGACCATCCCAGGGAGGAGGTGCTTGCAGTCACTTGGTCTGCAAGAGCCAGTCCTCAGAGGGACCACAGTGTGAGCATCAGAGTGGAGGGTGATCAGCTGTCCTGAAACCTTCCAACAGCCACAAACTTCTCTAGAGAGGATCCATAGCTCCTTTTTCAGTGTCCCTTGACTAAGAAACTGCCAGTAAGAACTCCTGCCTCCTCCCTCAAATGCACACCTACAGAAAAGAAGGTGGTGGGGGGGAAGGAGGTAAATACCCTAGTCTGGTGCCTCAAAACACAAAAATATCAAACAAAATCACTAATACTGTTTTCTTAGCAGAGTCAAGGATACGGAACAGATCGAAGGCTCCGGCCACGTAGATGATAGTGTCTCCTGGCTGTGGCTCCTTCCCTGATGCAAACTGGATGATCTTCTGAGATGTCTGTAGGAACTGTGAGACGCCAGTCCAGGGACTGTGGCCTTTTGGCCCCTGGGAAAACACACACCCCACGTTTCAGGATCCCGGAGGGGCTTTGGATAACACACAGGACGCAGCTGCAGGTCATTTGCCAGCCTTCATTTGCCAGCAAGTGTCATGGCTCTCAGCAGCTTGGGCTTTCGACATTCCTGGCACCAAGTATTTATGCAATATCACAAAATCCCTTTTCACTCTATTGAACACAGTCTAAACCATCCCCTCAACAGCCAGCTAAGGAGATGCCGAGAAGAAAGCTCAGGAAGGAGGAAGGCAACAGGGCAGGCTGGGATTTGCAGGACAGGCAAGGCTTACTCATGGAGACAACACACAGCCTACCCTTGGCAAGATTGAAGGCTACTCATTTCCCTGGCGAGGTCACCAGGCTGGGAGCTACAGAGTCTGGCGCCGGTGAAACCAAAGATGGAGCTTTATCCCCTCCATGTGGCAGTTTTGGGAAACAGCCACCCAGTCACCCGCTCCGGGCCCTGCTGTGCTCCCTAAAGCCAGCAGCTCTGCAGGACTTGGAAGAACAGGGACAACTCAGCCATTCCACGGCAGCATGCAGAAGGGGGTCATGCAGGGACCTGGTGCCCAGACATTCTCCCAGATCCAGGCACCAGGACACAGCCATGCTGGAATGATAGGGCCCGTAAAGCCTGCTCAAAAAAACCCAACCCCAACATGGTGGAAAACGAAGAGGGTAATTCAGCCCGGTCAGCAAACCCCCTGTGAGTGAAAAAAAGATGTAGGTCCAGGTGCTTGTTAGTCAGTGACAATCCAACACCCAGGAAAAAAAGCCTTTTTAGAGGTTACCCCAGACGAGAGCTGGGCATGACGGCAGGGAGCCCCAGGAGCAGCGCTCTGCCACCTGAAAACCAGGCATTTTGTGGATTCCGCAGCACAGCATGGTATTACACGTCTGCAACTTAAATGCTTCCCTAACACAACACCTTTAAAAACACGAGCACCCAAAAGGAGCATCCACAGAGGCTGTCCCTGGGCTGGAACTGCATGCAGGCACCTGGGTCCCAAAGGAATCGGCGATAAAGACTTTACAAGCAAGCCAGAAAACCAGCAAAGGTTCAACTCGCAGCAGTTCTGTGACACGGCCCCGTGCGGCCACACCTGCCTGTTCCACGGACTACAGCAGACACTCTACGGGGCAGCAGACATTTACTGAGGTTACTACTAAATGCGGGGTGAAAAAAAAAAATCGAATCCTGCAACACAGGCCAGAAAGCACATTGGGAATCCTTCTCAGACAGGACAACAACCAGACGTCCACGACCACAACACACATTACCTTCCCAAAGTTGTCAGTGTGCTTCCGATAGTCTAGGTCCTCATCCTGAAGGGAGATAAAGAGTCAAAATGTTTAAGCACTCACACAGCTCATCCAACCAAGAACATGCTTGTGTGGGGCAGAAGTGCAGGGAAGTCCAGGCCCGGACTCCACACTGTTGATCCCTGGCACTGAACGCCGACAAATGAGTTAATATCTAAACCAGAGCCGTGTCCCAGCGTGAGTCAGACGAAACGTCCTTATCTGATCCCAGCCTGGCACACACGGTGACGGTGGCTTCTGCCCAACCTGATGGCATCGCACACCTACGTCCTGCCTCCGCTACGCAGCCCCCGACAGCACAGCATCCCTCCTCTCCTAAAAAAATTTTGCTAGAGATGGGCACCGCTCCCTGCCAGAGGGACAGCAGCGCTGTGCCAGATCTCAGTGTGGACTCACACAGCACGGCTGAGCCAATCTAACAGCTCAGCTCACTGAAAGATCTTCCTCTGCTCCTGAATTCTCTTGTGCGTCCCTCGTCTTGCCACCTGTTGTTATACAGGGGATTCCATTCACTGGGTTGCTTGTTCACCAAGTCAATTCAACTCATTAACCAACATAAAACTATTGCCTTTATTTTCCTTTGGTCAGGTTAGCTATCTACCAGGTTGTGAGCCGAGGAGACTCAAGAAAGGTCTGGTAAGACTAGAGACAGCAGAAGGCAGAAGCAGGCAGCTCAGCAGGAAAGAAGAGGACTTTCCAACTCCGGCAGCACTGGGCTGGTAGGCCAACATGGCTGCACCATGTAGTTTCACCCTCGGAGAAGCCACAGGTGAGCCTGTAGATCCTATAACATTCCTGAAGCCCACACCAGTCAGGAGGGATCAAAGCTTTTATTATCCCCCCCCACATCTTTCCAAAGCAGCACGGGCTGAGATCACACTGTGATCCCAGACAAGCTTAAGCAAACATAAGCAGGTTGTTTTGCTGCCACTGCCCATAATCCGCTTGCCAGTTCTCCGTGCACCCAGGAGCCAGAACCCAGCAGCTCTACTGCCACTTGGGGCAGCAAAAGGACAGAGCTGGCTGTACACCCTGGACTCCAGACTCCCACCCAAAGCCCTCTGACTCACTATGTTGCTGTGGTGAGCCTTAGTCATGAGCAGCATGCGGCCGACGAGGTCGGTAGTGGACACACCTTGGGTGCGTTTGCATTCCCTGCAGGGAGACAAGCAAAGGGTAAAGCAGAAGCCACGGGAGCAAATGACTCTCCTCTTCCCACTGTTACCGCAGAAACACCCGAGACACCTGATAAATCCAAACCAGGGACCATCCTGAGAGTCCTCCTTCTACCTGCTCTTGATACAGCATTCATTTGTGAGCCTCTGCACCTCCTTCACCCCACAGCAACTGCTCACGTGAGGAAAACTTACCCTCCCAGTGAGGCTCCAGGACCAGAACTAGCATCTGCTGGAAACAGGAAGCCCCAGCCAGGCAGTGGCTAGTCTGTGACACTTCCCAGAAGCCAAAATAGCAGGAACGACTGAAGCTCTGACACGTTATGGCAAAATTAAAGTGTGACCTGAAGAGAGCTGTTTCACCTGACCTCCCTTCAGGGCATAAACTCCCAGAAACTCTACCCAAAAGAAGGTAAGAAGGTAAGAAGGTAAATATCAACGGGTTACCTGTATCGTCCCGCGGTCTTCACTTCCTCGTAGGTGTCCTTGCCATCTACTGTTAAGGTGATGTCATCTGCAAGAAGAAAAAAGCCTCAGAAGTGCATCCCGAGCCTTCCTGCCCAAAAGCTGGTGTAGAACAGCAGCCGTAGCTGAGCAGGTCCAGCACCTAACCCAGACCAGAACTCCTGCAGCCCGAATCCCTGGGCAGGCACGTGGGATCCAGCCTGCATCCATGGAAATGTCAGGGGTTTGCAAACTCTGTGGAGATGAGCACATTCCTGGATACTAAACACCACTAACCAGGGGGTCTGGTGTTTTTTAGATAGTCCAGAAAATCTGAGCTGGCTGCCCTTGGGGTGAATCCAGCTGTAGGCACGACTGAATTATTGTCTGAATGACAATAAACAGCTACTGTTGGTCTCAGTATTAAAAAGCACCTTAACTTCTCTAGGACTGGTTTTAGCCATTGGTTCATGTTTCAACTTTTTCAGTCAATTAATCAGTCTTCCAACAGCCCGTTCTTCCCCTCAGCAGTGACACTTCTGCAGTGACACTTCTACAGTGACATCAGGCCACCTTTCAACAGAGTTAATTCTGGTTCCTCTTTGGCATGGTTCCTAACTCCTATCAACAAAAAACACCTCTCACCTACCTTTTAGTGACAGCATAAAATCTCCACCAGTGGAAACCTAAGCTGGGTTTCACCTGGCAGAACAGCCAGCTCACAGTGCTCTTTGTCACACAGTTGGGTGGCACGATGATGAGTCCCCACACCCTCACCTGAGGGCACAGGGACAGAAGAGAACATGCTGCCGGCAGAGAGGGGGTTTGCTCCCTGACACCTTCCCAGCCCAGCGCAGCTATTTCAAAACTTATTATCTTTTGCATAAATGCAGCCTGGCAAAGCTGCTATTGCTCAGGTAGAAGCACTGAGTGATGTGGCAGAGGGGATAAAGGCTGGGAAGCCGGAGCAAAGGCCACAAGGACATCTGTGTTGCCATAATCCCTCACAAAGTCCAGTAAAGGGTCATGTGCCCCAAACACACCACACTCAGGGCAGGCAATTAAGTTAACAAGGAATTTGATAATCACCCTGTCCGCGTCAAAAAGCATATCTACCTCATAGAAGATTAATGATTTCTTTGCGTTTAATTAGATACTTGGCTCACCAATGGCAGGTGGTTGAGATCAGAGGAGGAATGATACCTGAAATGGGTGCAAAGACTACCCCTGATTAAAGGAGCAAAATACCTTCAGAGAGGCAGGGAGGAGGGGACAAGGCTGAACGAACACGAGAAGCAGTGCCGGGAAGGGACAGAGTACAAAAGCAAGAATGTTTCCTCCGAACACCGGTTCTCTCCAGTGACTGTAAACTGAAAAGTGTTCTTAGTAAGAACTAGGACTCTGACCACACGGTCAGCTAAGCCCTTGAACAGCTTATCAGCTGGATAAAGAGAGAAGCTTTTCAGATCTGATCTCATCCCAGGATAAGCAGGTATAAACACGATTGTATTTCTGCACACTTACCTTTTTAACAGTGTTTTTCACATTTAAATTTTGTAAACGACTTTCACCTATGCACAAATTTCTGCTTGTGCTAAGGGCAACCTCAGGATAATTGTCAGGCAACACGTTTCACCTTCATAAGTGAAGGGATGCCTAAAACCAGGGGATCTGGCCACTCTTAGGGTGCCTGGCACACAGACGTATTTCCCCAGAACGCCAGGAGTGGCCATACTGCCCAGCACAGACCTCCTCACAACCAGGGATCTGCCAATGCCCAGAACATTCCTCAGTTTGCAGGAGGGAAATTAAGAGCACACAAGCCCCGGAGGGTGTCTGTGTTAACAAAACTATCACCTCCAAATATCACTCACCACCGTGCACACAGAAGTCACAGTTATACTTGTCCAAGGTTTCCAGCGTGGTGACATAGGGAGCTCCTGGAGCAATCTCATCCACCCACTTGATGGCTTGCACCATTTTGTACCTCTCCTCCTGCGTAAAGACAGGGGGGCCCTTGTGCTTGGCGATCTCCTCTGGGCGAGAAAGAGAGAAACCCAGTTAGAAACTTGTACTACAGCTATGAAGATGCCCACCTACAGGAGCCACACTCATTTCATGGTTGGGTGAACTTCACTGTGGGCCTAAACTCAGCCAGGAATGGCTTGTGGTAGAGAAGGAAGCCCCAGCTGGATCAGGAAAGATTTTAATTCATTTGCATTTCCTAAGTGCATAACAAGGGCCCTGGAATTCACTCAGATGGCAAAAGGTCTCTGTGCCCCCCTGTACCCAGATGCTTCCTACTGGGGGGACCACAGGGGTCTCTCCTGGGGTAGTTTGCACCTGCAAACCAGACTGATTTTCAACCAGTTCAGTTGTTTTTACAGGACAGAACACAGATCATAGAATGGTTAGAGTTGGAACGGACCTTAAAGATCATCCAGCTCCAACCTCCCCTGCCATGGGCAGGGTCACCTCCCACCAGACCAGGTTGCTTAAAGCCCTGTCTAACCTGCCCTTGAACCCCTCCAGGGATGGGGCAGCCACAGCTTCTCTGGGCAACCTGTTCCAGGCTCTCACCACCCTCACAGCAAAGATTTTCTTTCTGTTATCTAATCTAAATGTCCTCTCTTTCAGTCTGAAACCATTACCCCTCGTCCTATCCCCCCTCAAAGGCAGTCTGCAAGCTCTGAACCACTTCACCCTGGGGAGCACCAAACTCTGCTCATTCACCCAGGGAAGACGCCTTCCTTTTGGAGGCTGCTGCTCCTTGAGGAGATGCAGGGAGAAGCCTGCTTTCACTGAATCATAGAACAGTTAAGAGCTGGAAGGGACCTTAAAGATCATTAAATTCCAAACCCCCTGCCCTGGGCAGGGTCACCTCCCACCAGACCAGGTTGCTCAAAGCCCCGTCCAGCCTGGCCTTTCCACGGGGACACCTCCCTCCTCTCGGGGGCTAACCTCGCCGGCGATTCTAGAGGCAGCAGGAGGTGAAAAGCCGAGGAAACCTCTTACCGTCCGTGTGGACTCCAACAATCAGATAATCTCCCATGGCGCGAGCCTGGCGCAGCTGGTTGGAGTGGCCATAGTGCACCATGTCATAGCTAGAAAGACAACGGGCCGCTCAGTGCGGGGACGCCGGGGCAGCGGCAGGAGGTGACCTTCCCCCGGGACAGCGCTGACGGGGGAGACCGTCCCGGGGCTCCGAGGTCTCTGCTGTCAGGCAGCGACTGTCCCCTCAGCCGGCTGGCGGGGAGGCGGCCGTTTCCCTCACGCCGCCATAACCCCGACCCAGCCGGGGATCGGGCTGCCGGGTGCGGGTCTCCCCCCCGCGCCGGGGCCCGGCTGCACCCTCAGGCGCTCGGGACGGAACTGGAGCACCGTGGGCCCGTCCCGAAGCCGCTCCCGGCGGCGGAGCGGTCACGTCCCGCAGCCTCCCCCAATTCCCCCCCCCCCCGCCGCGCGGCGGTGACAGAAAACCGGAGGCACCGTGGCAGCCAACACGATTTATTCCCGCCGCCCGCCCCACTCACCATCCGTCGCACCAGACGCGAACCGGCCGCTGTACCCCCGCCGCGCCGCCCACCGGGCCGCCGCCACTGCCGCCCGCCGCCCCGTTGCGCAGCATGGCCGGCGCTGTCACCGGCGGCGCCGCCCGCAGCCGAGCGAACGGGGCCGCCGCCCGCCCCGCCCCGCCCCCGCCGCCATCTTGGGCCCCGCCCGCCCTCAGTTGCTCTTCCTGCGCCGGGCGCCCTTGGCGCAGCCGCGGCCCAGCCACCCCCCGGGCCGGGCGGGCGTTTCCTCCTTCTCCTTCTTCTCCTCCTCCTTCTCCTCCCGCGGCGGCTCGGCCCCCGGCGGCGGAGCCACCGGCTTCCGCGAGTGCGTGGTTTCCTCTCCGGGGCGCAGCGGCTCGGCCAGCGAGAAGATGGGGTCCCGCGCCCTGCGGGAGAGAAAGAGAGGGGCGAGCGTGAGGGCAAGGTGACACCAGCCACCGGTCTCCCCCCGGGACAAGGCCACCCACCCCGGGCAGGGCTGCTCACCGGTCATAGCGCGGGATCTCCAGCCCCAGCTCCGCCATCAGCAGCCGCATCACGTCGTCGCAGCGACCGTGCAGCTTCAGGGCGGCCAGGTCATCCTTGGGTGTCCACTGTGGGAGTGACAGCAGAACCGTGGCTGCGGACATCAGGATGGGGCCCGGATCGCTGCCTGCACCCCACAAGCCCCACACAGAGGGGCTGACCCCCCCACTCCCACCCCCTCAGCCCTTCGGACCCAGCGTGAAGGGCTCTCACCTGCAGGTTCACAATATACAGCTTGGGACGACGAGTGGGGGGTTTGCTCATGCACCAGAGACGGGGGTATTTTTTCAAAACCTGTCACAAAAAAAACAGAGAGGATCAGTACAGCCACAGGCAGGCGTAACTGCAAACCGTATCAGCGAGAGGAAAAGGAATGTATTACCAGGAGGGGAAAGAGGGAGGAAGAGAGACTATCACAGATGGTGGGCGAATCCTGACACCAGAGTTTACAGTTGTCTGTTTGGGAGGAGACTGCTCAGCACCAAGGTGTATCACCAAGAGGGAATGCTGCTAACAATCTTCACCGAGTCTCTAAAGTTACCTTTAAGCTGGAACCCAGACAAAGAATCACATCTGCTTTGCTTGCAGCTTCTGTTGCTGCTTCCCAGTTCAGGGGCTGCCTCAACGTCCCCTTCTCCCCAAAGTGGACGATTGTGTCTCTCAACTGTGCCCCACACTTGTGGCACATCCTGCCGGTGTGATGCCTGTGCAGGGCCGTGCGCTCTGTCACGTCAAACACTCGCACGTACTCTCTGTTGGGTGTACAGGAAGTGCAGACCTGGTGTGGTGTGACAGCAAAAAAAAACCAACAAAACTCATCAGCATCTACCCCCGCGAAAGTCCAGGAGCTTCTCCAGAAAAAAAGCACTTTTTGGGGAAGGAGTAGAAAGGACCATTGGGAATGAGATGCTGACTTGGAAAAGTTTGGAAAACCTCAACTAGCGAGTGGAATTACAGACTATGTGATAGTGATAGGAGGGATTTCAGAGGAAGAACAGTCAGAGGCAGAAGGATCTAACAAAGTACAGAGAAAAAGCTACAGAGTTGAACAGAACACTTTGTTTTGGCGCTTGCTAACTAGTTCACCCCAAACCCGATGGCCTGAAGATAGGAACTAAGAAGAGGCTAGCCCTTGTACTACTTTGTCTTGAGCTGGTGAGAGATAAATATTTCACATGATCTTCTTGTGAGGCCACTAGACAGTACCTTCACCCTGTTCTGGCCGCTCACCTCTATGTACATGTTTCCATGGAGCTCAGATATTGCTGCTCGGGGTAACCCGCTCCGCAGGTGCAGCCCATCACAGTTTTGAGACACCACGTGCTGCACCTTGAAGAGAATAAAACCCTGAGCTAACACGTAGGCAAAGGACTGAAAGGATTACTCAAATGCAGGTGATGCATCCAACAGCTCTTTGCGTCAGAGCAGAACCCACAGATGAAAAGCACAGAGAGCAGACCTTCATGAAAGGTAAATGAAAAGACGACTCCTGCTAAACAGAGCTCTACTGGGTCTGGTCAACCAGCCTCACTGGGAGGCAAATCTAAGGTGTTAAAGACAAGGCAGCCAGAGCTACAGTCTGGAGCCAGCCTAATGAAACTCAGCCGTATGTGAGCACAGCTGCTTTTCCCTACAGGGATGTGTTGCCTAAATGAGTGTTTTTACTCAGGTGGCTCTCTCAGAAAAAGGTTGGGAGTTTTTTCCCTGTTGGGTTTTATTCATCATACTTAGACCACAAGTGAAATGTGGAAAAAATACCTTACCAGGTTATGCTTGTGCAGGCAGGCAATGCTCATGTGGGTGAGCGTGGGCTCTGCCTCACTCAGGTCTGGAGCCCTGACAAGAAACAAAGGAAAAAAAATAAAATAAGTTGGAACCGCCATTAATCTTCCTCAGTATCAGCTTTCTGCTACGCAACTCAGAATTCCTCTCCCTACCTGATGCTCCTGCCCTTCTGCAGCAACGTCCATATGCCGTTAGGGCCTCTGTAGTCTGGGATTGAAGCTGCCTGTGTTACCGGGAAAGGAAAAACCAGGCCTGACGGGCAGGTTCATACCCTTCGTCCACAAACACATCAACCCGCTCTCACGCAGGACAGCCAGATACTCCTCATTCACGGCTGCTTTTTCATTCTCTCCAAGTTCTCCAGTGCAATGGGTCCCTAATTGCAGGAAAACCTTCTTTTCATACGTTTTCTGTCTCTCTTGCACCTCTTTCTCCTACCTTACAGCTCTCATTTTCACCTCCAGTATTTATTTGCTCCAATTTTACCATTATCAAATCCCTCCAGAACTCTTTTTAACCCTTGGTATTTCCAATTTCCCTACCCAGAACTCAATGCTTGAAGTTTCCTTAATTCCACTAGATTGATTGCTGGCACATCGCATTCTGCATTTTTTAGCAAAAACCCTTGTGACGTTAGCATGCATACACCCTGCCCAGAATCATGCTCCATATTAGCACGGACTGTAGAAAAGGGAAAGAGAAATAAGGTTCTTGTCTCAGAGTTGAGACAAAGGTGACAGATGTCACATGAGAAGAGGCAGAACCAGATTTCCCAGAGGCCAGTGAAACCAAACATTTATTAAACTGTCATTTCTTAAGTTCTGATAACAGCTCCTACTTGCCCATTAATGCAGACAACGTTAATTAACTAACTTGTTTTTATATTTTACACCAGAAGTAGTTGAAGAGATTTGAATGAAGAGAACTGGAGAACTCCTTGTTTCAGGAGCACGTTGTGTACACGCTCACAGAGGCCACGCAGCCTCGCAATCTCTTGGGCAGCAGGCACAACCCTGAGATGCGAATTAGGAAACGTCCTGGCCGTGGTTCGGAGCGTAGCAGCGTTAACACAGCATCCCACACTCAGAACACACGTCACGAAGCCATCCAGAAACCACAAAAATAGCCCAAACAATATTGCAACACTCCTGAAGGAGCTCCCAAAGCTCCAGCCACTCACCCCCAGAGAATCCTACCGTACTGATCCCGGCTCCGGTATAGATGACAAGGTGCTTGGCGTTCCGGACAGCAGCTGCCAGCTCAGTCACCTTTCTCTTTAACTCCTCTGGTTCATCACAAACCTGGAAAATACAACTGGGCAAGTTCACGTGTTTCTGCGATACAGCGCATCGCTCAATTGGAGGAACGGGGAGCTCCGTAGAAGTTTTAATACGGGCCTTGCCAGGCCAGGAAAAGCACAGAAAAAAACCACAAACATTAGCAGAAGTGGTTTCTAAATAAAAACCCGTGGGTGTTGTCCACAGAAGACCAAGGGGAAAGGCTCTCTGGAGAGCAGCACGTGCAGATCTGCCCTCCCAAGAGACGGGCCCATACACGGGACCCCGCATGCATTTGGAAAAGACACTTTAGGAATCCGGCAGCCGCTGAAAATAAGGCTGAGGCAAAGACAAAGCGAGGGCAGAGACGGGAGGCTGCAGGCACGGGGCCCGGCACCGCCCCCGGTAAGGCGGCTCAGCCGCTTTCCACCGCGGCCGCCGCAACTCCAGAGCCCGCCCCCCCGCAGCTGCCAAACCGGCGACAACCCCCCCCCAACCTCCGGAGCGCAGGGCTCCTCTCCCCCTCGCCGGGCTGCTCTCCGCAAACCGAGCAGCGGCTGCAGGGGGGGGGGGGGGGGCCCCCCCCCCCCCCCGGACCCCCCCCCCCCCCCTCCCCCGGCGAGGGGATGGGGGGGGTAGAAGGGGGGAGTTATTCCCCCCGGGAAGGCCACCCCAAGTGACTTCCCTGCTGTCCCTGTGGCCCTCCCCCCCCCCATCTTGCCCTCAATAAATTTTGGATAAAATACGGACAAACCAGTTGGGTTTTAAGGCTGGTGATTCCTCGCTGCAAATGGAGGGGGGGGGGGTGTGTGTTGTTCCCCAATATCCCCTCCCCCCCGGTTTGTTACGTGATAAACGTTGACTGTCCTTTGGGACAAACAAAAAAAAAGCTTCTATTTATTCAGGTTATAAACAAATAGAATTATTTCTGGGATTTGGGGGTGTGTGTCCCTCGTGGTTTTGGGGCTCTCGTGGCTGTGACGTCATGCTCTGGAGCCCCCCCCCAAAAAGGGGGAAAGCTGGGGACACAGTGTTGGATATTCCCGGGGGGGTCACCTTTAGGGGGTCCTTTGTCACCCCCTCTCCTTGGGGGGGTTAGATCAGTTGGGGAGAAACAGTCACTCTTGGGTCCAGGCTTTTCTTGGGAGGAGGCTTTTCCTTTCCTTTTTTTCCTGGGGAGGCTTTTCCTTTCTTTTCCTTTTTTCCTCCGGGGGGCTTTTCAAACCCAGGTTTGCTTTCTGAAGCTCCAGAATTAAATCAGATGTACCTAATTGGTCTTAAAAATTATGAAGGGATAAAAAAATAATGTATTTTCCCTTAATAATATTAATTACTGAAATATAAACCTCTTTTTTTTAATTGCCTGGGAAGTGTGGGGGCTGCTGAGCCAGGGAAGAGGGGGGAGCACGGACTGGCCCTTTGTGACAACCCCCCCGACCTGGCCTTGAACCCCTCCGGAATGGGCTGGGGGGGTTTTCTTCTGGGCAACCTGGGCCAGGCTCTCACCACCCTCAAAATGAAGAAGTTCTTCCCAAAATTTAACCTAAATCTCTCCTTTTTGAGCTCAAAACTCTTCCCCCTCGTCCCATCGCTCCCCTCCCTCATCAAGAGTGTCGTTGTCCCCCCACCCCCCCCCCCCCCAGCTTTCCTGGAGCCCCCCCCTTGAGGTCTTCCCCCGCCCCCCCCAAGCCCCAATATCTTGGTTTCCCCACTCATGATCTTGGGGGACACAAAGGACATGGGGGGGGGGCACCGTGGGGGATGGAGGGACGTGGAGACAACCCATGGGGACACCACAGGGGGATGGAGGGACATAGGGACACCCCCGGGGAGGAGGGGGCATGGGGACACCAGGGGGCATGGGGAGATAGTGGGGGACACAGGGCCACCAGGGAGGATGAGGGATGTGGAGGGACATGGGGGTGTCAGTGGGGGACGTGGGAGGACATGGGGGGGGACAGCACCCCAAGGAGGATATGGGGTTGCTTGGGGATACCATGAGGGAGAAGGGTCATGGAGACAGCCTGGAGGGGACATGGGGACACCATGGGGGATGTGGAGACATGGGGGGGGGGGGGAACAGGGCCACCATGAGGGGTGAAGTGACATGGAGACACCACTGGAGATGTAGGAACATGGAGGGGACACAGGGACACCCCAAGAAGGACATGAGGGTTGTAGGGCCATGGGGACACCATGGGGGCTGTGGAGATATGGGGGGCACAGAGGGACACTATGGGGGTTGTAGGGACATGGGGACACCCCAAGGAGGACATGAGGTAGGGGGAAAGGGACGCCATGGGGGATATGGGGACAGCCCAGGTGAGGCATGGGGTCACGTGTGTGTGTGTCTGTTCCCTGCCGCCAGCCCTGGGGTGACACCGGGGGCACACCCCGATAGACAAACAGCCGGTGTCACCCTGGCGCACCCTGACACCACAAACAGCACCCCGACACACCCCGGGACGGTAGGGGGGGGACATTTAGGCACTGGGGGGGGACGACACTCACACTTTGGGGACAGTGAGGGACTTTGGGGGGGTTCTCTACATACTTTGGGGACACTGAAGCACTGGGTGGGGGTCCCTATACACTTTGGGGACACGGGGGGGGGGGGAAATGTCCCACACTTTCGGGGCACTGAGGGACTTTTGGGGGGGGGTCCCCACATACTTTAGGGTCACTGAGGCACGGGGGGGGTGTCCCCACAGATTTGGGGGCACTGGGGGGGGGTCCCCACACATTTTGGGGACACTGAGGGACTTTGGAGGGGTCCCCACAGGTTTGGGGGCACTGGGGGGGGGGGGAGTCCCACACATTCTGGGGACACTGAAGCACTGGGGGGGGGGGGCAAACACTGCAAAAAGGGGACTTTGGGGGGGGGTCCCCACACACTTTGGGGACACCGAGGGACTCGGGAGGGGTCCTGACAATAAGGGACTGAGCGGAGAGGGTCTCCACACACTCTGGGGACAATAAGAGACACCCCCCCCCCCCACACACACACACTTTGGGGACAGGAGACAACCCCCCACATCCCCCCCCAAACCACACACAAATGGGGACGCTGTGGTGACACCAAAGCACCTTTATTGCCCCCCCCGGCCCTGGGTGGGTGGCTGGGTGGGTGGGGGTCTGGGGGGGGGTGTGACACATTTCTGGGGGGGGGAAGGGGCGTTCACTCGTCCTGTCCGGGGGGCGGGGGGGCCACAGCGGCCCCCAGCGTCACCTGGGCCAGGTAGTGGGTGTCGAAGCAGTGGCGCCGCTTGGGGTCCCCCCAAGAACAACAGCCCTGGGGGTCCCGCCAGGCGTCCTGGGGGGTGGCGCAGAGGGTGGCGATGCCCTCGGAAAGCTGCAGGTAATAAAATTTGGGGGTGTCAGGGGGGCTGAAGGGGGGGGGT
>JAOQGH010000003.1:33208748-33224879 GCA_025769975.1 Gallinago jamesoni | reverse complement strand
CCTGGGCACCACTGAGAAAAGACCAGCCCCGTCCTCCTGACACCCACCCTTTAAGTATTTGTAAGCATTGATCAGATGCCCCCTAAGTCTTCTCTTCAAGACTAAAAAGACCCAAGTCCCTCAGCCTTTAGTTTAGGAAGTTAGTGTCTTCTAACTTTAAGAAGTTAGTGTCTAACTAACTTTGAAGTTAGTGTCGCTGCTGAGAAGTCACTTGTGACCCAGCTGTGGCTCAGGACAAGAGACAGACCGAGGTGACACAGGCTGCAGCGCTCCCACAGCTCCCCGTCAGGGTTCTGGAGGGTCTGGGGAATGATTCGCATGGGAACACTACAGTTTCATACCTACCTTCAGCTTTGTCACCGCCTTGTAAACCGCAGCCTCTCTTTCTCGAAAATCCCTCCCATTTTCCTTAAAAAGGCCTCTGGTGCTAAAGGTAGAAAACCTGCATTCATTTGGGGTGGAAGGTGCACAATTAACATCACAACAACCAGGAAATGCAGGGAGAGCCAAGATGCTCCAGGTGAAGCTGCTCTCACCCCCAGGCCTGGCCCCTCCTGACTCTCTGGGATGTTAATCCTTCACCTCTAGCCAAAGACAATTTTTCCCTCTCAGAGAGAAAGCATCTCACCTGGGAAAATTATATTTATTGCACAAGTACAAGAAGAAATATAGAGCTGGATGTGACTTCCTGGGTTACAGATTCCAGTTTCCAGTTACAACTTGCAACCACATTGTATATTTTTTCTAATAAAATTAGCCAAGTTGCCCTTTAAAAATATTTCTGAGACATTTTAAAAGACTGTTGCAATGATGCACTAAGTGAAAGGAGTGATCCCTGACTCCCAGGGCTTTTTTTTTTTCCTGTGCTTGCAAGGAAATGATCTCCTCCAAACATTCTCTGCCTTTTAGAAATCAACCTTTGAATTACATGTTTTAGGTTTAGAATTAAATTTACCTGCATACGTGTAACCAGCTCTGCCAAAAGCATTCCAGGCTTCAAGGGTGGCATTTACACTTTACTGTTTCCCAGTAGAAATAACGTGGCTGGACACAGCCCAGGGCACGGGTGCGTCACCTCGTGTACAGTCACCCTGCCAAGAGCTGATGCCCAGCAGCTCCCTGGGTGCTCCCAGTTGATGAACCGGTGCCCAGCAGGAATTCCGGCCGCTGCTCTGAGTACCAGCACTTCCACTCCACCTGACTCCAGCCCTCAAAGGGAGCCCATCTTCCTGGAGCCTTTTCCAAGCGCCGCCTGTGCTGCAGAAGCCTCTCAACTTGGTGGCGTGGAAAACGTGATCAGGACAATTTTGCTTTTATACCCAAGTCATTAAAACATAAAGGACAGTAGTAACCCCTAGGTTGTTCTTGGGGGAAACCCCACTGGTGGTTTTCCTACATTCCAGCTCTGCTGGGAGCACGATTCGGTTTCTCTTTAGCTACTTTTTTATCTTAAACATGTACTAAACCCATCTCACCCGGTGGGATTTTCTTTGTGGCCCAGGAAAAGTAACCGAATGGCCGCAGTTTTGTTCCATTTTTGGTTTTACTCCCCTAAGACAATGGATGCTGCAAACACCATTACCCTTTTAACCTGGCAAGCCCTATCCTGAAAGCCCACCGAATTCTTCTAAAACTACTCCCTACTCTTGTGGGGCCCAACACATTGTAAAAACCATTTACACAAGCACCAGTGAACGCCCAGTCGGCACCAGGGACTCCTGCAGCAAGGATGTGATTGTGCTCCGTGCACGGAGCCACACACGGGGCAGCAAGAAGCCCTCTCCCCACCAAGGACGGGTCTCCTGCTCCCTCCAGCTTGGACCAGGCATTCCCGACCCCTCCCAACTTCTCCTCCCATCGCCACCACGGGGGACTCTCTGCTCGGAGGTGGGTGCGTTCACACACCACTGGAAGGAGAAAAAAATACGCTGGTGCTCGTCTTGTGTCCTCTGCCTTTTTTCTTCCAAGTGTTCCCCAGTCTAAGACGGGCCAGACGGTCTCATCAAGCGCTCCTCTCATTAGAAGAGAGGCCTTCGCTGCAAAACCAGATGTCCCCGCCTCTCAAAATGCCCCACGCACCCGGGAAATCACAGTTTTCAAGCTGGAAACACCGTGCGAGGACGCAAACATCAACACCGGGTGAAAATCTCTGTACTTAGACCTCGTTTTACAACCTCTCGTCAGAGCAACAAGGACAAAGCGAACTGCAAGGGGAACACAGAAGTCTAATTATTACAAAACGTCAATACCACCCTCAGCCCCCTCCCAGGCACAAGTGATCACAAGGATAACCCATCCAAACGAGCAGCATATACAACTTTACAAAGACATATGTATGGTTCTCTGGTCAGCCCTTATAAATAGCGTTTTACATATTAAAATAAATATGTCCACGTTGCCAAAGTAGCAAGAGGTTTCTTCATTATTTAAAAAAAATATGTTACAAAACAATATCATTTATATTTCTTGCTTAGTTTAAAAAAAAAAAAAGTAATAAAAAAGTCATTTTATAAAATAATAGGAAAGTAAATTGAGTACAAGAGTGTCCATCCCTAGCACGTGTCCTGGGTTCGTACATTTTGACTCATCGTGAGATGCTGACCTCCAGGAAGCCGTGTAACCGTTCCTTCACTTCTAGTTGGACAAAAGAAATCCAGTGCTTGCTTTTTTTTTTTTTTTTTTTTTTCCACCACTTGTATCAAGTCCATGATGTAAAACTCGTGGCAAGGGAAGAAGTCCTAGATCTGGGGAAGGTTCTCACTGCTGCTATTTATGGCTTTGCTACTCCCTGTATCAGATCGCCTTGTGTAGCACAGGATGTGAACGGCCAAAACTGAGCCCTGGAGCCTGGAGGCAACGAGTTCCAGTCAAATAGTGTAAGCAAGAAATCATCGCCTTTGCTTTTTTGCCTTTTTTTTTTCTTTTTTTTTTTTTTCCTTGCCACATCCTAAGTGTGCGAGAGTGTGGGAGCACGTGGGTTGTCCAGGTGTGAGCGTGCGTGGGTGTGAGCGTGCGTCTGCCTGCATGAGCGTAAGGAAGAAGATTAGGAAGTGTGGGAGAAGGGCCTGGAGCCTCCCCCCCGATCTCATCGCTCTGCCCCTCCGCGGCCCCCTTCCTAGTTACCGCTGCTGAGCATCCCCAGGAGTTTGCTGGGCTCCAGGCCCTGCTGCTGTGCCATCTTCTGAACGTCGAAGCCCATGTGCATGAGGAACTGGATGACGTTCATCTCCTGCCCCGTGAACTGGTCCCTGATGGTGGGGCAGGAGGGGTTGCAGTGGGGCCAGGGGCAGCTGTCGATCAGGTGGATGGGGCAGCCTTTCAGAGGGGCTTTCCCGTTTTTGTTGCTCTCGTGTAGGCTCCGGTCCCAACAGTGCAGGGCCCGGGGTAACGACGTCCCCTTCACCTGGATGTCCGTCCAGTGGCTGCAAAGACAAACCCCACAGACGGCGTCAGGGGCCGGGCAGACGAACGGGCTCGTTCCCCTCCCTCTTTCCCTCTTGACCTCGCATAGAATCTGCAAAAGCACTCACTTGCGTGTAATGATCTCATGAGACAAACAGGCAGGAGCAAAGCTAGCGCTAAAGGGAAAAAGGAAACAAGGATTAGGTCTTGGAAGGACAAAGTACCTCCCGCTAAAATAGAGCCTTCCGGACTAGGTAGAGGGTGGAATTTTTACTGCCCCTGGCAAGATTTTTAGAAACAGCCATGACTGTCGTGATGTAAAACTGGACTGGAAAACGTCCAGAAGAAAAGGATCCTCCCTAACAGCGCACATTTGCACAAGAGACTCCTGAACACACGAACCAAGGAAGGCACGTTAACGGCTCCTCCTCCGCTGTCTCGCCCACCCTCTGGATGTTTTACAATCAGCACTTTTCCAAACATCCCTGTGAGACCGATGGCTGTGCAATGGCAAGGAGGCTCAGACCTCGCCTTGGAGGTAGGGAAGGAAAAAACCCCACGTTTCGATCAGTAACAAAGGGCAGATGGTAACTGGGAAGCTGGAAATTACTTTGCATTTCTCCAGGAATGAAAAAGGCAAGATTCTTGATGAAGACTAACTAATAGCTACCAAATTCACAACACCCGTTTCTGCAGAGATCTGAGAGATGCTGCTAGGATGCTGGACAGGAATGTCTCTCATAAATAAACGTGCCGGGTTTTCCTCAATGAAATACTTACGTCACGTCCTTCAAGGTGTTTCTCAGCTCCCTACCCAGATTCTGGATGTAGAGCCACTGCCCCTCCTGAACAGGCTGCCCAGTGAGGTGCACGTTGTCTACAGTAAGCTGGGCCTCATCAAAGAGCCACTGGACAACAAAGACTGGACCTAGGGAGACAAAAAAAAAAAAAAATGGAAAAAGGAATTGCTCAGAGTTAGCTAGGGATAGAGAGAAATCCCTAGAGTACATTTCAAGTCCTCTCCTTTAATACTTACATCGAAGAGTGGGATAAATCTTGTATCCAAAAAAGCAGTTCCACTCCTCTCCCTCTTTAAACTGCAGCTTACAGCGCTCCGGTACGATACCGTTCCAGTACCTACAAGACAAGGCAGCAACAGAACCAAGGTCACAGCACAGTCTGAACAGCAGCCTTTTCATGTCCTGGGCTGTTTCTATTCTGGTTATAGTTCCAACATACCGAGCAGCGTTCTTTCTTGGATACTTTATCCCATAAACACATTTTAGAGCATCTACAACATGCTTTCTTTTGCATGTCTAGATTTTAAATGATTGCCTTTTCCAAGAAAACCACTGATGCAGATGTTAAATGCTCTTTAAGTATCAAAATGAAGAAGATAGAGAAGGAGGACATCTTCTCCACACCCTAACCTCTTATCAAACTGTACTTTAGAGCATCTGACTGTACCTTATTCCTCTTCTGATGGCTTCTGTTGGAGCGCACGTTATGGTGTCAATGCAGTCGGTTCTGCGGTACTGTTTATTATCCAGGAACCAGCCGGAGTCTGCCAAACCTCGGACTTGAATCCCTTGATAACCCATCTCCTCCAGCTGCTCCGCCACTCGGTCCACGTTGAGGAGCACTCCCGTCCCTCCAGCACTGCAACGGCAACGTGCACACTGCGGCCACGGCACACACCAGCCTTGCACACCTATCCTTGCACGCGTATCCTCCCACGGCAGTGACCACCTCCCCTACCCACAGCACTACCCACGACCAACGTGGCAGCCACCAAGTTATTTCTTTGCTTTGCAGAACCCTTAGAAATAAAGCCAGCACTGATTTCTAAGTGCCTGGTAACTCAGAAATCAACATATATGGGAAATATATATACTTCACATTTGCAAGGGGTTTGGCTGCTCAAAACCTGAAAGAACCCGAAGTGAGACAAGTTCACTCTCTGGAGTTTCTCTAATACACCCCCGTGCAACACACACTGAGTGCACCACAGCTTCCTGCAACACACCACCGTCTGGGGCACCCGCGTCAGGCAAGTGGCATTTCTCAATTGGGATGTCCCCAACCTGCTCACAGGAGGAATGTGTCTTGGGGTGTGGGCCAGCAGGAGCATTCTCGATGCAGGGAAGAAGGAACACATGCCCTCCCTCTTGAAAAGCTTTTACCTTGTTGTTATTCTGTGTACCTGGACCAAAAGCCAAGTAATTAACATTACACACACCCCCCCCCGCTGTACCACTGCCAGGAGAAAGCTGAGAAGAGGTACAGGGTTTGCTGTCTGAGCGTGACTGTACCCCTAGAAGAAGTTTTTCAGGATCTGCTGAGACCTCCTCCCTAACAGCCTCCTAGAATGGAAATCTCCTGTCCTCACCACAGGAGATCTCGTCGATACCCACCTGCTCCCTGCAAGCAGCAGCACCTTTGCAGTGCTGAGACCTTTTCCCACCAGCTCCTTTATAACCTCCTGGATGATCAGGGCTCCCATGAAGGCATATTCATCTGGAAGAGAAAGCCCAGTGTCCACAAAACTCCTTCCTGCCCGTGCGGAGACTTTCGTTTCCTCTCCACAAACATTTGAGAACTTTATGAAGGGATCATAAACCAAAAACCAGCCTGTTTCTCCACCTGTATCAAGTACATCCAACAACAGAAACTTCCACCCATACAAAACTTGCTTCGCTGAGAAAGACTGAACAGAGAGTGCTGAGGATACACAGAAACACAGGGACACTTCCTACAGCAGGGCTCAGGAACTGGTCATCTTGGAGAAGGAAAGCAAGAGCAAAGAGGAAGGCGCTGGGACCCTTCCTCGACACGTGAGGAACACGCACACCTTCCTACCACCCAGGATCTTAGTTCCAACTCACTGCACCCTCTTTTCCCCAGGTCATAAAGCCCATTCAGACGAGCAACATCTCACAAAACGTCACAGCACAGACCTCTTTGGCATCACCAAAAGGCACCATGTGTGCTGAGGTGTACCCACTTCATGGGAACAAGCCTGAGAAGCTACAATGAAGTGAAAAGGTCCCTTTGCTGTGACAAAAGTGTACCCGTGGCACCCACGGGTGGTCAGTTGCTCAATGTAAGAGTTAGTGAAAGAGCCACCGAGGGACTCAGTATCTGGTTTAAGGCCAGATCTCAAAGAAAAGCGTTAAACCTTCTGCCTTTTCAGTGCCACATCACGGAGTATCTTGAGCTCACAGTAGCGTACATCAACACCGACCCCATTTGGGTCAAAGAAAACCTTTCACCAACAAAGGAGAGGAGAACTAAGCCCCCGGTGTTTCTGTAGACACCACTGCACCCAGACACCAATCCCGCTGAAGCTGGGAAACCCAGAGAAGCAGAAGACAGAGCAATTCGTCGGCACGAAATCCAGCCTAATTGGGAAGGGGACTCCTCTAAGCAGACTCCCAGAGCTCCATCATCATCAACACGACAGCCGATGGCAATGCATGTATCAAGGTGAACTATTCTTCACTTCCCAAAGAAGCCTGGGGACAGCTTCAGCCTGACACGCCACGGCTCCTGTCAAAGGCCAAAGTCTCACGTAGCAAACCAGGGCTCCTCAGCCACACCGTTTAATTTGCCCGTGTGCTGGAACCTGGAAATTCATCTAAAAGGAATTTGGTTCCTCTAATCCTCGCATACTGCCCCAGTGTAACAGCTCTGCGCGCGGTGGCTCTGAACTACGTCGGCACAGCCCGAGCTAAAGAGATCAGGATGTTTTATCTGGAAGTAGCTTGATATTCTTTCCTGCCCTTCAGCAAGAAAAAGCCTGTTCTTCATTCACGTAATTTCACAGAAGTCTGGCCACATCCTTTAATGTGTGATGTCTGGGGCAGCAACAGCCCATCAGCAACACTCACTTTTCTCAGACTTGGAAGAGGCACCGCTCCAAACATCACTTGAGCAATAAGGGATGAATCTGTAAGAGAGAGAGAGCTGTGTGAGCACTGATGTTCCTTTGACACGCAAGGAGGGGTGAGGACGGGGGCAAGGAACCGGAGAAATTAAACCCTGGGGAAGGGGAAAAGGGGAGTGTTTCTCGTCCAGTTAAACAACTTACCTTCTTGCACACCAAGTGACAATTACAACTGGCTGGACTTTAATGGTAGTTTTACTGGGTCAAATCAATAAGTAATGTGTCTTTTATCAACCTAATTGAAGCACTGAGCTCAGAGCAACGGGCCAAGATTTTGCTCTCAGCTGCCCCTCTGCCGTGGGGGATGGCCTGCCTCAGCCAGCTCTCCGTGCTTCAAGTTTTCACAAGAAAAATGAGAAAACTTTGTTAATGCAGCATAAAGGCTGGCTGCAGTCACTGGAGGGTTTTGCAGGCATGAAGTTATCTTCCCATTTTTGTCTCCAGCTTGCAGAATGCACATTAACGTCCCTCTCTCCTGCTTTTCCCTCCTATATAGATGGGTATATGAACTGGTGTCTGTCTCATTTCTCTTCTCTGAGCTGCAGGAGCTGTTCCACGTTCCCCTCCCATCGTCAAACGTGTAACCTACCATCAGCCCACCACGCACAACAGGGTTTGCCCCTTCAGCTCTTCGAGAAGGCTCCCAGAGCTACCCCCAGTTTGTCTCCATTAGGACCACCCCACAAATCCAAGGAGACTGGGCTAAAGTGTCTCCAGATCTCGCCAGCGCTGCTTCGTTAGAGCTGAACTAGAACAAACGAGGGAATGTACGATTCCCTCTTGCAGGTGCTAGCCTTAATCTGCCTTGGCAGCATCCTTGCTGGCCAACGAGGAGAAGCTGTTGAAGTATAACCCTCTTTCCCCTCCTCCTTCCCTCCTTACACCATGTTCGCGTTCCACCAGTGGGGGTTTTCTTCTGGCTGTGACGACAGGATCCCGGTTCCTGCGGAGGGGCACAAAGAAACAAGGAATGTCCAGACGACGGTCTGAGACCTCGGAGAAACCCCACAGGAGCCTCGCGCGGGACCTCCGGCCACACAGGACACAAACATCCACGATGAAAAACACGGGCGAGGGAAGCGGAAGGGACACTTCTAAATCTGCCCTTGGGCACATGTGACTTTCAAAATTTGGTTCACGCTTCGAGATGAAGCCCATCGAGGAGCCCCTTGTGCAGAGAAGTTGTGGCACATTCTTAAAGTGGAGCACTTATCCAACAAACAAATCCTGGCAGGTGAATCCCGACACATGCAGTTATAAGATCCGTGGGAGTGACGGGGGTTTAGGTAGTCGGGAACCGGAGCATCAGCAGGGAGAACGGAGAGAGGAGCATCCCGAGCCTGGGACCCGGGGCCAATTCCACCGTAGGCACGACGCCGAGAGACGCAGGTGCCAAATGTGGGGTTTCACACACACAAAAGCAGCCGGTTCGGCGACGTGACGCCATTGCAAGCGAGGAAGGGGTGGAAGGAGCCAGCCCCGGGTCAAAGCCAGATTTGATTCCTCCCTACGCACGTGGGGCTCGTCCCACCGCAGGGAAACACGCACCCGGGGCCACGCATGAGGAAGAGCTTCTGTCAGGGACAGGGATGGGGATGGGGACAGGGACGGGGACAGGGACAGCTCTGCGGACAGGACTCAGAGAAACAGAGAGCCCCTTGAAAAAAACAAAAAAATAAATCACAGCTCTGCAGATCCAGCTGGTTTGTGAGCGCACACACGTGTTTAAAGTAAAGAAAGAGGTTGCCCAGTGTCTGGCGCTGTCTGACAGTGACAACTGCACCTTGGGGTGTATGTGACGTCCCCGATGAGTGGGGAACACGCACTGAGTTGGGAGGGGAAGACTCACTGCGGGAGGGGGACACTTGCCATGGAGCGCCCCCCTGCAGCAGCGAGACCCCCTGGCTGTGCTGCAACACCGTGCCCGGGGTGAGACTGTCACACGGCAGCGACCTCGTGCCTGCCACGACACTGCCACGACGCGCGTCCCGCACGGGGTGGGGGGACAACGACGACGACGACACCAGGACTCACCCACTCGTGTGGCGGGCCACTCCCGGGAGCTCATCAGGCGGCGCATGGTGTCGTAGCGGGTGTCGCAGTTCTCCCTGTTGAAGCAGTACCACCCCCCTGGGGGAGAGAGGGCTCAGCGGGCCGCCCGCCCGACGAGGGGGGCCGCAGACGGCGGGGGAACAGGGCGGGGGGGGGCGCCGGGACTCACCTTCCAGGAAGAGCAGCCACCGCCGGCTGCCCTTGGATTCCTTCAGGTAGTACCTGCGGGACAAACGGGGCCGGGGCGGCGGGGGGTTAGGGCTCGGCCGGGGCGGTGGAGGAGGGAGGGGAGGGAAGGTGGGGGGGGTTGAGGACCGGGCGGCGGCGGGGCTGGCGGGAGGCGCTCGCTGCTGCACCTGTCGCCGCTGCGCCGCTGCGCCGCCGCCAGGTGACGCCACAGGCCCGGGGGCCGGCCCGGGCCGGGGCGGGGGGGGGGGGGGGGGGAGCGCGGGGCGGCCGGGGCCGGGAGCGGCGGGGGCCGCGGCGGCGGCGGCGGGGACTCACCCGGCCGGGCTGCCGTCGTTGCAGGTGACCGAGGCGTTGTGCAGGAGGTGCAGGCGCAGGTCGTGCGGCAGCGCCTGGGCCGAGCAGGGGTACAGCGACTGCGCCAGGCTCTTGACCTGCGCCATGAAGCTGTCCATGTTCCCCTCCACCGCCGTGAAGTCCAGCGGGAAGCTCTCCGCCGCCGCCGCCGCCGCCTCGCCTCGCTCGCGGGCGGCCGGTCCCCGCCGCCGCCAGCCCTTCCTACCCTCGCCGCCCGGCCCGGCGTGCAGCAACCCCAGCAGCAGCAGGAGGTGCACGGCCGCCGTGCCCATCGCCGCCCGCCGCCACCCGCCGCTCGCCGCGGCGGCAGCAGCAGCGGCCAGCCCCCGGCGGCGGGCAGCGCCGCCCGCGCTCCGCCGCGCCCCGCCGCGCCGCCCGCGGGGACGGGGGTCGGCGGCGGGCGGCGAGGGCGGCGGCGAGGACGGCGGCGGCGGCGCGGTGTCGGCGGGGCGGCTGCCGGCGCAGGAGCCCGCCGCCCGCTCCCAGGCGGCGAGCATGACAGAGGGGCACGGAGTGCGCGGGGAGCGCGCCGGGGGCGCCGCCAGCCCGGGCGCCGCGTGGGGCAGCAGCCGGCCAGCCCCCGCCCTGCCCTGCCCTCCGCCCCCTCGGAGCGAGGCGGAGGGAGCGGGGGGTCTGCGCCGCACCGGCACGCCGGGCCGCTCCGTCGGGGCGCGCCCCGCGCCCCCCGCCGCCGGCGCCGCCGCCGCCATCGCCGCCCCTGCCGGCGCCGGGGCCGTGCCGCCGGCGGCCGGCGGCGCCCGCCAGCCTCGCCCGCGGGGAGGCGGCGGCGGCGGCGGGGGGCGGCCGCTCAACGGGGCCGGGGCCGCCCGCGGGGGTCGGGCCGCGAAGACCCGCACGTGGCGGCGGCCCCCGCGGCGGCGCCCCCCGCCCCCCTTCCCTCTCCCCCCGTTTCTCCCCCCCGCCCCCTCCTCCGCCGCCCCGACGGCGGCTCCTCCCCGGCTCCGTGCGGGCGGCGCTGCCCGCCCCGCGCCGCCGCCGACGGTGCGGGGCCCCCCCCCCCGGGGTTGGGGGTGACCCGCGGTGCCGGGCTGTAGGAGCCGCGGGGAGCCGGGACCGTCGTTAGGGCCGAGACACCGCCGTCCGGGTGGCCGGGGGGCGGCGGCGGGTGGCTGCGGGGGAGGTGGGGTGGGGGGTGCCGTCGCCGTGGTAGAGGAGGGGACGCCGGCGGGGGCTCTCCCGCAGCGGCGGGGCGCAGGCCCGGTGCCAGCCCCGCCGGTCTCCCCGCGGCGGCCTGGACGCTGCCTCGGGGGGGCAAGGGGGGGGGAACTCTGCTCTTCCCGGCCCGTGAGGTTTGTCCCCCGTGTCCCCGGGGGTGGGACGTCCCCGGTGATTGCAGAAGGGGTCCCGGAGGAAACGCCATGTCGGGTGGCAGTGAGCGGAGTGTCAGCTGTGGGAGCCAGGGGTGACACCGCCGTCCTGTCCTTGTCGCAGACCTCGGTGTTAAAAACCGAGGAAAAAGAGAGAAAAGGCAACGCTTTGAGGAATTCCATCCTCGTTTGGCTTCCGAAAGATTCAGCTCACGCCCCTCCACGGCCCCCCAGAGGGAAACTGTCTCTCTTTACCGGGAAACGTCACCTATCCGGGATCAGAAAAGGTGAAAATAGTATAATCTTAAAATAGTAAGTGGAGGGGTTTTTTGTGGACACAGAGTTAGGGCTGTCCAGCTGCTCTAACTACATTTTCCTCTTATTTAAGTGCCAATAGTACAAACACTATCTTTAAACCAGGAAAAGCCACTAAATTGAACACGAACACTGCACTCCCTCCCCCCCATGTATTTTTGGTCCCAGCACAGTTCTCCATCATCATACCTTTTTCTACACTGGGTTTATCACCCCTTCCTCACTGGCCGTGACAGGTAAAAACAATTGGTCACTGGGACCAGTTAAGGCAAGTCGGAGAGCTCCTCCGGCTGCCCGAGCCGAGGTGCAGCTGGGACACACGTTGGTTTGTGAGAAGTCCGATCAGGTGAATCAGTCAGTCACTCCTCGGGAATGCTACAGCATCACTGCTACAGTCGGCAGAAACAACTCCAGGACCTCAAATTCCACTAGATACAGCAGGAAAGCAAGCCGGGTAAGGTTGGTGAGCTCCGTCCTACTTCTTGGGAGAAAAGGTGTGAAGTTCATCCCCCTTCCTGGGTTCTACCCTCCTCTTTGGGGGGGTCTGCAGTTCTGGGACTCTGAAAGACGTACCAGCTGGCACAGGAGCATGATAGGGCAAAGAGGAATGTGTGTTAACGTTTCAGGTCTTGGGGCCTTTGTCCAAAGAGGTGAAGTAAAGATATTTAAATTTTGCCCGCCTTGGCTTTACAGAGCTTGATTTCTTCTCCTGGTTCAGGTAAGGGAGGGTTTCTTTCAGAGCACTCATCATCCCTCCAAAGCCGAGTGAAACGCTGGTGTTACCTGTCACAGAGGAGCAGGGGGGCTGCTAAGAACGGCGTGAGGTTCTGGCGTGTCAGACTTTCTCACTTCTAGACTTTGAAACCTGCTGCAGTTTAACTCTCTGACACGCTGAACTTGAGAGAACATCAAAGCGCAGGCAGGTTTTGGAGAACTTGGAGATGCTGACGTTCAGCACGAGAGGCACACAAAGTTTTCACCTTTGGGTAGGAGCCACCCTAGGTTGAGCAGACGGGACTCCATGTGGAAGGGAGCTCAGGGAAAGCGTGGAAAAGCTGGACTCCTGCTCCAGGCACAAAGATGGGGTGGTTTTATTGGTAGGAGTGAGGCAGGAGGTAGGAGGCAGCTAGCAAAATTTTAATGATTGAGGATGGGCCCAGTCTTTTTTCAGTGGTGCCCAGGGACAGGACAAGAGGAAATGAGCAAAGACTCAAACATACGAAGTTCCACCTAAACATGAGGAGGAACTTCTTCACTTTGAGGGTGGCAGAGCCCTGGAAAAGGCTGCCCAGAGAGGTGGTGGAGTCTCCTTCTCTGGAGACATTCCAAACCCACCTGGACACGTTCCTGTGCAACCTGCTCTGGGTGGACCTGCTCTGGCAAGGGGTTGGACTGGATGATCTCCAGAGGTCCCTTCCAACCCCATGGGATTCTGTGAGAATAATGTTAAGGGAGATGGTGTTTTCATTTTGAAATGAAAATGAAATCTCTGACATAATATATTCCAGCATGTCCTGATGTTGCTCTATACTTTGAAGTATACCAGACTAAGAGATAAATAGCAAATGAGACAGTTCTGACATTCCCTCCTACTCTGCCGGGACCAAGGCAGCTCCAGGACTTGCCCTTTTGCTGTTTCTCTCTCCGAAACTGGGGATTACACCCAAAGCCCTGCACGAGGACTTGTTCCGCGGGCGTTTCTCAGCCAGCTCTGCAGCCGGGGCTCAGCTGGAGCTCCCTGGGTTGTTTCTCAGTCTTGGGTTGATCTCAAGGCTGTACTCCACCAGCATGGGCGGTGGGGTGAGGGCAAAGCGGCGCCGAGAGGGGATGGAGCTGGTTTGTACCCTTCGTTACAGCCATGACATGCTGCATGATGCTCCAGTGGGAACCACCCTCCTGAGTGTCCCTGGGACGCAGCACCGTCGGGAGCGTGTTGTCCCCTTGGCACCGACAGGAGGAAATGCTTCTCAGAAGCATCGTTACCGGGATAACTAACTATCGCTCTGTATCGCGGCTTGGAACTGGTTACAACATATTTCTAGATGTTCGCAGTTAATTTCTTATCTGTTTGAAAGAAGAAGAAAAAAAAATCATAAAAAGAGGGATTTCCATGCTTTATTGAGAAGGAAATGTATGCGTTACTCTCTGCGTGGGTGCGTGACAATGCAAACAAGGATACGTATCCAACGCAAAGCACCAACTCCTGAAAAAGTGATTTTAGGGAAAGGTCATTCCACGGTTTATTCACTGCGATCACTAGTGAAATGCAGTTTCTGGGAAGTTTCCATCCTGGTGGAGTTGTTTGGCTGGGGCTCACCTGGTAGATTTGTGGGCATCCTCTGGATCCCGACAGTGGCAGAAACCTGAATTGTTCCAGGCACTTTCAGCTATTCCCTAATGAGTTCCTCTCCCTTTGTAGCACTTTAATGAACTCCAGGTTGTAGTTACCTCCCCCCTTCTTTCTCTCCTGATGCTTCTAATTTGAGATAAATATTTGAGATTAGAAGTGGCTCTGGGTATGAAACGTGACCCTTAACCTCCACGCAACTCCCTGATTATGACATGCCATTAAAAACTGGATTCATCTCTCTAATCCCGAAACTTGGAAATGTTCAGCTCAAATTACACCGGTGTCTTTTTAACAGGAGCAACGTTTCTTTAAGGGATGTGTCACTTTCAAATGCGAAATCGGAACCAGCTGCCAGCTTCAGACATCAAATAGAGGAGCTACCCCCTCTCCAGAAACGCGACCACTTTTTTTTGGGCTCCGTGAAACCCAAAATATATCTTTTAAAATTGAATGGCTGCTCCACCTCAGCAGCTGAATAATCACTGGCGTTAGCATAAACCATTTTAGTTATTTCTTCTTCATACCTTCTATGAAGGTATTAATTAGCGGAAGGATGGAATATCTTCATTCTGTGTTAGATGTTTGCAGGGCTTGGGATCTCTACCCTATTTTAAAGACTAAGAACTTGCACACTATAGATACTTGTTGCACCCTTTGAAGGAAAAAGTGTGAAAACTTTCAGGACGATCTTGCCCTTAAGTCCTTATTCACATATTCAAGAGCAAAAAGCAATTAAAAAGGGAATTATAAGAAATATCTCTCTAACTTGTGAGTGCCACAGAGATGGTAACAGAGAATGATTAGGTAATGAATCAGGTAATGATTCATGATTCTTTCTCAAGAGCTGGGGGACACCAAGGAAGAAGCTCTAAACCAAACATGTTCACAAACCACATGATGTGGACTAAGTTATTAATCAGCTGTTCTGTGGTAACTGGCCATATATACACCCCGTGTCCGTCCCAGCTCTGAAAGTAAAATACATCAACTTAAAAAACATTTTAATGCATTTAGGAATTACAGACACAGACCAGGATGCCCTGAACACTGCAGCTGGGTGAGCGATACGACAGTGATACCTCCCAGTGGAATGGAAAGAGTAAATGCAAAGCCACTTCTTACTTTTAAACAACACCTTATACACCAGGACATCCTTTATTACTATTAACTACATCTTATTGAGCAGTTACAGTAAACTATTGAGCGTGCGTAAACAAGGACATGTCTCGCCATCGTTGCCATTCCCATCCTCTCTTTTTCTTCCCTTCTCTTACACTGCTGATATGGTAAAAACGAGCAAGTGTTATCTTTTACAAAAGTGTCTTTCCTTAAAAGGATCTTTTTCCTTTATAGGCCAAGCAAAGCAGACATTTTTGTGGGTGCTGAGGGTGGTGGTGGGGACTTAACATATATGATAAATATAGAAGTAGAGAAAATATTTGGCATGTGGTAACAACTTAGGCTAAATAAATTCCAGTGGTTACCCAAACGAAAGGTTTGGGGTTTTTTTTATGATAGCAAACAAAACAGACTGTAGTTGAATCTCTGAGAACGCCTTCAACACTGAAAAGGCGGCGCTGAGAGCGGAGGGGAAAGCTCATGGATGAAATGCAGCCCCTGAGAAATCCTGTGTCCTACAACGCGAGCCAGCCTTCGTTCCCCAGCTGCTGTCATCCCATCCCCACGGCTCAACTTCCAGCACCAATCACCAGATGCCCAATCAACATTTTTGCTTTTTCTCTCCCCAAAGGACCAGCTCTCAAAGGCATCAGGATGCTGCCGTTTGCCTTCCCACCGGTGACACCCACCCGGCACCGTGAAGGCAGGGACACGCTCCCCTCTTCTCCCCGAGATTCGGCTGCTGCCACGGCTTTTACATTTTGCCCTTTTCCTGCACACACAGAAGGGCGTTCTCAGAGTTACCCGCCACCGGCCCTCACTGCCAAGGTCGAGGCCAGGGCTTCAATCTGCACATTTCTCGCCATAAACGCCACCACAATTCACAGTCTGGGAGGCCCAGCCTCTTGAGGCCGAGGCCGGGGGTGGCGGCTGCGGTGCCCGGACCCATCTCCTCAGAGACCCCGGGGAGGCCCGGGTTTCCCCCGCTACCGCCGAGCTCCGCCGCCTCCGGGGGTCTCCTCCGTCCCTCGGCCCAGGACGGACGGGCCGCCGCCCCCCGCTCCTTTGCCCGCCAT
>JAOQGH010000003.1:33122350-33208648 GCA_025769975.1 Gallinago jamesoni | reverse complement strand
CCGCCGCCTCCGGGGGTCTCCTCCGTCCCTCGGCCCAGGACGGACGGGCCGCCGCCCCCCGCTCCTTTGCCCGCCATCCTCCGCTCGCCCCCGCTCTCCCTCCCTCCAAGGGCCGGCGGCGGCGGCACAAGGCCCCTTCGCTCCCGGGGAAAGGCCAGTCCCGCTCCGCCGGGAAGCCACCCTCGGCCCTCACAGCGCCCTGCCCGGCACAGCCCCCTGCTCGGCCCGGCGGGGCGGGGCGCGGCCTGCGGCAGGCCCGTCCCCGGGCCCAGCTCCGCCCCGGCCGCGCGGGGGCCGGCCGGCGGGCGGGCGGGCGGGCAGATGATGATGGCGGCGGCGGGTGGGGGGGGCGCCGCGGTGTCGGTGCTGGCCCCCAGCGGGCGGCGGGTCACGGTGCGGGTGGGGCCCGGCACGGTGCTGCTGCAGGTGGGTCCGGGCGGGGGAGATCGGCGGCGCGGCGCAGCGCAGCGCAGCGCGGCGGGGGGCCCGGGATGGCCGGTAACGCCTCCGTTCTCTCCGCAGATCCTCGAGGAGGTCTGCAGGAAGCAGGGCGGCAGCCCCGCCGAGTACGGCCTCAAGTGAGTCTCTCCGCCCCGCCGGGCCGCGTGCGGGCCCGCCCGGAGCCGCTCTCCCGGGCCCGGTAGGGCCCGCCGGGGCCTGCGGCCTGCCCGAGGTGCGGTGGGCCTGCCCCGCTGCGGGCGGGCCAAGGGCCCCGCCGTGCCGGAGCTGCTCGCCCAGGGCCGGCCCTGCTCTCGGCCGGTAGCCGGAGGAGGTGGGCCAGGCCCTGGGGAGAGGGGTCGGCGGGTCCGCGCTGTTGGACAGCGGAGTTGTTCTGTGCAAACCAGTCTCCCGGTTCCCCCCAGCCAAGTTCCCGTGGCTTTTGGGGCAGATCACCCAGATTCCCTGTCACCTGCAGCGGGGCGTCCCTCCTCACACAGGCAGGTGGCGGGCTGGGGGGGCTCGGCTTCTCTCAGCCCGTGTGAGGCTCCGTACTTCAGCCCTGTCATAACCAAGGGGTTATTTGCCTGAGCAGCAGCAAAAAAAAGTATCTTTTTATTTAACTGTAAACACCAGGCTTGAATACGTGTTCAGCTGCTGTTTATCTCTTAAAGCCTGAGGCAAAATGTATATTTGAGCGTTTTATCTGTGCCCTCTCTACAGCCTGCAACTTTTTTTTGGTATGCAGAGTAATTTTTGATGATGACTCTTTCCTGAGTTACTGTTGTGTGTTGTTGAGTGGTTGCCCTATGGCTTCTGGTCAGCTGGTGTGGAGTTCTGCTCAATACCTGGATTTCTCATTGTTGCTAGTCCCTGCAGTGGTCTGAAGGTGGTCTAGGATGGTTCCTGGGGTCCTCATGGGCTGTGCTCTCCTTTAGGTTTCAGAGGAGCGTGTTGGATCTCTCTTTGCAGTGGAGGTTCGCCAGGCTGCCCAACAATGCCAAGCTGGAGATGGTGCCAGTCTCCAACAGAGCAGGAGCTGGAAACACGGTATGTTCCATGCATGAGGTGACCCCCCTCGTGCAGTTATGTCGTGCTGGGTGTGACCTCATCAGATCTAATGAGCAAGAGCATGGTTAGGCTCGGCCAACACTTGAGTGGAAGAGCATCCAGAGACTAGTTGAGGTGTGATGGAGATGGTAATTCAGTAGCTGGAAGTCTTTGCTTGCAGCCTCTGTGGTGGTGGAGTTCCAGCTGTGTGCTGGAGGATAGGGAGGTCTTTTGGGGAGCTGAAAAACTGGTAGTCGTGAATGTGTAAGAAGTTAAATGTTGCTGATGACTTTGCTCAGCAGCAGAACTACAAACTCAGTTCCTTTTTCTAATTTCTATTTCAGCTGGTGTTGCCTGCCTCTGGATTTTGACAAAAATCTTATATTCTTACCGGAGTCTCTTTTCCTTCTTCCCCAGCATTACTGTTCATGGTGCATTCGCGCAGCTGTAGCATTTGTTGTGACGTGTGCTGTGTTTAGCAGTTGCTGAATGTCCCTATTTATTATAATTTGCAAAGGTCTTGGGGATGCTGCGTTCTGTTTGAATTTTTGTCACATGTAGGAGATTTAAGAATCTTTTATGCATGTCGTTACAGCAGTTGGAGGCATAATTTTTAAAACAATGCAAAGGTGTTAACGAGTGTAAACATTTTGTGGGGTAAAATGATGTATGATCTTATTTGAGTAGCCTGGGAATGAAAATTTGCCTGTCACTAACAGTCATCTCTTTTTTTACTGACTTCCTTGTATGGAGTTTCTCAGTTTTTGTGAAAGTTTCAGGTCTATTAGTGCTGATCTCTCCGTGGCTGTTTGCCAAATTGCCTTAGTGGCATTTTGTTACAGGCAATTGTCTTCGCTGTCACAAAGACAAACTGATGCATACGTTGAAAAGTGAACTGTGTAGTGTGAGAAGGGTTTGGAATCTCCGCTCTGGTTCGCTGTGGGTGCGCAATGTGGTTGTGGGGGGTCACCGATGTCCACGTTTTCCTCTGTAAAACCTCCATGTGCTTTGTTTTGGCACTAATGTTTTCTTTCTGACTTTGTGGTAGAAAGAAGTTTGTGCTCCAAATGACGTATTTAGTTAAAAAAAATACCACAAGCTGGTAGCATCTGCTTAAAATTTTCAGTTAAAAAAAGCGATGGCATGGAGTTCATCTTCCAGAGGAAAACGTTTCTCTTAAAATGGTACAGTGATGACTTTATCTGACATTTGCAACCAGTTTAGGAGGTATTTTACTGAAGGAAAACAGTGATTTTATTACTATTTTTTTCTCCAGAAGATGCACACAGCGTATCAGAAAGGTTGAGAAGGACTCTGTGCTGTAGGAGAGAGGTTATAACATGGAATCACTTCTTTAGATCACAGAAGAACTAATGAAAGTTTAAGTTGTTACTGTTTAGTCGTATTTCAGCAGAAGTCTACAGAAGTGAGGCTTCCCTTGGAGTGCTCCTTGCTGTTTTATGGAGCTGAGAAGAAACAGCAAATGTGCTTGTGAGGGGTGGAGTCTGAACGAAGTTGCTGTCTCATAAACTAAAAACAGAGATTTCATTTGGAAGAGTTTTACAGAGAGTATAAGAAAATACTTTGTGCAAAATACAATTGACCAAAAGAATTCCCTGCCACAGGGAACTAGTGTCAAATACTGTAGGAAGTTTAAAACAGCTGGAGAACTCTGTGACCAGAGCTGACACTAGCATTATCCCCAGCGTGGTGGCAGTTGAGATGCAGACTCAGTCATGCAGGCTGACTGCAGTAATGCTGGCGTGAATTTGTTCTGTGCCTTGTGTTGTTGTCTCTTTTATTGAGATAATGCGGGTGGAAGCAGGTGTGCTTTCCTGTTGGCAGTGGTTGCCCCTAGAGACAGGACACAGGTTTCGATAATTGATGAGTTTGTTCAGCAGAGCTGATATTTGTAAAGTAGAATGCTTTTGGATTTGTCTTCATGTGTAAAAAAAATTAATTGCTCTAAGACAGGATACCATCAGCACAGTTCCAGTGTTAAAGTTGTTAGCCTTTTGTTTATATGTTTGTAAACTTAAAGGGTAATTGGCACTGGTCTTTCTATTATTTTATATAGAGCCTGGGATTTTTAAAATTGACTTTTTTAATTGACTGAATATGACTTTCGTGACATGCTTAGCTTTGAAGTGTTGCCCAAAAACTGATGCAACTGGTAGTCTGAATTTCTGGGCTGGATTCTTGCAGAACAGTGATGTCAGCTGTCATCACTCCGCTGTAGCTGAGAATAACCTAAGGCTTGTCTCCAGCATAGGAGAAACCAGGAGATTGTGTTAGTGGTGGGATGAAACAACTCAGTTCTGTTGGCTGTTTGTAGATGATGCCACTGTTTCCTTTATGTAGAAGAATTCCTGTCTCCAGCAGATGACAATTTGCAGTCCTGCAAGGACTGGTGGGAGCCAAGGCAGATGACAAACACATTCCTCCAAGGAAATCACAGTGGCTTGTTGGAGTATGTGGTGTCTATTTTCCCCCCGTTGCTCTCTCCTCCCCAGCTCCCACACATGCACAGACGCTTGCTCTCACAGAGAGAGGATGTGCTGAGGTTGAAAACAGAATGAAAGAAAACTGCTGTTGATGTCCTACGTTAAGTCCTCAGACTTTTGAACAAGGCCAATATCTTTGGACTTCAGGAGGTGCTGTCTAATAGGGACTTTTTTTTTCAAGCTTTTCTTTAGATCTAATTGGGAAAACTGAGAATTACACATTTTGAAAAAGAAAGCTGAATATTCTCTAAAAGGTAAAGATAACACCTGAAGTGCTCTGCCCTTCTCCATCTGTTGGTCAGCTGCTGGATTTCTTCCTTGGGACCATCAGGAGTTTACAGAATCATAGAGTAGTTTGGGTTGGAATGGACCTTTTTAAAGGTCATGTCGTCCAACCCCCAAAGTTGAGTTTGAAGTTCTTAGCATTGTCCTCAGTGTGTTCATTTCAGAAATGCCTTGGAATTATTTTTTCTTTGGTAGGAATTCTCTGAAGAATATGTAGGATCTGCACGAGACCTGCTAACGGACATGAATGTTCACATTCCATGTTGAAAAAGTCCTGTTAGAATATCAGCTACCTCTTCTTTGCCTTTTTCTACAGGTGTTTAAAGAACTTGATTATTGAGAGTTCAGAATTAATTTTTGAGAATTTTGATTAATTTACTCTTAAATCGTATGTCAAAAGTTTGTGGTTAGGAAGCATTAGTGAGTTGCAAGTTACACATGTAGTCTCCTTGGACGGATAATAGTTGGTTAGATCTTCAATAATTCAGGGATAGATTTGGGCTGAATTCCTTGTTTCCCTGTGTGGCTGTGCAAATCCACTCTGTGTTCTGCCTCAGGGAAGTTGTTCTGCAAATTGATGCTTAAGTCAACAGAGCTCTGTGTTGGCATTTGAGTTTATGCAGCTGCATCAATCCTGTCCAGGATTACTGGAATTCAGTTTACGCTGCAAAGACCCTTGATGTTAAGTTTCAGTTCGTGTCAAACAGAACATCTCAGTTGCTCGAGACGACACATTGTTTGGGACACTTGCATTGGCTTTTGAATACCTTTTGGTTCAGGATATGGCAGGGCAGAGGGGCCCAAGAAAGCTGGTTAATACTCAAGAATTGCCTCCTCCATGCTCAGGATGGTCCATTCCAACCAATGGGAAGTCAGACAAAAATACCAGGAGGCCCGCATGGATGAACAAGGAGCTCTCGGCCAACTCAAACACAAAAAGGAAGCCTATGGAGAGTGAAAATGAGGGTAGGGAAAGAGGAAAAGGCTGGAGCAAGGAAGATGTACCCTTGGTGGAAGGGGATCAGGTCAGTGATCCTGACCTGAGTCCATGGGTCCTGATGGGATGCGCCCATGAGTGATGAGGGAGCTGGCAGATGTCACTGCAGGGCTACTCCTGATGGTCTTTGATCACAGCGATCGGGAAGAGTACCTGAAGACTGGAGGAAAGCAAATGTCACTCCTGTCTCCAAGAAGGAGGACACAGGGAACTACAGGTGGGTCAGCCTCACCTCGATCCCTGGGAAGGTAGTGGAGCAGCTAATCCTGGAAATCATTTCCAGGCACATGGAACGACAGAAAAATCATCAGGAGTAGCCAGCATGGATTCAACAAGGGGAGGTTCTGCTTGACCAACTTGATAAGCTTCTGTAGTAAAACTGGCCTGGTAGGTGAGAGGAGAGCAGTAGATGTTGTCTATCTGGACTCCAGTAAGGCCTTTGACACTGTCTCTCATGAGGTCCTTGGACATAATATTCATATTCATAGCAGAACAGAACTACTCAAAATATTAACTTCTAAAATAATAATTTGACTACTTTAATTAAAGTAATCCTTTGCAGCAAGTGTTTAGATGGAAGTAGTGGTTCTTTGGATAGCAGGTTCTGGAGGTCACCGAAATATTGAAAAAAGTTATTGTGAAGAAAAAAAAAAAGGTGTTTATTCAATTTTCAGATTGATTTGGTGCATTTTTCCTATAGGTTCGGATCGCATTACAATTAGATGATGGCTCACGTTTACAAGACACATTTGTCTGTCAACAGACTTTGTGGGAACTTCTCAACCATTTTCCAAAGATCAGGTGAGTAATGCAGCGAGAAAATGTTTGTTTGGATGTACCTCTGCGTGAGAGTAGTTAGTTGTTGTTATGGTGATCCAGCTCAATCCTGCAGATTTGTAGAATTTGCATTTATTTGAAGGTGGTTGTTCCTTTACAACACAGGTGTTTGCCTTCTTCATTGCTTTTTCAGTTTTGAGACTCCATAGTTTGATGATTATTGCTTGGGCTACTGCCAGAGCTGAGATGGTAGCCTACCTTATCTCCATCACCCCTATTTCTGTGCTGCGGTTCCATGTGGTGGAGGTTGGTTGTTTCTTTTTCCTTAAGTGAGTTGCTGTTGCTTTTGAGGCTTTGCTGTTGTGCAAGTTCTTCAGGAAAGTCTGGAGCTCCCAGCAGGCTAATGTGGCATCTTCAAACAATGTTTAGATCCTGTTTAAATGGAAGAATTTCTGGTTCTCCGTTCATTGAATATATACATGGGTTAGAAATCTTTATTAGAGTCCAGCCTACATTCAGTGCTTTCTTTTGTCTTTAGTTTTCTCTTAAAAATACTGTATTGTTTTGAAATGTCAAGCTAATAAACTTTTCTCTAAAGACAATTATTTTCATTTTGTCACGGCTTGGAAGATGAAGCCTTGAAGCTGTGACAGCCATTCTGTTCTGAACAGAATTTCCAAATTTCATTTATTTCTATCGTAGTTGGCTTTATCTTTCTCTTGATATTTTTTTTTCATATCTTGTATTTTTAGCTGGTTCTTTCTCTTACATTCCTCACCTTCTGCTAGTTGCTCGCTTGTATTTGAATCTCTTGCTCATCTGTACAGGTGCTGTGCTATGGTATTGTGCAAATATGAGCTATTTTTGTTAATTCCATATTTTAATTTACCATTTTTTCAAATTAATTTCAAATTTTAATTTATCAATTAAATGTGCATCTGAAGAGACGGTAATAAGCGTGGTGGTGCTGTAGCTCAAGCTCAACATTTTAGGGTACAGTTACAGGATGCAAAATGCTGAATCGTCACCTGGTAGCTGAGCTGTAGTAACTGACTGGTTACGGGTATGTGTTAGTACTAGACTAACATGTACTGGTGTAAATTACTTTAACTGAAGTTTTAAAGTTGCTGGTTCTACGCGGCAGTTGAAATAGCTGGAAGAGCGTGGTTCTGGGGCTGAACTGGTTGATGTTACCTCATTAAGTTGGGCTTGCACAGTTGAATTGTGCGACTGGAGTTGGTTATTTCTTTGGTTTAAATGTTGAGCTTTCTATGTACTTGTGGTCTTTCGGAGTGGTTTTATTTGTTACAGGTTATTGCAGTACTAATGGTTAACGTACACGCTGCTCTTTTTAAGTGTCTAAGTGTTGTTAACTTCAGTTCATAAGACACAGCTGTGCCTGCTGGAAGCCGTGCTCAGATGTCTGGATGGACTTTGCAAACTCTTGATTCAAGTTCAACAAGCGGCAAAGATGCTGCGTGTGACAGTTGCAGACAAGCTGGATCTACAGCCATCCATATCGATCTCCTGGGCCGTGCTGCTTTTCACTGTGCGTTGACTAAGTAGTCAGCTAGTTGTTGACTTCTGCTGAGTCCTTCCTTTGACTTCCCAACTGGAGACGTTTTCCTGGAATGCTCAGCTGCTCTAAGTGCGTGAGGGGAAGTATTCTAAATCCACTGGAATTTCCCCCGGGTTTCCAGCGTCCATCTTGGCTAATTGGGTCTGAAGAAGGTCTGGAAGCTATTGTGAGGCTGCTCCTCCTCTCAGCGTGCGGCAGCCCTTGCACAAGATGTTTACAGGCCCTGTCAGATCACTACATGAAGGAATCTAATCTGCTTGCCGTTCCCCTTCTGAAGAACAGCACATCAAAGAAATGACAGTGTGTTTGATGTGTGTGCTTGCCTCAGTGAATGCATGTCATGGATTAACAGCAGCTGGAGGAGGAGCCTGCCGGCTTCCAAGAGTTATACAAAAATAAGTCTCTGGGGGATCTTTCCTTGGAGTCTGTTCTGCAGAGATGGTTGAGGGCACAAGCTTTGTGTGCCCTTTTAGCATTAGGCCTGGGAGAGCTGTTGGTTTTCTGTCTCCCTCTCTTGCCCGGCTGGCAGCTTCCACAGCTTTGTAGGCTGCTTTACGTAGAAGGGGTTGCAGTCTGGACAACTGAAGACAATTTTGACAATAGCTATGACTCTTTGCTACTTCTGTGGTATAGCTCATTAAGTTCAGATATTTTTCCATACAATTTTAGAAGGCTCTTTAACCCAAGAGTTGCTTGGATTGAGGTGAAAAGCAGTTGTAGGAAAGGTGAATTGTACTAGGTTGTGTAAGTCAAACTGTTTTTTTGTCTTGTGGGTCCGTGTGGTGAGGACGCGTGTCCCATTGTGCCTTGGCTTCTCTCTGAAATGGCCATCATCCACCTTTCCTGATAAACAGGCAACTTGAGCTTCAAGCTTTTATTCCTCTGGGCTGTTTTGTCTGCCTTTGCTGGGATCCTGTACTGTTCCCTCTGTGTCTCAGCAGTCCTTCAACTTTTGTCCACTTTTGTGGAGGATTCCTGTAGGGATACAGCTGATCCTGATTGGAGGCTGACTTCAGGGACTGCCTTCTGTCTCAGGGGCCTCAGGAGAGGAGCAGGGCTGCCTTGCTTTACAGGCGCTCGGGTGGGTTTCATTAGCTGATTTGCAGAGAGGTGGTTTCTTTTCAAGTCACCCAAGGTGATGGTGATTGTTTCCTGGTGGGATGAGACATTCGAGAAAGCCATTCCCCCCCACCCCCAGAGACTGGACTCTGGAGAGCACTAAGATCAAGGGAGTTTACCGGGAGGAATTTCAGCTGTTTTGCTTTGAGGATAAAACAGCTGTTGCCATGCAGATGGTACGTACCAGCTCCTACCAAGGGTTGTCCTGGTGCAACTGAAATGACAGAGGGCTTGGGACAAAACTGATGAGTTACTGGAGTGTTATGGAGAAGGATAAATCTCGTCAGCTCTCATTGTGTCTATGGGGGATATCCTGGGGCAACTTTCTCACATTTTTGTTTCTAGTTTCCCCTGCTAAGTTAGGCTGAAACTTTTGAATCTAAAACTTTGGAAAACAACCTTTGTGAGAATTCAGCCAGTTGACTTTCCGAACCACCACTATCTTGGCACAAGACAGTAATCTGGTCACCTTTTGCCATTGATGTGCTTGGGGGAGGGAAGCAAACTGTTCTTCTTAATTTCATGTTTTGCCAGATTCTCAGCTGATTTCAGTTGGGGTTTCACTTTTACTGCTGAAGGGGAGACCAACATGAAAGAGAGTTTCTTCTGCTGTTGAATCTAGTTCTCTCACTGATTTCAGTGCTTCAGTGAAACATACTGGTTGATTTTTTTTTTTTAAGGCCTTTATTTTTCTACAGACATCTGAGTTTAGTCTTTTTTTGTTGTTGTTTGTTTTTTCCATTAAGAGCACACTGTTGTAGGGTTTTCCACATGTGCTCTCTTTGGAAAATGCATGGGCTTGGATGGATGAAAACTGAGACTTCCTGGGACAAGCAGTGATTGTTTTTTCCTTGTCTTTTCTGTGCTTGATCAAGTGAATAATAAACCTCAGAATTGCTTATCTAGAGGAAAATGGGAAGAGAAGCATCTTGTCAAGAGTAGCGTTTTACTGATTTTTCCCCTTCTCTGTGCTAGGAGTCCTTCATTTATGTCTTCCTCTGCAGATAGCGGGTCAGCAGTTGGCATCATCACCGCTGATATATGTCCTGCCTCACAGAAATGCTTAAATGTGGCAGCCCTTCCTTTGGCTTTGTTTGTCCCTCGTCTCCAGAATCTGAAAGTTTCTGCTGTTTCTTTTTTTTTTCTCCTTTTTTTTTTTCTATTTTATTTTTTAATCTGTCTGACACGAAGACAGGCAAATTCTTTGTCCTCACATTATTTGCTTTAGAGCAGCATTTCATTCTGTTTGTTGCTTACATGGAAAGAAACTGACCTGTCCCCAAGGAAAGTACAGTATAAACTGTAATAAACTGTTTAACTTAGATAAGGGATTAAAACCAGCAAGTGTTATTAAGTCGTGTTCCAGATCAGGTACTGGGGCACATGAAGAATGATGTGCTCAGATTTATGTGGTAAGATCAGCTAATTTGAGAATTAGCTGTAATTATTTCTCCTTTGTTTTTAAACTGTCAGGGCTGTGTTTAAGGATCAGTGAATGCATTGGAGCAGAGTCTTTCCCTAGTGTCTGATCCTGACTCTGTGAACTGGGTAATGGCTGTTGTGGAGGAAGGTGGAGGAGAGTGTTGCTGGCCGATTTAGCTTCTTGCTAGTGCTCTATATTGTAGAACAGTCTACCCACTGCAAAACCAGATGCTGCAGTGTTTTGCTCTTTGTTGCAGGGAGTTTATGGAGCAGCAGGGTGAAGCCTCTCCAGTCTGTATTTACATGCGAGATGAGGTAGGTCAGCAAAGTCTTCTTAAATGTCTCTTGTCCTTCTGTCCCTAAAAAAGAAGAAAAACTCAGTTCTGCTTTCCAACCTGGAAAGTGTTTCTTTTGAACTTTCTTGAGAGGGGAAGTAGAAAAATGTTGGTCTTTTCAAAGCATGACGTGTCTGTATGGAAAAAAGCTCTCTTGGAACGTAACCCTGGGCCGTTTAGACCTCTGAGCCCATAAAATGAGCTCAATGACCTGTTTGTGTTTTTCTTTCCAACTTCTTTTAAAGCTCGAGTCAAAACAGTGGTTTCATTTTAATAAATATTTGCTTTTCTCTGTGTTTTGATCTTTTGCTATTAATGTTTTGTTTAATATTTTGTATGTGCGTATTATGGAGTTTGCTCTCCCTAGCTGTCCCCTTCACTTCCCACTGACCTCTGTGGACAGATCATCTTTATTCTGGAACAGGTCATTACAAGCAGATGGGAGGTGTATGTAATGCAATCGCCCGTCTTTCAGCTCAGAGATGTTGCCTGTGATGTAGGGGGGTTGGACTAGACGATCTCCAGAGGTCCCTTCCAACCCCATATCATTCTGTGATTTTGTAGTTTAACTTCTGACATAAAAATAACGCTTTGCTGAGGTTGGATCCAATTTGGATGTATGTATGGGATGGAAATATATGTAGGTCATCTTCCCTTGAGTTCATTTAATAAGCAGTGAATTTGGTAAAGTGTTCCAGGTGAATACCCATGGACTCAGTTCCAACTGCAGAAAGAGTGTGTTTTGAGCTGCTTCTGGTGCTGTGTGGTGTTTGCTTTGATACAGGCTTCTTTCTACAAAGAGCACTTTGAATGCTCTCCCGTAGGCAGTTTCCTTAATTACTTTCCCCTGGTTTTGTTGCAGGTATCAGGAAAAGATGCACTAGAGAAGACGACACTGAAGTCACTTGGCCTGACTGGAGGCAGTGCCATCATCAGGTTGGGAGGAGCAAAGTTTGGGTTTTTTATTTTTCCTTTCTACTCTGGTGGTAAATTTGTTTTGTTTCAAATACCAAAAAAAAACCCCACCAAAAACCCATGAAAAAAGTTCAAAAAGACAAACATCGCGGCATTCAGTAATTATTGCATTTGCCTGTTTATCTGAAACTGCTGCCCAGATGTGCTTCCCACAGCTGCAGATGCTGGCACTGACCAGTCATGTGCAGATTAAAGGGGCTTGTTTGCTTCTTTTTTTTTTCCTTCCCCCCTCCCCCGTTAGTGAACCAGACAATTCAAAGTTAGAAGTCTCTCTGAGAAGACAATCATCTACCACTTCATTCCGTCCTGCTTTGGCTTTCAGGCATTAAACTCCCAATCCCTGCAGTGCCTCCTGCTGACTGTTTGGGAGGGTGAGGTGGGGGACAAAGACAGCCTTTCTGTGATCTTCTGGCCAGTTCTTTGCAGTGTGTTCGGAGAGCAGGAGTGATTAGAAGCTGTGCTTTACAACTGACTGCTGTTTTTTCCTGGAAGGCAGTTTTCTTCCTGTGGAGTGGGTAGTTCCTGTTCTGGTTTGGGTTTTGTTTTGTTTTGTTGGTTTTTTTTGCACAAACTCTTGACCCCCTACCCCTAACTTCAGAGCAACTGGAGCTTGTTCTTTGTGAGTGTCTGGAAGAAGCAGATCATTAAGTTAGGGGTATATTTGAGTCTAGCTGTTGTCTTTGTGTCGTGGTCACGTTGAGCATGGGGAGGGCAGTACTGTTAGGGTAAATGATTTTGCTTTTATTCCTTTTGGTGTCTTCTTTAAGAGTTATCATGAAGAAATGCAGCTCATCTGGCCAGGAGGAAGCTGTGGGTACCACGGTGCGGGGTAATGAGCCGACAATGGGGCCAGGCTTTGTCGAAGGAGCAGTGGATGTGCCCCTACCTCAAGCAAACACATTCCCAAAGGACTTGGACCATGAGGATGTGGCCATGTCTTTAAACAGCTGCACAGACAAGCAAGACTCAATTAGAGAATCTCCTGCCAGCCTGGAGGAGCCGTGGCCTTCCTCTGAGCCCGAGTCTACCCCCTTTGTCCCTTTTTCTGGAGATGGACAGCGTCTGGGGGACTCCTCTGTAGCTGCACCATCTCTTGGGTTAGATACGCCATCTTCAAAGCTGCCAACAACTTTTTCCAGCCCTGGAGGCCCTTCTAAGCCAAAGAAGTCTAAGAACAGCCAAGAACTGCAGGAGGAGCAAGAACAGGTAAGGAAAAATTGTTTGCAATGGGGGCTATTTTTATCCTGCCTTGCCCGTAGCTGAGCTCCTATGAGGAAAAAGATATTTAAGACTTTTTCCCTGTAATAGTTTTTCCATATTTAAGACTTTTTCCCTGTAATACAGGGTTAGGTGCCTTGGTGACATACAGGTCTGCCAAGAGTTCAGTAAGGAAGTATTACATTGTGGACAGTTTGCTATAGGAAACATGAAGGATGGAAATTTAAGAATTTCCTGTCCAGGGGCAAGCAAAGGTTTGAACCATGAGGTACCTTTGATGAAGGGTTGTGATGGAGGCAACACAACTGCGTGAAAAGTGCAGTTACAGAAGACCCCCACTCCCTGTGCCTCAAAGTCCTGCAGATTTCATTAACAAATGCCCAGTTTGTCACCTGTGTAGTTGTCCTTCTCTTAAAAATTGCTCTCTGCTGTGTAGTTTTGCTAAAGATAAGCAAAGTTTGGTCAGGCTTGTGTTTTATAATCCTCTGAAGGTCGTTACTGCTTGTCATGACTGACTGATCTCCCAGATCACACAGAAGTTGTAAGCTTGGTAGAGTTTTACATCTGGAAAGGGATAACCTCTGGCTTGCTGTAGGATTGTCCTAGGAGCAGAAGTGGCCTAATAGCTCTGTTGTGACTTGATCCCGTGACTTCCAAGACCTGAGAAGGCGGTCAGAGTTTCTAACGCTTGGGTTGTAAGATGTGCCCCAATTTCTTGTCTGAGCCATTCTGTGGGACTTGGAACTTCACAGTAAAGTTACTGTAAAAGCAGTATCCTATGCTGGTGGGTGGTAACATCTGCTGCCTCAGAGTTCCTTCTGCCTGTGCTCACTCTGACTTACAGTTTAGCTCTTTAGCTGACACGTGTGGTAGAATGTAAGGGGTACAGATCTAGAAAAGGAATTTTTCAGCTACACTTGCCTCTTGCCTCCCAAGAGTTTGATATTAGAGAAAAATAGGTATGGTCTTCTTCCCTTCCTTTCACTCTAGCCCCATCCCTTCTGTGAGCCTTAATTTTCTTAGTGTTGCAGGTGAAGCAGAAACCTTCCATCCTTTTCCTTCTTTATTTCTGTCTGCATTTAAAAATCTATGTTGCCTTGCTCTTAAATATCCTGCTTCTTAAATGAAGTCTGCCTCTCTCTAACCCTTTTTCATTGGTGTCTCTGAAGTAAAACTATTGGTTAAAATTAAAAATCCTTTAGACCATGTAGAGACCAGAACAGATGTCTTGGGAGTGCTGTGATGCCACTTCAGGATGGCCTTTGAATGATGCTGAGTATGCTTTCTGTAGAGCAGCAGTGTGGGATGGAATGCCTTCAGCGAGGTTGGATACATCTGGCAAGTAGCGTAAAATGAAGTACAGGAGGCACTAAATTCATAACTTCACATTATTGTGCGTTGGGTGTTTCAAACACATCCTGGATGCTCTGTGACTGGTTCTTTCCCTTGTCCCTTCACTGCCAACATCATTGCTGGGGCTGGCTTTAGTGGTCAGAGATCCCCTTCATTGTTTCTCACTCTTAAACTTCAAGAGCTGGAGTTTTGTGTTTAATCCCATGGTTGTGATCCAGCCATGGGATTAAACAACGGAAAGCCATAAGCAGCAAGAAAGGTGCCTGATGAGGTTCAAAGGGAGCTCCATCCAGGAGGAATTTAGCAGGACTCTGTGTATGCTCCCATGGTGATGTAGAGGTTCCACATTGGTTGACTTCTTTGTGGTTGCAGTCCATTCTTAAAGAGCTCCTGAATTGCTTAGGAGCAGGAGCCAGCCCCTGGAAGGACTCTGGAGCCCATACAAACATAAGAGAAAGAGGCCTTGCCAACCCAGTGGTGAATATTTTGGTATATTAGAAGCATGTTTGGGTCCATCTAATCAGTGTTATTTAACCTTTCGGAACAGACCCTGAGCGTGGAGCACAGGACAGTAGCTGGGAGGTTGCCTGGTCTTATGCTGCTTCCTTCAGCCACGCTCACCTGGGAGGGCTTTGGAAAGGAGGAGTTTCCGTCCTGCCTGAAGAGGAGGGAAGGCAGAAGTGCAAGGGTTTGTGGTGGGATTCCACCGCTCCTGTGTCCGCACTTCTCTGTATGCTGGCTGCAGCGACAGAACTCCTTTTAGCATTTTACTGGCCACAGCTTAACGTGAAGTTGTGCTGTTGGGCCCTGGAGCTGAGCTGCGGTGGCCCGAGGACTCACCATCCGGCGTCTCAGAATTGCCATCCAGTTCCAGCCACTCGGCGGCTCTTCTGGAGCCAGCTTCCCCCCCCCACCCCCCCCTCCAGCCAGAGAGCAGCTTTGGAAGCAGCTGCAGATGCTGTGGGGGGGGTTCTGCCCTTGTGTTAAACAGCATGTGATTTTGACTGCTGCTTTCAAGCCCTTTGATCTCTGGTGCTTTTGCTGCTGATTGATTACATTTTGTTCCCTCCTCCACTCCTTGCCATCCTCCACTCTCCTTGCTCTCAGCAGCAACAGCCGAGCGGGGCGAGCCACATGGCATCTGCTTTTTGTCCCTTTTCAGTCCTGAGGAAAAAACCCAAAACAAAACAAATTATTTTTAAACATCAAAGGTCCATTTTTGTAAAAGAATCTTCCCATTAATGCTTTGTCTGTGTGTGGTTTTTGAAGCTGAAGAGAGAGGCTGGATAAAATCTGTGCCGGCGTCCCTTCGTTTCTTGGGCTAAAGATGGTTTGCAGACAGCTGCACGCTGACTTTGATGTCAGCGCATTAATTATTAGAAGGTAACTTTACACCAGATTCCCCATGAGATTAGAGCTCCCTGAGGTGGTGGGAAGGAGGTGGGTCTCCAGGGAGAGCTCGCTGCTGGGGAAAGCACAATACCCACTGCCTCGCTTACCATGAAATAAGTGTTCCTCATCTTACCTGCCTGCTTAGGTCCAGGATGTGAAGCCAGAGTGAACCACGTTCTTCCTGGCTTTATGGCACAGACTGCAGTTACGTAGATGGCCCAGTAGCCGGAACAGACGTGAGCAGGTGGCTTCAGGCACTGGTGAAAAGTGCTTGACATCTCCACTTTAGTAGCACACGTAGGGACTTCGATGAACGAAGGTGACAAACCGTAATGTGGCATCTTTGGCTCCTGAAAGGTGTCGCTGATGGAAATGTGACAGCAAACTGCACAGCTTGCTTTCCTCCAGAGTTAGGCCATGGAAGGTAGAAACTGCCATTTATTGTCATGGGAGATGGTTACCGTGTGTCACAGCCGCAGGAAAGAAGAGGTGTGAGGTGGACTGGGAAGCGAGCTGGTGTACCCAGTACCCTCCTCCACCTGGGAAGGTGGTTTTTGGATTCTGTCTGCACTTTAGGATGGTTGGTGACACATTAAAATAAGGCTGTATGGAGAGATGCCTGATTGGAACACCTGAGTGAGAAAATGGCGATGGATGGAGAGGAAGAGGATGATGGACTCTGGGGAAAGAGAGATCTGGTAGAGCAACAGGACCTGATACATCTTTCTGAAGGAGGCGAAATGTATGGTTGATTCCAGGGGCGTTAAGTACACGGCAGAAATGTTGTTACGATGTCATTATGATGTGGCAGTCTCTGCATCCTCAGAGATGTCTCAGGTTGCTCAGCAGGGCTTAGCAGACACTTTGTGACCCCCCTCCCCTCTCTGATCACGTCCTGCCGTGCAGTTCTGGAATGGTGTCGCAGAAGCTCAGACTCCAGAGGCGGGTTCCCTGGGTGTCTGGGGATCTCTCCCGCCGCCCCGGGCACCCCCCCGCCCCCTTCCCGCGCCCGGGAAAGCTGCAATCAGCTCCCTCACCCGCTCGTTAGAGCTGACCCTGCTCAACTTTCTAAAAGTAGCCGAGGGTCCCACCCACACAACCTAGCTCTTCTAATTTCTCAAATTACCCTTTAGTGCCCACAAGCAGAGCGAACGTTGCCTTGTAATTTGTGTTGTCGCTTCTGACAATTGAGGGAGACTCCTGCTCCCAAGGGCCCTGCGTCTGGGGGAAGGGAGCGCGGATGGAACAGATGGAAGGAGGACATTCGGGTATTAATGAGAATGGGAAAGAGTATAGAATAAGGGGAGAAGAAATGGCCACTGGGTTTTTTTCACAGAGCTGTGTGTAGCTGGAAGCTGGCTCTGGTGAAAAGCTGTGTTAACTATCACAGGTTTTGTTCTCGTGGACTGCTTCCTCCCCTGCATCTCCTGCAGCCCCCCGTGCACCCGTCTGGTGTGTTTAAACATTTCTGTGATTTAATAACTTTGAATTGTTCAAGAGCCAATAGGTGTAAACTGCCTCCTGTGTGTTTGACTCTGGTAGTGGCTTATGTTCACCTTGGGGACACAGCTGCTGCTTTTGATGCGAGGGGTAGTAGCCAGTATCCATCTTTTCTGGACTAGGCGGGATACGGAATGCCATTCTCCCTTCAGAGACAGTGAATGCTGTTTGTCTCCTAGGGTAGGGGTTTGGGGTTTTGGTGGTGTTTTTTTCTTTTCTGGGCTTTGGGGTTTTTTTTTTTTTGCGGTGGGTTTTGATTTATGGTGATACTGGCTCAGGGTGTTGGGGAGCAGAGCTGGGGGGGGGCTGCCTGCGCCCCACTCTGCAGGTGAGGGGGGGTGTCTCTTGGCTGCTTGAATGGCCTGTCCTCAGCTGCTGGGGCGTAGGGAAAGGGGCCAATAAATGTATTAAGTACTTGTATTGCAGCCAGCGTGTACAGACAGCGCATCTGTCTGCTTCCCTCAACAAGGGCTGATTTCACTGCTAAGTTGTAAGTGCAAAACCAGAGAGCGGTCACTGCCGGGGTGAGACCCACCTGACAGTCCCCATTCCTGCTGTGTGCTGGGAGAAACTGTGTCCCACGCTCTATCAGCTATAAAAAATGACAACACCGGCAACTTCTGTATTGTTAGTCTGATCTTAGTGACCTGGATTCCACACTAGTGATTGTGTTTCAGTTTGCAAATCCCGTCCTTTTGCTTTGTTTCAGGAACCTTACAGCGTAAGCAAAGCAATGCAGCTAAGACTAATTGAAGCTTATTTTTATTCTGTAGCTTGTAGAACGAGAGCCGCTTGTATGCCACCTAGACCTACTGGAACCTCTTCCTGCTGGCCCAGAAGAGCTTCCTGATGAGTTCTTTGAAGTCACGGTGGATGATGTACGGAAGCGTTTGGCGCAGCTGCAGAGTGAGAGGCAAGTTCCCTTTCTGCTGCCACCGAGGCTGCTCCATCCCCTTCTGTTGAGCAGAGTGACACCATACACCACCCACCCTCAGCTGGCTCTGATCGCTGGAGAAAGGGTTGTAGATAACTTACTGGGTGGTCTGAGGAACTTGGGTCTTTTTATTCTGGAGAAGACTAAGGGGGAATGTGATCAACGCCTGTAAATTCTTAAAGGGTGGGTGTCAAGGGGATGGGGCCAGTCTTTTCTCAGTGGTGCCCAGGGACAGGACAAGAGGTAACAGGTAAAAACTTGATTGTAAGAAGTTCCACCTAAACATGAGGAGGAACTTTTCTTCACTTTGAGGGTGGCAGAGCGCTGGCCAGGGAGGTGGTGGAGTCTCCATCTCTGGAGACATTCCAAACCCGCCTGGACATGTTCCTGTGCAACCTGCTCTGGGTGGACCTGCTTTGGGAGGGCGTTGGACTAGATGATCTCCAGAGGTCCCTTCTGACCTCATGATTCTGTGATTCTGTAATTAATGATCAGTACTGAAAGTCTCTGCCCCTTATGTCATTTGAGCTCAAGGGCTGTGTCATATCTTTGTGAGAGAACCCATGTTTTTGTATGAATCAGTTGAGCGTTTGTGCGTGGGGGAATGGTTTCACGTGGGTGTTGAAAATTCCATCATGAAGTATCTGTGATGCCCGAGTGGTGATAAACTTATCTGAGATCCTCAAGCTAATCAGGGATGGGCCCTCACTAGGAAAGGATTAAGAGAAAGATTCCTTCCCATATTCTGCATTTCAGGGAGTTATTCAAAGCCATTTAACACCCCACCTCTCTTTCTTCTTTTTCCTTCTCTCTTCTGAGAGAGAAGCCACTGCCTTTGTAATTAGAAGTGCTCTTATTTGCTAGAGGCCCAAAGCGGTGGTGAGCTTCTGCTGTCGGTTTTGATCTCATTCAGTTTTAACTAAGGAATTAAATGGATGGAATTTGTAACTTGTGACGGACACGATGATCCAGCTTCATAAGAATAACTCCCACTGACTTCAGTAGTAGATAGTAATGTTTTCAACACGTAAGAAATGGCTTGTATTTTAAGTAACAGAATTAGCCTTTTATTGGACCTCATCAGAAGAGACTAGCTATGAGACGTGACCCAAATGGAAATAAAGCAAAATCAAACTTCGCCACAAATCAAGACATATTCAAGAACATTTGGAAGAGGAGGAAGGAGTATAGGAAGCTGGACTAGCGATGCATCGCATTGTTCAAGTAGCTTGCTGTCAAATATTCATGATTTTACTGTACTTTTATTCTAGTTCGGAACTAAAAACACATTAAGATAAACTAACCTCTCTGTTGCAACAGCATTTTGTTGACCATATGTTCCATAAAGAAATTAATTTCATGAATACATTCAGTTTCAAGTGGATCATAACATTCCTTTAAACACTACAAGCATTCTCTGAGGCTGTGGGACAGCCTTTACTTTACACTGTAACCAAGTCTGAGTTGAACTTTCTACTTAGAGCTGATTTTTTTTTCCCCACAGGCCACTGAAATCCACATGAGTACACAGATTGGCCTGAAAATTGCTCTGCCGCTTGTGGGTCTGGAGTATTTAGTGGTACAAATGTAGGATCATTTGGTTGGGGGTTACTGGAATAGCCCCCTCAAAAAAAAGGCCTAATTTCCAAATTTGCTGATGCTTGTAGTCCCTTTTCCCCCCACAGACAGGGATAAAAATAAAGGCAAGTTACACATGAAACCGATACTGTTTGGCTTCTGATCTCGGCTGGGGAATCTGGACAAAAACTAGTTGCATATAATGCAGTGTTTTAAATGCAATTAGAATTTATTTCTGTCATCATGAAGAGATGAGAATTGGTATGAATCAGCACTTGGCACATGAAGAAGGAATGGAGCAGGTTACTTCCATGTTTGTGAACAACTTTTTGGGTTGTGAGTTGGCACTTTCAGAGCATCTTGGTGTCCCAGCTGAGAGTTGGGTACAGCTTACTCTGAGTGAGGCCATGGTTGTTCTGTTCAGCAGCTGTTCCTGAGACACCATGATAGCTCTTAAAAATAAAAATAGGTCCTTCAAACTGCATAGGTGCAAGAGATTAACTTGCAAAGAGTTGTAGAGAATTATGTGATCAAATGTTTCACCAAAATCTAGCCCATTAAAACGGTTCTTGAGAATTAAGTGCAAACAAGGAAAAGGGACTAATGCTGGACATGGGGTCTGTTAGTTTTAAGCTTGTTTCTTTACTCACAAGAAAATATATAATTGTTTTCTTGAATTTATTGTTTTTTCTTACAGGTAGATTGGGGTTTTATGCCCGCTACTCCTTTAGAACACCAGTCTACAATGCCAGTTCTTGAATGATCTGAAAGTTGTATTTTTTGTTTTGTTTCCCTGTTGCTAATTAATACCCATTAATTTCTTGTGCCAGTGACAGTAGCTCTTCTTCCTCCCTGGAATAATCATGTCCAGCTTTAGTTGTTTGTTTTATTGGATTAACAAGTCCTCCTCTTCTTGAATAGCCTAAGCAAATATTCCCCTGCTCTTCTTACTATCTTTTCTGGCATCTGCTGTAGTGAACTTATACAAGAAAAGTGATTTATACACTGTTGTTGCTGATGCTCAGTAGTTCCATGTATAAGCTTTTGGGGTAGGAACCCTAGGAAGTGGGTGAAATGCTGTGAGGGATATATGGAACAGTTGAACAATTCTCAGCAGCCATGCTTGGGCATTTCAGTTTCTTAATAAAATAAAAATACATCTTAAAATTATAGAAGTGACAGCTTGTCTTCTTCCCATGTATCTTCCCAGGAAGCGCCTGGAAGAAGCTCCACTGATGACAAAATCTTTGAGGGAGGCTCAGCTGAAGGAGAAGTTGGAGCGTTACCCAAAGGTAGCCTTTGTTCTGTTTCCAGTCCCTCTGGCTAGTCCAGACTCGGAGGTTGAGCAACTTCAGGAATCTGTTGTGATCAACAGGATCTTGAGCTGCTTACAGGAAGCCTCGGCAAATTCCTGTCCCTGTTAATTGTTTGTGGGACTTTCATAACAGTTGTACCATGTGAAATCAGACAGCCTGTCACGATACGGTTGAGTGGTGGGCGATACAGGTCCCTTTATTTTGTCCAGATGTTTCAAGCCCCTTATGTAGCGCGTCCATCAGTCAGTACGACTGAGCTCTCCTTTCTGCCTCGCCTCCGTAGACTCTTACGTGTTGATAGTATCTCATTACAAGTTAAAAGGTAAGATGATACAGGCTGGAGATATCTTACTGTGCAGATACAATCCTAATGCAGTTTTTGTCTTCGGTGATTTATTGCAAAACAGAAGAGATTAAGTTCCCAAAGTTAAATACTTTCTGACCAATGCTAGAAATAGAATGGTACGAGTTACTTCAGATGAATGGCAGGAGGACTCCTGCTGCTGTGGGTGCATCAAGACACTGATACACAGTCTGTGCCTGTCCATGGGTGACTTTCTCTGTGTGTCACTAAGCAGAGGGAGCCCCTACACTCTGAGTAAGGGCTGCTGCACTGTACATCACACTGTTTCTGTAGATCAGGGCTCTTACAGCATTTGGAAGCCACACAGCCCATGTTCTCTGAGGAGCTGCACAGGGATTGTTAGCCAATGTCCTCTTCTACCCCATAGAGTAAATATCTCAAATCTCTCCATTTAGAAGTACCAACTTGCTCAAAAATTCTAAGCCAAGGACAGGTGTTAGAGAACAGCCATAAACAATTGACCCACTGTGCTTTGCCTCTGACTTAGGTGGTGTTGAGAATCCGTTTTCCAGATCGTCATGTTCTACAGGGCTTCTTCCATCCCAGTGAAACTGGTAAGAGCAATCTCCACTTGAGTCTGTGTCATTGCAGCTAAGCTCTCATCACTGATAAGTTGTGTGACAAAAGAGAGTGGCAGAATGGCTCTGGACAGATCTTTGTGCTGTGCAGGGAAGCAGCACTGCTCTGAAAAATCAGCATGGCGAGTTACGTTGTCCTTATTGGGCCCCCAAACTGGATGAGAAAAGGGTCTGGGGTAGTTATCTTAGTTAAGGGGAATTTATTTCCAGATCTACTTGATGGAGACTGTCAGGCTACTTGATAGCAAAATATTTCTGCTCGCTCAGGAAACTGTCCCACTTGATATCCCATTGTTTGTGTCCAAATGGTATGTTCAGAATAGGCTGTCAGACCATACACCAAGTAGCTCTTGTTGTTAATTGAGATCGTCTTATTCCCAGCTGGCAGTGATAGTTACCCACACAATTCTTTTGATACTTTGGTATGGAACAAGAACAAATAACTAGTTACCAGTGTCTCACCTGGCTGGTCTCTGGAAATCCTGCAGCTGCTGTTGGATTTCCTAGGAAGAACTTCACTGGCATCCTTAGATTTTGCCAAGGACTACTATGTCTAAACTAGTATGTTCTGGATTGGGGTGTGATGTTTGGGGTGGGTTTGGGGGATTTTTGTTCTGTTTTCTGTTGTTTTTTCCCCTTCTTTTTTTCTCCAAGATATTAGCTATAGTAACAGTGCTTTTTTGAGAAAAAGCCATTCTACAGACACTGTAGAGGGTAGTTCTGCTGGTACAAGTTAGAGTTTTTGCCCAGCATCTGAACAAACACATGTAATTCAGCAAACCTTTCTCTCCTTTTTTTCACAGTTGGCATTTTGAGAGACTTTGTAAGAAGCCACCTTGCAGATGCAGACTTGCCCTTTTACTTGTGTGAGTGCACGGTTGGTAATATTTGACCTTACTTTCCAATGCCTGCTCCTAGCCGTGGAGGTATGACCCGGGGAGGAATTCCCTCCCTAATCAGAGGAGTGCAAAGGAGGTGTGACCTGCCACATCCCGCTTCTGCCTCATGAGAAGCCTTTGTTGGCAGCGTGAACGTGTGACTCTGTTAAAGATCAGTAACCCCTCCTGTAGCTGCTATATTTACTGTTTTTGGTTGCTGGGTGGTCCTGTTTTGTAACTTGTTTTTTAACTTCAGTTATTGCACCTCCCAGAATCATCTTGAGCGATGAAAGTTTGACACTCTTTGAGGTAAGGACTCGCACGTGTGCTCTGTGATTCTCTCTCACCTGCTGCTCCCCTTCACCCTGCCATGTGCTTTACTTACTTTTAAAAGAAGCTGTATGATGCTGTGATGCCTGTAGACCTCTGCTTTGCCAAGGCGAATGGAACCAGGTGTTTTGGAGCACAAGCTCTTCACCAGAAGAGGTCCACCTTGTGCAACAATATGCTCTGGCGTATTGTCGCAAGGCTGGGGGGTCGCATCGTTGCATCCATACAACGGAGCTGTGTTTAATCTCAAAGTGTTACTGTGAGAGCTGAGCCGGTGCAGGTGAGCTGTATCTGTGGTTGGGCTAATGCAGCAGGAGATGTGACACTGGATTTGGATAGGTAACTGTTTCCAGTTTCTACAGCAGTAGCTAGAGGCCGTAGTTGACAAAAATCTGACCTTTTTGAGAATCCCTATGTGAGAATTTATTTTAAGCCAGTTTGTACACTGAGGAATATGTACTCTTAACTTTTCTCAAAGGCTGAAATTTATTATTTTTTTTCCCAATCCAGATTCCTAGAGATTTTTTGCAAATGTCAAATAAGGTGGTCGTGAGAGGTCTCCAGCCAGAGACTTTTGGCTGTGTCAGTTGCTCACAAGACTGGTCGAGTGATTTTGCCAGTGACTTTGCCCCAGACCCACTGTGTTTAAAATGTGCTGTCACTGAGGGAGAGGGACAGAGAAAGGCACCTTTCAGGCAGCAGCGTGAGTTATGTAGGGATTAGCATGTCTCTGAAGTTGGTTGTAATGGAGCTTTCCAAATTCCACAGCTTCCTGAGCAGCCTGTGTGGAAAAGGTACATGTGCAGCCCCTTTTAGACCATTGAAAGTTCAGGGAAGCAAAATGTGGATCTCTGTGTTCACAGTGGGAAGTCTCTCCCCTTCCTAACACCTTGTTAAGAATTCTCTGCTGAAATTTGAAGTTTTGGGAGTGGTTTTGTTGTTGCTGGAATTCCTTGTATTGTCACCGTGCCTGTGACAGGTTTAGCTCCCTCAGGAGCCCCGAGCATCCCAGGGAAGACAGCCTCTTTGGTTCCATGCTTCAGGAATCACTGTGTGGAAGCTCTTGGCCTCCACTGAGCCTCAGAGCTTGGGGACGCTCTGTCACCCTCCTACTCCGTGCTGGGAAAAAAAAAAAAAAAGAGCCTTAGAGTTGTGGAGAAAATAGTTGATAATTTCAGTGGAGTTTTTTAGATTTTATTTCTTTTTTTTCTGACATCCTGTGAAGCATTTCACATCTGTGAAAAAAGATGCAAAGTGTAAGCAACTTGTTTGTGAGGTGGGGTGTTCCTTGGTACAGTATGAGTGATGATGTGACACATACAGGTGATGGGAAACGAGTGTGTGAAACAGTGAGGGCACTGTAAAATGCTCCTAACCAGCTGTCCTGCTGGAGCTTTTTTTTTTTTTTTTGGAATACTAGTTTGCAGGGGGGTTGGAACTTGATGATCTTTAAGGTCCCTTCAAACTAAAACGATTCTATGATTATTTCTCAAGACATTTCTGCTGAAAACCCTAAGGTGGATGCTTGTCATTTTAAAGGAACTTTAAGAGTAATTTGGACAGGGGTTACGTAGCTGTTGGTTACAGCAGGGTCAGCTGGAGAGGCTGCTACCACAGTTCCTCTCACGTCTGTCCCCTGGGCTGCTGCGTGTTTGCTTCTCCATGATGGCAACGCTGCTGAGGTGAGACTCGTGTCACTGGATTGGCAAGAAACAGCAATGGAATTGATTTGTTTGAGGAGCAAAGAAAATCCTCCTGTTTTCAGGGTGAGAAGGGCAACTCAGAAGGATGGAACGGGGTGAAGAGAGGGAGCAGGATGAAACGTGGGTCCCACGGGGCTGGGTTCTGCTCTCTAGAGTTGTAGATTTTGGAGCAGTGGCCTCTGCGCTGCAGGAGGGTGTGCTGGGGAAGGGCACACCAGCCTGGGCCTTAAATCCTGGGTTTTTGGTGCAGCTGGGTGTAAAATGGCATTATGTAAAAACGGTCTGCAGATGGGAAGAGCCGTGATTAGTGCCAGCGGCCGCGCAGCCTGTGTCCCTTGCCTGGGGCCCTACAGCCCTTTCAGGTCATGGTCTGTTATGGCAGGAATGATTCCGTGTGTTTATAAACATTTTATTTGGATGAAGCATCAAACAGGAAAAAACAGTTCCTGCCGAGAACTTGTCATACCATTCTGGTTACCCGCACCGCTTGTTAGAGACCACAGAACTCACTGGGACGGTCCCAGTTCAGGTTGGCTGATTCCGGGTGGAGCTTTGCTCCCCGTTACCAGTGTAAATCCATTTCCACCTTTAACTTTGGTCTTGGATCGGTGAAGGCCCCGTGTTGTCATGTCTCTGCTGGGATGGGCTTCCCCTTCCGCGGCGGATCCGAGCGCTTGGCAGTGGCTGAAGGGGCCTTTCTTCTCCAGGGAGAAGCGGGCGCGGAAGTCGCTCTGGATTTCGTGTCCCTGCAACTGTGTTATTGTTGGACGCCCTTTTTATGGGCGGCTGTTAGTGATGGGGCTGCTCTGCTTGGTAAAAATGCCTTGGTGCTCTGCAAAAATGACATGGCCCAGAGCAAGAGCAGGAGAGGTTGGTGACTCTGGCGCTGGGGACGGGACTCGCTCTCTAGTGTCACCTTCCAAATGATGAAATCTTCATCTGGGGGGACATTAGTGTGGGTCAGTGTCCACACTGGCCACAGAGCTGGCCGTGGGGCTGCTCCTGTGCTGGACGGGGGTGGGCTCTATGTGGCTGGGGTGGGTGAAGACTTTGCCTCTCTCAGGCATTGTGTGGTTTGTGGAAGGGAAACTTTGTCCTTTAGTCAGTGCTCCCCTTCCATTCCCAAATTCTAGAAGGAAAGAAATGAAAAGACAGAACTGCTCTGTAAAGGTAGAAGGCATATGGTTAAGGTATTTTGTAAAATGTGTGGCTTTTGGGCTGGGGAAGAGGAGCTTTTATGCCAAGGCAGTACTCAGCATCTCCATGGAGTGAGACCACCTTCTGGAATCACGCTGTGTTTTGGTACCGGGTTGGAGACGTGAATGAAGTGCTGGGGAGCGTGAGGTACTTCTGGACGTTGTAGGGAAAGGAGAGCATGGGTAAAGGAACATAACAGCCAATTTCTCAAGCTTTTTTGTGGTATCTTTGGTTTTTTTGGAGGATCTGTGCAAGGTTGAGGAGGGGTGTTGTCTTTATCAGTAGTACAGCTCTTTAAGCTTGTCAGGTTGTATCACGTAATGCCCAAAATTCACAGCTTTCACCTGTGTTAGTGGCAGCTGGCTGGAATGCTGTCCTCCTTGTGTCCTGCCCTTGCGAAGGTGCCTGCACACAACCTGACGCTCGATTTTAATGGGATGTTTCTTAGATGTCTAGAAGTCTGTTTCTGTTCAAAACAGGCCTTCCAAAACAGGTACTCCCATGTTGTATGTAGTCATTCTGGATTTTTTCAACATCTATCTTTCATATTATTAGCTGTTCACTCTTTCATTCACATCTTACTCGAGCAGTAGACAGCGTACCAAAATAGAGGTAGACTGTAGGTGCTTCGTAGAACACCTCTGTAGTTATATTCATTTCAGGAATAAAGTGACTTTCAGAAGAGGCAAAAGCAATAATAAGGAAGATCACACTGAAATCTAATTAACATAATAACTGTCATCTATAATTGAAACTGTATGAGCCTTAGAATTCATAACTTTCAAACATGAGATTTTGTTTAATTATTCTGTTCCATAAATGCTTTTCCATTTTTTTTTAATGTTTTATTCTCCTTTTGCTTTTAGGGACTTCTTAGATTCTTGTTCTGCAAATACGGGGCTTAAACTAATGAGAAATAGTTAAGAAAACCAGAGAGTAAAGAAATAGAGGTTGACTTATGGCTTCTGCACCATCCATTCTTGGGTTTTGGGGTTGTCTCGTGTCATCTTAAAATACTTGACACGCTCATGTCTAAACCGAAGTGGACTGTTACTGCTTTTAAGTAGGGCTGTGGCAGAGAAGCATCCAATTATTTATTCCCTTCGGCTTAGTCATAGGCTACTTAATTGTCTTCTGTTTTCTCCTTTACTTTGAGAAATGCCTTGGTACATAAAGAATTGTAGCAGCACCCTCTGAGGATATGGGAATTCTCTTGATGAACTTTGAAAGGATTTTCTAGAAATGTAGGGCCTTTGCTGAGGCCATCAGAGGCAGAACCTGCTTGAGCCCAAGCACGGGCTGTTCTGGACACGGGACATTGCCAGCCCCAGCGCTTCAGGAGCGTGTCACAGAGACTGTGTGGTTTCTGGTGGCATCACAACTCACCCTCTGCTGGGGTAGAGTTGCTGCTTCTCTGGTGTGACCAGGAGTTGGTTGGTTGGGGTGCTTGTGCCATGTCAGATGTGGACCTGGCTTTCCCAGCTCTTACATCAGCAGTAGGTTTCCTCCGCTCTGTGGACTGCCGTGGTGCTGTCTGTGACAATGGATGGTGTCTGAGGCAGCAACTTGAGCACGTTTGAGCATTCATTATATTTATAAATGACTGAAATATGTGCTGAAGCCAATGACAGCAGTCACTGCAGATGGTGAGGTACCGTATTATCAACACTTCTGCTCTCTCTCCACCCTCTCACCCCATCTAAGCTGATAAGATTGGAACCACAGTCATTAGATCTCATTGCTTGCAAGGAAGGAAGAACCTTTACGCTGCAAGCAAAACTGGGGAAAGAGAAAAATATTGTCAACTTATTTGCCAAGATACTTGGGCTGAAAGAACCGTCTGAAGTGAATTCTCCCAAAATATGTGTGTATTTACAGTATAGTGAGCACACAGATTGGCAGCAACGTGGAGTTTTTGGAACCCATAAAGACTTCAAGGCATTGCTTTGATTTTTTTTATTTTTTTTTTTTTGTTATTGCTGTTTTTGCTGGCTGCCTTATCCTCATGTCCCTTGAAGTGTTTTATAATGTTCTGCTCTCCAGAACTGATCAACTGCAGGCTTCTTTCTTGTAGCACTTGGCTTTGGGTTCCTTATAGCTCTAGTTGCTTGTTTGTGTTTTTCTAGGCTCGCTGAGCTTTTCAGAGTTGCTTCTTCCCTTCTTTCTCCTCCCAGAAACAGGCACTTGTGTAGCGCTTATCTGGGGTGTGTTAGTGGAAAAAAATCATTGATTTGCTGATTTACTACTAGGAAAGAGTTAGCAGAAGGTAAGAATAGCAGCCACTGGAAAAGTCAAGGCAGCAAAGAGGGCAGGAGGCCATCATCCATCTTCAGAGGAGCTGAAGGAATCCACAGGCTTCCACATAAATATTTAGATCTTTTAATCAGATCTTAGAGTGCACCAAGTGTTTCCTCTGGCGTGTACTGTGGGGCAGAAATCCAGAGGAGCTGTTTGTTCCTTTCTTTGCCTTTGGTTCTGTTTCCATATCCTATTTGTTAGTGCCAGCTCGGGCAGTGCGTCTGGCGTGCGTGTTCGGTGAAGCCGACGCCGAATCGAGCAGTGTGAAGCCTTCTCTGCTCTTGGCAAGAGCCTGAATGCAATTCCAGAAAAAATTACTTCATCAGAGTCAGTCCGTCGGAGGTATTTCCAGTGGCAGGCCTTGCGGTTATTCCACTCGCTAGGAAAGAAAATTGTAATTAACAGTGAAATTCATCCAGCCCAGGGGATGGCATTCACCGTCCCGTGTGAATTCTTAGCCCTTTACTTGTGCGTCGGGGTTTTCTCATCTGATGAGATGTTGGTACAGTCTCACCCTTACCCGTCCTTGTGGAGCCTGTCCCTGCTCGCTGCTGGGTCTGACCAAGAGCCATCCCTTTGGTCAGGGTGAGGGACCTGCCCGTACGGCTGGGATTAGGGTGGAAATTCTGCCAAGAGTGCTCTCTCTCCCACCGTCACTTTCGGAGGCCAGATCTTTCTGATCTCAGCTCAAGGGCTCAATGAACGCTCTTTATACCTGAATTCCCTCTGAAGTAGCCTTCTCAAAATAGCGCTTTCAAATCTTATCTTTGCCTTATGAATTTTAAAGGTCCCTGCGCTGGCTGGGTTAGACCTCCTCCGAACTGGCTGCGGAACATCCATCTTCTTTGGCAGTGGCAGCCCACATTGAGCAGCTTTGTTCTCAGGTTATAAACAGGGACCACTTAGTCAGTTTGCCCCTTTCACCACTGCCCTGGTGTTTATTTCTGTTTCAGCGATGCTTTGCAGTCTTGCTGGAGAAGCTTTTGATCCACCGGCTTTCCGGTTGAATTTTCCAAAGAGCTAGTTTATGTGTTTGGGGTGTGTGTACTGTGCAGTATTTCATGTTGGTAGCTTGGGTTTCTCCTTCCCCGCGCGTGTTCCTTTGAAGTGCTTGTTTTCTTATTTCATCTTTGAACATCAGACTCGCAGCAGACCTGGGCGCTCTTAATCTTCTCGGATCGTGTAACGGAAAGAATGCTCCGCTCCGGCAGCTGCGAGCGAGCTCCCCGCCGATGGCAGCCCCTGCCTGCTCCCAAAGCGTCGCCCTGTCCCCAAGCAGGGTAACTGCCTGCTGATAATGGGTGCGTTTTGTGGGATTTTTTTTTTTTAAATGTATCTAGAGATACCCAGTGACGGAGGAAACACGGAGACGTTATTTGGGGAGGGTTCTGCCTGAAATCTTCCCTAGTGCTCTAGAGAAAAAGTTATTAAAACACTTAGCAGAACAAAGCAGAAGTGTTTCTCTGGTGCGTCGCAGCTGGATTGGCAGGGGAGCGTTGGGGTAGTGTGGGTATTTTTGTCACGGCATGCGGGATGCAGCAGCCCCGGCGTGCGGGTGTCACAGACCGCGCTCACCGCGGCGGGGTTGGAGCAACGGCGCTCGCCCGTCCCGGCAAAACCGGGAGTGACTCGGCTGCGGGATGTCAGAGTAGATGTGGCTTTGGGAGTAAGGCTACTCCTCGGATTTCAGAAGTGGAAAGCCTTCATTTAAACCTCTGCAACTGTAATGAAGTAAATTGACAAAGTTGTGTTATTGACATCTTTTTAAAATCCAAGGAGCTGGTCTTTTGCAATTATACTCCTTCCATGGGAGGACAGCAAGCAGGACCTTGGTTTCCTCTGCTTCTTGCCTCATCAGTGACTTTCTGATCCCTTCACAAGAAAACTGTCCCGTGATTAAAGCCTTGGATGAGACTCTGGAGACTTACATACTTAGTTCTCATTTCTGCTAGTGCCGTCCCATGTGACCTTGAATAAGTTATTTCATTTCTTTAAGGTTCAGTTTTTCATCTGTACCAAAAAAACACACACAAACAACCCCCCCCAAAGCCCCAAAGTATCATACTTTCTTACATTTTTATTCATATTGCATGTGGCTGCTCATTACATATATATAATTGCACAATGGGACGGCATTTTCAATTGGATTTCTAGGTGCTGTTGCAATAAAAATAATAATTGAACTGTTTCTTGTAAATATGCTTTGCACAATGTGATTTGAACGTTCTAATTCAATAGATTAACAGCATCCACTTTCCCAGTCAGAATGGCATTCTATCTTTGGCTGGAAATCAAAGCAGCAAGGAAGAGAAATGCTGGATATTTGAGAATAGCAACTAGCTGTTGACTCATTCATATCGTAGTAATTCTTCACATATAACTGAATGGAGTTTTTTGAATATTTGTTTCAAGCAGCCTGTGATTCTTTTGGTCAATCTGATGGGCTCAGTGTGACTTCAAGAGGCTTTTAATCTGTTTTGATTCACAAATATTCTTACAAGAATCCTATTCAGTGAGGTTAAGAACTGCAGAGTTTTTCTAGAGACGTTGATATTTGCGTTAGAACCACTGTGAGTAAGGAAATACCCGCTGACTTGAGAATGGAGTTTTCAGATAATGGTCTGCCCAGTGTTTGATCCTCGCATTCTCAGCAGCGTTAGAGAATACTAAAGGCTCCATCTTTGGGTTTGTGTGTTTTCCTGGACTGCAGCTACTAAAGCCTTCTCATCTTTATGCCAAGACATTCCTTGGCCAGTGGGATCATTCCACTGGCTTTTTTTTTCTTTTTCTTTTTTTTTCTTTTTAAATGTGAAATTGGTGCTGTTTTAAATACTTTTGTGTTACCATAAAAAAAAAAAAAATCTCAGACAGTGTTATGTCCCGCCAGTGACTGGCTGGAGCATTCCTGGGGTGATGGGTGAGATATAGCTGCTGTCTGTACCGAGCTGTCAGTGGGTGCTGCTCTGGGCTGGTACCTGAGAGCTCTGCACAAAGGACACTTGACCAAGGCTTGTACCTGTGAGCCAGTAGTCAAGCTAAACTGAAGAAAAAGAACTTTGGCAAGAGGGGGCTCTGTTGGCTGACCCCCAGGAGAGGATAGGGATGCAGGGAAGTGAGCCATGGGAAGGAGGTTGCATTCTCTGTACTCGTGAGCTGCCGTCTAGTTCCTTTAAGTTTCTTTGAGTTAAAAGATTTTTGAATGGACTGATGTTTTGCCAGCAGAGGGAAATGGTTGTGGAGGTGGATCCTGCACCTTAGAACTATGGTTATTTGTCAACCTGTGAGTAAATAGGGTAGAGGTTTATGCCGGGGCACGCTCTGCGTGTGTGTTGTGTGGCTGAGGGTGTCTGTCTCGCTCTCGCTCCATGTTTCTCGCTCTCTTTTTCTCTTTGTGCCTCTTGCAGGCCCTGCTATGAATTTTCTCTGACCCCTTGGGGCCATTCCCACATGAAGCTTTGATGTGTGTGCCCAGACCGTGATTGACAAGGAAGTTTCGGTGGCGGCAGCAGGGAAACGAAGAGAAAAGGGCAGGGCTTTGAACTAAAGGGCTTTGAGCTCTGAGATGCTGTGCTTACTTATCTCCTTCAGAATGTTAATTATTTACCAAGATAATTGGTCGGGAGGGGAAAAAAAGAGAGGGGAGGTTATTAAAAAATTCCAACACTAACACGCTACAAAAACCTCATTTTCCAACTTGCAGCTGGCATGAAAAGGATGTTGTGTGTAAAAGGGCTTGAGTGTATGTGTGTTGGGGGGGGCCCTTTTTAAGGCACCCATTTCCTAAATAGAGGGATCCCTTCAGACGAATGCAGCGGAAACATCAAAGCTCTTGCGAGAGTTTTCTCTGGGGTTTCTAAACCGTGTCTGGTACTTTTTAATTAAAAAAGTTTATGGAGAGCCGTCTTTGTGACTGGAGCAGGCAACCTTAGGCCCTCTTGATTGAGGAGTGAAATCTTAAAAGACCTAATAAATAATGATTTCTGCTAAAATGTCAGTTCAAGGATGTGAAGATGCCTGGGTGCCTTAGCAGGAGCCGAGCCTTGGAGCAGAATGATGAATGTCTCCCACTTCAGTCTAACGTGATGTAGGCCATACTGTATGTGAAAGTCTCCTACAGCTTTTAGATTAATGTGGAAAAAAAAATAATAAATTGTAACACCACATACTCATTTGGAGTTTGTAGTCGGGAAGATAGGTGAAGCTGTTTCATTTTGCCTGCAGTTAATGCATTTTTATTAGTCCCTCTATTAGGCAGCAACGCAGAGGCTCCCCCGTGCAGATGAGGGCTCCTTTGAGCTCCGGTAATTGCTGCGCTGGGTCGGGGCCAGGGACCGTCGTTCCCGTGTCCAGATTGTGCTGATGGTGGCAACAGAGGCTCAGGAAAGCTCCAGAGCCAGCAGCCCGCCCCGTGCCATTCACCAGGACCCGTTAGTGATACCCAGAGGGGCAGTTGCTTGTGTTGTTTGTTTATTTATTTATTTATTTATTGGATCAAAGTGAGAAATTTAGTGTTACTGTTTTGCCAGGGTAAATGTAGACCATTAACCAACGTTTTCTGTACAGTTTCTGGTTATGACAGAGCTTAGGTCTTTTACACTACGATGATTCTTTACCTGTCTCTTAGTATAAGACCTATAAAGCTTAAAATAGTTGGTTTTATTTACATAGAATTATATTGTGTTAATTCTTGTAGCAAGTATGATACTTTTCTTTCAGAAACCTTACTGGTACAGCTGATTACGCTGTATGGTATTAATCTTCTGCATATCACCTTCAAACCTGTACCTGCAGCAGTGTCTGTTTTTAGCGCCAAGCGTAATAATTTTAAATCTCTTCCTCAGCAGTCCCTTGAGAACATTTGGATGTACCATCTGGAGATGGTGATGATGTGCTTTTTAATGCAGCGCTGAGTTCCAGCCCCAGTTTTTTCTGCTGCTTCATTTACTTTGAGGGTCCCATACTCAGCGTAGGAGCAGGGCCGTGGGTGTGTGCCCTCCCCAGGTACCTGCAGTTGGTTTTGTGACTCTGGGTTGAACCAGTAGGATGGCAAGTCCAGTTCTGCAGTTTCTCTGGTGCCCAGTGAAGGACTGAGAGATAATTGAGGAACTGATCCATCTGACACGTGTGGAAAGGCTGAGGGAGCTGGGGTGGGTAAGCCTAGAAAAGAGAAAGCTCTGGGCGCGGGGGGGGGGGGCTTGTCAATGTGTGTAGTAAATGTGATGAAGGTAAGATCATTGAACTGATAGCTGTAGGACTGCCTTTTTCATGTCTGTATTTATCTAGGTCATATAATGAGTTAAATGGATGGAAAAAAATGTTTGAATGTGGCAATTACTCTGACAAGTAGGAACTAGGAATTCAGGCTGGGTTTATCAAAGGGTAGACTGCATCCTGGAAAGCTGCTGTTGAAAGAAATTCCAACTAGAGACAGGGTATAAATGTAATAGAATAACATAGAAGAGATTTCTGAGGGCATAGCTGGATTTTCCTTCTCTCGCTATCAGCCACCCAGGTCTAGGAAGATTTTTAGTCCTACGCTCAGCAGCGGAGAATGTGGATGAAGTGTAATGGCCTGAGATATGGGGACAGAGGAAAACAAATAGCAGCTCATCAGCGCAATGAGCATTCACAGTGCAGGTCGCATCCACTGTGTGTAGCGGAATAGATCTTAGAATTTTGCATCATGCCTTACTCTGGGTGCCCTGGGCTCTGCACGAGTTCAGCCTTCTCGGAATTACAGGTGGCTCAGTGACCTCAGCTTAAACCCTGTGAATTTGTCTGTAGCTGTCTAACCTGTCACAAATGTTCACAGCGAACTGTGAAAGTGTCTGCAGTCACTGATCTTTTCCCCTTTTGCTGCAGGCGAAACTCTTTCCAACTGCTGTCGTTCACTTTGGATCTGAGGAGTGCAGGGGTGAGTGAGTTTCCTCCTCTTCAGCTGGTGGTATAGCTCCTGTAGTAGACCCAGAAGAATAACTTCCTTATGTTCAGAGTTCTTCCAACAAAAGATACTGCAGACCTCGGGAATGCTGGTAAATGTTCCTGTTCCAAAAGGCTGAGGCTCTTCAGAGAGCTTGGTCAGTCAGATTGGGCACAACTGTAAATGTAGTACCTTTTTGGGAGATCTGTTAGGCTGTGGGATCGGCATTGTCTGCCACGGAGACAAGAGCGACAGAAGAACAGCTCTGTAGAAGGAAATTCCATTGATCAAAATGTTAACTAGACAAATGACTGTGAAACACTTTCATGGACCTGCTGTTGTAGTGGGATGGCTGGAGCACAGATCTGAATCTTTGATTCTGACACCTCTGGTTTATGCTTAGAATCTCCATTTCTCCCAGAGATTAAAGCATGCTCTAGCTTCACGGGGAAGTTTCTGAGATGCAGCGAGCACTGAAAGAAAATGTCAAGGTCTTGAGGTTTGAATGATTAAATAGGGCACCTTGAGTTCTGAAAGAGACTGTGACAGTTTAAAAGTGTCCTGTGTCAGTTGGGGGAAGGTGACGGAGGTTTACTGTAGCGTACAGCAGATATTTGCTGAACTGAGAGCTTCGGGATTCTGAGTGATTGATGTCTCTGTGTTTTATTTTTATACAGATTGTTACCTGAAATCAGACCTGCTGAGCTCTGTGGTTTCCCCTTCTGCCGCTGATTTATTAGTAGCCAGGTATGTTGGGACTGAATAGAGCTCCAAATGGGGAGAGTATTTCAGGGATGGGAAGCACAAAATGAGCCCATCTTACTACAAAGAAATGTGCTCTGGAGATACCAGGACTTCATTTTCTCTTGAGAGAGCCATATTGTCATACTTGAGTTCATAGCTTTGAGAGGCCTTCTTTGCAAAGTAGGATTTCAGTGACTAAATCAAGTAAATCCTAGGGCTTTTATCATGAAAAAGAAGAGCCTTTTCAGTCTGACTTTAAAAGTTTAAAGGTGGTGGTGGTTCAAAGGGCTGTTATAAAAAAAAAATAAAATTCATTCTGTTTGTTTCTTTTCTTCCTCAGGTGTTTGTCCAAATCATTAGTTCCTTCTTCTTCATCATCTTTAGAATCAGTGGTTCCATCCGTGTCTGAACCAGAAGTGGGACGTGACAAAAAGCCCAATGAGCAGCCAGAACCAGCAAGTGCGCATGAAGCTCCACGGCTGTTGAGAAGGGCCCCTGGGAAAGTACCCAAGTGGCTGAAGCTGCCAGGTATCACCAAATCTGAGGAGTCTTCTCGTTCTGAACTCTCCGGAAAGGTGGAGGAGTGATGGCCCTCGGGGCCAAGTGTTGAGGATAGTCTGTAGATGTCAGCATGAGGCTGACATGGTTTGGTGCATGTCAGTCACAAATCAATTTGTCTCTTATGCCCCAGCCTTTGCTGGAGAAGTTCCTTAGCACAGGCTCTGGGCAGCATTGGGTCTGATGTCTAATCCAGACGCTTGCAGCGCCCTTAACTATGGTCTGGACTTAATGTGTCGAGTTCTTAGCGATGCCAGTGCAGTTCAAACACTAATAGGAATGATATTCTACATACCAAGGGATCATGTCATCTGTTAAATCTCTGTCATTATTTTTCCTTTGCTGGTACAGTCTGTTTTAGTACTTTCCTTTCTCGTTTTTTTTTTTTTTTGAGTTGGTCTTTCTGTTTTTAATCTTCACTGAAAACAGTGGTTTTCCATAGCTAAGATTACAACCAAGTTTCCATTATGAATTTTTTCTTGATTTATCCTGATCAGAAAACTGCAACCTTGTTTTTGGTCTCAGAACCAATAGCTTATGTGTGGTTTTATATGAGAATTAGTACAAAATATGAAGTAACTAGAAAAAGGATTCCTGAATTAAACAATTGGCAATATTCACTTTTGATGCAGTGGCAAAGAGAAGGGAAGACATTAATCAACCTCCTTAACAGCAATCAAACTAGGAGGAATTATATGGAATTCCCTGGCTAATAATGCCAAATGTTAACTTCCTGAATGAGAATGTTAGTATTTGATTACGGAAGATGCTGTGGGTGTGGAAGGATCGCTGGAAGGCTGCGGATGTGGGCTGGTGCGATCCCTGCTGGGGCTGCTGTCTTCCCAACTGGTGCTGGGATGGTGCTGCAGGCCACGTGGGGAATGGTATCTTCATGCTTGAAGCATTCCACTTCAGAGTAGAAGTTTCTTTCCGAAGTAGAGATGATCTGGATAAAGTATGAAATATCATCTTGCCTACCTGTGCAAGTAGCCCGTTAACAGCTGGTATGGAAAGCTAATAACACGCTCTAACATGTGTGTTAATGATGAGTAGGATGAAATTCCCTGCTCTGAAAGTGATGATGTGTTCACCATTCTGTCTCCCTGAGGAGTCCCCCTATGAGCTGCCCAACCATTGCCTGGGCACAGCAGCATGTGGAACCCTCAGCAGCAAGATCACGTTAGTGAGAAACGACACAGTGCAAATGACGTGATTTAATGTGTTTAAGTGTTTTAATGCTCTTATGTTTATTTTGTAGGTGGGAAGAGATGAACCGTTCAAGGCTGCTGGATCAGTGAGCAGTCAGCTGTGCCTCTTTCCTGATGAGCTTATTCAGAATGTGTAAGAAATTGTTGGTGGCCCTGGAGAGATCTAATCTGTATGAACATTAGTTACAAATAGAAAATTTGCTATTTCAGATGCTAGCTTCACCTTTCGGAGGAGGGAAAGGCCTGATTGTGGTCTTTGTGACTGCAGAAGCAAGGTTAGAGGTTAAATTTAAGGTTTCTTGCATGCAAATAATATGAATAGAGAATTAACGGGCAAATAATTCTTATGTACTTTCTGTGAAGGACTTTGTTTCTATCCATATTTTTAAATCAAAATCTTCCCAGCTCTACCTTCAGAGATAACCTGAGTCAGCTGCCTGAATTCTAGCATCAGGACATGATTCAGTTTCAACTATAGCTAAGTGCTGCCTAAAACAAGACTTTTCTATGCTTCTTGCTGGCTGGGGTTAGCACTGCTGATAATTCTGGGCACAAATGGCTGGAAGGCGGGTGAAGGGGAACCACTTAGGTCATTTAGAATAGGTTTTTTTCCTGTGAAACCTCTTGATCTGCTGCACTTGCCTGGTTTTCCATGGCCAGAATCTTGTTAACAAACAACATGGGTTATCTGTTAATGGAATGCACCTGGAGTTTGTTTCTGCCCCAAGCTCTGTCTTTTATTTTCACTACCTATAATTAACATCAGTCATTACAGTTACAGCAAGGGGAAAAAAAACATCCAGTAAAAGGGGTCTCTTCGTGTGACCTTCGATCTCTGGACTTGTGTTCCCTCAACAGAGCAGTCAGTGCAGGGGGAAGCCCTGGCCCAGGTCTGTGCCGGCTGCGGGTGCAGTGGTGAGGGCTGTGCTCACGCCGGAGATGAACTCTGTAGTGCCACAGTAGCCATGGTGCTGTATTTTATTTGAAGTCCTCTCCATGGATCAGTGATTCATACGGGACAGCTGGGGTTCCCTGTTACGGTAATAAGACGTTTTCCATTTTCCCTGTGTAGACAATTGTTCCCCGACCTACGTGTGCATCTGCACAATTTGTAGATGTAATAAAGCAGAGTGGCCATAGGAGGCCTTTCTGTCGGTCTCTTTGATAGTATGTTTCTTCCCCCAGTACTCAGTTTCTCTTGTCAGTTCTCAGGAACCTGCTCCCTTTTCAATGGGTCTGTCATGCCTCATTCCCTTCCTCCTTTTTTTTTTCTTTTTTCCTTTTTTTTTTTCAACAAAGCAAAACGGAGCTTTGTACCATCTGAATGAACTTCAAAGTGGCTAGAAAGGGCACCCAGGGTTCCTGGCACTTGTCATTGTCTCCCAGCCTGGCCAACATTTCCCTTCAGGTCTAATTACTTCCAAATGCTCCCAGATGCTTTGAAGAAACTCAGAGGGAGGGGGGAGGCATGAAAGAAAAGGTGGAAGAGGAAAAAGGGGACTCAAAGTGGAGGGAGCAGAATGCTTTAGTAAAAACATTGATTGATTTCTTGTATGACACCCAAACAAACAGGGAATGTGTGCGGCCTCCGGCAGTGGGGATGCAAGAGCACTACCTCCAGCTGCTGCTCTCATCCGTGCTGGGGAAAGCAAGCCCTTCTTGCACCCCACAGGCTATAAAAGACATACTAGAGGAAAAAAAAAAAAATTAATAAAAAAAGTTGAAAGTGTATTACTTCAGTGGCTTAAGCCTACACTCCGTAGGACTGTCTGTACCTCTCCAGGTGCTGTGGGAGGCTTGTTCATTCCCCAGAATTTGGAGGCAGGCTGCAGCTAGAGCCGCCGTACTGAATTGATGCAGGAGATACCAGGGGCCAGCTAACAGCTGTAGCTAACGGTGGGTGATGATACAGGTCTGCTGGTGTGTTTGAGTCACAGGGTTTGCACCAACAGCAGCGGTGGGGGTGGGAGGGGGTTGTAGCATGCTTTCAGATGTACTAGTCCTGTTTTTTGAAGAGCACAGGCAACTTCAAAGAGGAGTGCTTTGCTTACTTGTTTAGATTGCTCCAGTTTTGACAGCTATCTCCTACAAGTTCCTGATAGGGGAAAATGGAAGGACAAGTTTAGGGACACAAGCAGTGATATCCGTGTTACTGGGGCAGTTTCCTGTGTTGAGGGGTGAGGAGGAGGAGATTTCATGTGTGTGACCTCACTCAGCGCTGCCCCTGCTCGTCCATTCCTTAAGAGGGACAAGATGCCCCGATATTTAACACTGCAGGCTCTGCACTAAGGCAGTGGCTATCGGGACTCCTGTCCCAACACATGCAGGTACCTTCAGCATCACTTCTGCTGTAGTAGCTGAACTCCCCCCCCAGGGAGTTTGGGGCATTCAAAAGTAGTAATACTTGCGTTTTTTTGCTGTTGCCTTTTTTTTTTTTTTTTTTTTAACCATCTGGTTGTGGGGCTAGAGGCTGAACTAGGTCAGTTCCTTCCCTGGTTTTGTCGTGCAGCTGCACAAACACTTCTCTTGGCAGAGAGGCTGCAGCACGGAGGGACGGGCACCGCTCGAGCTGGTACCATCATCACAAAGAATCTCTATTAAAAATTGTGGGTTTGGTTGAAGTTTCCGAGTGCCTGGCATCCTGAGCGATGACCTTGATGGCTCCGGGCTGAAGGAGTACGGTGACCCACCGAGCCTCCACCTGCCACTGGGGGACAACAGCTGGCTATTACTAGCCATAATGAGCACAGGTTGCCCAGGACGGTGTCAGTCCTTGGGACGGGCTGGTGTCAGCCATTCTCCGTGCAGCCGGCTCTGCATTTCCCCACAAAGCCCCTTTGGGAGGGGGGGGGCCCTACCTCCATGTGTCAGGGTTCTCATTCCACAGCCCCCGGCCCCCCACGGCTGCGGGGCCAGGCTGTCCCTGATGTGGGATTCTCACACATGCTGTTTGTTATTCTGTCCTTTTTCCTTTCGTCCTACAGAGATGCAGAGGAGAAGGGGTGGGGTGTGGGGGGGGAAACTCTGCGAGCCTTTGAAGCAACTTGACTTTCGATGATTAATTGCAGCAAAGAGCCTACACAAGGGAGGGTGACTCCGTTTTAATTTATTGATGTTTCTTTGTGAGAACAAATTTATAGCAGAGGGGAAGCAGCTTCTGAGGAGAATATCAAATGGTTAAAAGGTTCCAAGCATTCTTTGATGTCGCAGCCCGGGAGAAACACTGGAAGGTAGTGAGGGACAGACACTGTTTATTTATAAAATAAAGATCAGTTACCTGCTTTTTGGCAAGAGCCTGTGACTGAGCTCCTGTTAACAGCCTATTCATTAGGCGGGCTTGGAGCTGGACCTGACGTTTCTGCCGCAGCTGCCTGCCCGGGCGCAGGGAGCCTGCAGTTTGGATGAGGTTTCCAGCCGTTGAGTCTTTCCGTGCGTCTCTGAAGCAGCTCCTGTTTCTCACATTAGCTTGAGGAATCGCAGCACCCATCCTGCTGGGGAGGCGGCTGCTGCCGAAGGGGATGGAGCCGACCAGAAGGAGCCCCTGGCAGCGCAGTTACCCAGGGCTCTGCCGTGTTTGGTAAAGGAGAGGGGAAACGGAAGCAAAATGGGCAGAGAAATAAAGAGTTGAGTCTGTTCTTCCTAGAGCTGGACTGAGGATGATCCCGATGTTCATGGTTGGGTCAGGATCCTCTGCTGGCAGGGTCCGTGAGGCCTCTAGAAGTCCAGGAGCTGAGAGGGGAGAGGAGCCAGCGACTGGCACCGCAGCTGGGTCCCCAGGCATCAGCTCCGGGAGGATGAGGCTCCTCCATCCCCATCCTCCTCCCAGCTCCCCGGGTACCCACCAGCTGGGGCAGCACTTTCTCCACGTGTTCGACGTCCACCTTCTCCAGATCCTCGGCCTGTGCCTGCCGCGCTGCCCGGGCCGCCGCCTCTGCCGGGAAGGCGGTTGAGGGGGGCCCGGGGGGACAAGCGGGACCCAGCCCCGGCTCGCTGTTGGCGGCCGCTGGGAGGGGGGGGGCGGCCGGGAGTCCCCTCGGGCCGGTACCGGGCCCTACGGTGGTTCAGGCTGGCCCTGGGCCCGGCACCGGTCGGGACGGGGGTGTCCCGTCGGGCCGGTACCGGGCCTTATGGCGGGTCGGGCTGACCCTGCGCCCGGCACCGGCCCGGGTGACCGGGGCTGTGCGCTCACCTCGGACGAACACCTTCAGTAACTCCGCCATCAGCAGCTGCGCGTCCCCGTTAACTGTAACGACAAAGCGCTGACGGGGAGGGGAAGGGCAAACCGGGCCCACCGCCTCCCTCCCGGTACCGCCGCCCCGGTACCTCGGGTCCTCCCGTCGCGGAAGTGCAGGCGGAGCAGCCGGTCCACCGTCTCCTGCGGGGAGAGGGGAGCGGGTGAGCGGGGCCGGCGGGGAGGGGGACAGAGCCGAGCCCCCCCACCCCGGCCCCGCCGCACCTTCCGGAACCCGTCCCGCTCCTCCATCCCGCCGCTGCCGCCGCTGGCCCCGCCCACCCCCGGAAGCGCGCGCCCCGCGCGGCCATGGAGGAGTTCCGGCGGGGCTACGCGCGGCTCTGCCCGGCCCCGCAGGGCTCGGTGCTGCGACGGCTGCGGGACCCCACCGGGCCGCCGGGCCGCGCCCGCCTGGACCTGACGGCGCTGGGGCTCTCGCTGGAGACCTGCGGGGCGCTCGGGCGGCTGCTGCCCGGAGCCGCGGCCTTCGCCGAGGTGGCGCTCGGTGACTGCGGCCTCAGTGAGGAAGGTGGGGGCCGGGAGCGGAGGGGAGGCGGGTGGAGGCGGCGGTGCTGTCCCGGAGCGGCCGGGACGGGTGGCGGCTGCTGCTGATAGCGGGGAGAGGGGGTTCGGGCCATGAATCCGGCGAGCCCCGACGAGGGATCCTGTGGGAGGAGGTGGGATGAGTCTCTACTCGGTCCCTGGTGGAGGCTCATCGGGCCGGTAGGGGCTCATCAAGCCTCTGGGGCTTCATTAAGCTGGTGGGGGGCTCATTAAACCAGCAGGGGCTCATTAAGCCAGGAAGCGTCCCGTCTGTGTGGCCCGTCGGGGCACTTCCCTCAGGGCTGCGTTAGAAGGTGCCCAGGGTGAGGAGCAGTTCTCTGCCCTCTGAGGGTACGTCTGAGGCCTCTCAGCTTCTTTCTCTGAATATACATTAAAAAAATATCTCCTTCCCTGACATCCTGACAGTTTGGGCTGCCCTGACCCTCAGGCAGAGGGTCACACATATGGAATAACCAACTCTCTTTTATTTTTTCTTCCTACCCAGGCGCGAAGCTTCTGTTGCACGGGCTTTGCTCCAACACCGCGGTCAAATCCTTAGATCTGAAGGTGAGTCTGTTCAAATGAAGTTCAGACAAAAGAGGTGGAGGAGGAAATAGCAGCACAAGGTTTAATCAGGGTTAGAAACAGACAGTCCTGGTGCAGGATTGTACACAGAGGTGTGTACCTCTGTAACGTTCCTGTTCCCAAGGACTCAGGCCTTGCCTCCCTAACACCACGGCACGACACAACTTTCCAGAGTTGCTTTGCAGCTCATCTTCGTCCATTTTCATTCAGTTGCTCAGTTCTGATAGGAAGTTATTGCTGTGTATCTTTTGTCAGCTGCTGTTTGGTGTGATGAGGCCTGTGTAGGCTTTTTTCCGAGTTACTTTATTAGTCAGTGAGCTACTAGTTCTTTGACTTGCACTTCTGTTGAGTTTTTTCTGGCTTGCCAGTGCCTTTCTGCCCGCCTGGGGCTTGGAACTAAGCGTCCACTTTCAGATGTGGTGATTGCTTTGCCGTGAGAGTGACTTTCTGTCTGTGTTCCTCTGGCTCATAGCTGCTGCCTTCAGTCCACAGTCCCATGTCACACCTTTCTTTCTCACTTGTGCTGGTGCGAGCCAAACACTTCTTAATGAAGCGTGTGGAAGTGGTTCTGCTTATCCACAATCAGCGTTTTCTGTCCCATCGTGGGTTTTGCTGATCCTGTGCTATCCTGTGATTTTTCTGAGCCTCTCAGTCACGATGCCTCACGAGGGTAATGGTGAATGTATCTGGTGTTCCTCCTGGGGTCCTTAATTTTCTGGAAAGCTGACTGATACGTGAAACAAGTGTTTCTCAGACCATCTTTGAGAGAATGAAATGGTCATTACAGCTGGGCTGCACCTGGTGGCGTTTGGTGGCATAGCTGGGTTGTAGCCTTCTGATCACCTGGGACTTCTGTTTCAGGGAAATAACCTGCGAACCGTGGGAGCTGAGGCTTTGGGAAAACTTCTTAGGCAGAACAAATCCATCAGGAGGTAAAAAAACTGTATCTACCTCTCTTTCTGCTATTCCTGCCAGATGGAGCAGAACATTAGAAAAGGGTCGAGGGTGTTGTTTGTTGGGGTAGGAGGAATATCAAGTACAGTTTTTTGCGAGTGAATGAGAACCAGAGATGCCCTTTGTGAGGATGCGTGGCCCTGGCAGCATCCTGCTCTATAAAAATGGGTCCCTCTCAGGGGACCTGGGTGTCCAAATAGCTACCACTATCCAGGTGTCATTCAAGCTCTTGCAACTGTCTGTTTAGTCCACAAACTCCAATCCCGTCTGATGTTTCCTAGCCTAATCTTGGAATGGAACAGCCTTGGCGTGTGGGAGGAGGGCTTCTCCTTTTTCTGCCAAGGGCTGGGAGCAAACAGCGTTCTCCAGAAGCTGGATCTACGCAATAACCAGATCAACCACCAAGGGGCTGGAGAGCTGGCCATGGCACTGAAACAAAATGCCAGTCTTCAGGAGCTGGGTAAGAGTGTCTAGATCTTTGCCCACCGACATATCTGCATTCATGTACACGTACGTCGTTCAGCAGGTGTGTGACTGCTGGGGTCAAACTTTGCTTTCTGTGTAGATCTGCGTTGGAATAATATTGGGCTTCTGGGTGGCCGAGCTTTGCTGAACTGCCTGCACAGCAACAGGACGCTGAAGAGGCTGGAGCTGGCTGGGAACAACGTTCCTAGTGACATCCTGAAGGCCGTGGGTAAGTGTTACTCGTTGCACAGAAAAGCAGCAGTAACTCCTTTCCCCTTTCAGCGCTTGAGGGATACGGGGTGCTCACTGCTCCAGAAGAGAGCTATCCCTCCTCCGCTCCCTTTCTCAACAGCACACAGTGCTCTGTGTCGCTTCCTCTTGTCCCTTAATGAGGGCTGGTCAGGTCAGAGCTGTCACTTTTACCAGCAAGAGGAAAAAAAATTACTTGGATTGAATTAGAGGTTACTGTGCCGAGTGAGCGTGGGAGAACTTTGGGGCTCCAGTTTCCCTCAGAGTGGCCAAGTTTGGGTATGGCTAATGCAGCGTGTCCTTTGTCGCTGTCCTGCCCACAGTTGAGTCAAATGGCTCTCCTCTGGCTGGGGTGTTGATTGTCCCATCAATTCCTCCCCACCTTCTGTCTGTAAGGTGAGAGCAATCTCTCTACTACCCGGATGCTTCTTGCAGCCAGATGTCATCCCAAGGGCTATCTCTTCCAGCGAGATATCTGTCTCTTCCAATCTTCACTATTTTGTTGCTTTAGAAACATGCAACATGCCTGCTCTCCTTTCTCTCTCTGCATCAGAGCAAGCCATGAATCACAACCAAGACCGTCAGGCCCTCCTGAATGAGACCCAGAACCGAACCTACATACTCAGCAAGGAGGTTATGAGTCTGAAGGATGAGAAGACCAAGCAGGTCAGCGGTCTTAAGTGTTGGCAGTTTGAGTGGGGTAGCTGGAATCCCATGCTTTTGTTCACTATCCCCATGAAACGCTCAGTGACGGGATCACTGTGCACCTGAAGCTGCATGTGCATCTTTATGGGTGGGCACACAGCGTGGTTTAGTATGTTGGGTCCTTCCTCTGAGCTGTGTTGCCCAGGAATCAAATCCGTGACAGTCTGGGTATGGACACGTGCCCTGCTGAACATACTCACTCTGGATTCTGGAGGAGTTTTGGTGATTCTTTTTTTTCCACCATATTTATGCTTTCACCCATTTTCTGTTGCAACTGGCTTGATATTTTCCAACTGGTGAAAACCTAGAAATACAAGTCTGTTTTCCTTCTGATACATAGTGGTGAAGAGCCCCCATAGCTGATGACCTCAGTCAGATACACTAATGAAGCTGTCAAACCTCCAGTTTGCTTCTTTCGATAGTGTGGCTTGACGTGTTTCATCTGTCACTAGGAAGAAAAGGATGAGAAATGTAAATGGTTCAAGCTGATGCAGTTTTAGAATCACGGAATGGTTTGGGTGGGAAGGGACCTTGAAGACCATCTAGTTCCACCCCGCTGCCCTGGGCAGGGGACACCTCCCACCAGACCAAGTTGCTGAAAGCCCCCTCCAACCTGGCCTTGAACCCCTCCAGGGATGGGGCAGCCACAGCTTCTCTGGGCAACCTGTTCCAGGCTCTCACCACCCTCACAGCAAAGAATTTTCAGCCAGCTTTTTCCCCCAAGTCTTTCTCCTCAGGGCTGCTCTCCATCCTTTCTCTGACCAGCCTGGATTTGTTGCTTGCCCTTTTTCTGTCAGTGGGAACTTCAACAGACTGCCACAACTTCTCAGATATGATGGAAAATATTCTTACAGCTCTTTGCCTTGTTCACAGTTCTTGGATTTGATGGACACCATAGACAAGCAGAGAGAAGAAATAGCCCGGAGTGGCAGGTGAGTTGGATTTCTAGGTGCTTTCTGCTCTTTGATGGCAGAATTGAGCCCTCTCTGTTTCCTTGGCACATATTACCCACCTTTTTTTTTTTTCTTTCTTTCTTTCCCTCCCCTCCCCAATGCAGGATATCTGCAGCACGAGTCACCCAGCTGCAGGAAGCGTTGGATGAGCAGCACTCCATTATGAACTCACTGAAAGCCAAGTACGGGAGGAGGAAAACCTGAGCCTTCCCACTGCTCTGTGCTGCACGGGCAGCCCTGAGCAGAGCTGTTAAGAAGGGGGAATAATCTTGTTAGAGGGGCTGACTTACTATTTCATTAGTTCTGCAGTAATGACATCCAGAAATTGTGGTCAGATCAGGCCTTTTGGTTTGCCACGCTAGGTATTTAGCTTGCTTTTAAGTAAAATTACAGTGCAGTGGTGTATGAGCAAGTGGGTTACAGAGGGTGAAAGGGGAAAAAAAAAAAAAGGATTGTGGAGATGGGGGAATATTCCCCCAAAGTTTATAGCCTGGAAAGAGTCTGTAACTTCCCCTGGCAGTTGGCCTTGTCCTCTGAGAACCTCTCAGATACAGAGGAACCTGGCCGGTGAGGTTGTGTGCTCGGGGACAATGAGGTGGAGCTGCCCCGAGGTGTTCATTGTGTAGAGACATATCCACAGACAGAGGCAAACACTGACGAGCTCCTTCAGTTGTGTCAGGCAAAGGTGGTTCTGTCACGTCGTGCCTCAGTGTGGACGTGTCCCTCACGTACAGAGAGTAAGACTTCTGCTGCCTGTGTTTAAAGTTCTCTCCCTCATTTTAGACAACTTTGCAGTGGTATAAAGTAGCCAGCTTTGTCCTCCTGGGGGGGAGTGGGTGAACCCTGGACTGGTCCAGGTGGGGAAAGCAGCTCCTGGCAGACAACAGGGAGAAAGTGATGGGGCAGCAGAACTCCAGGCTCTGAGAAGTCCCCGGTCACTCGCTGTTTGTGGAGGCTGCTGTGCCTCTGATGAGGATAAAGCAGTGTCCTTTCCCCTGGGGCAAAAAATGCCTCCTTTAGCTGTCCTGATTTCATCCCCTGCCAAATGTGTGTTAACATCCTGTACCACGTAGTGCAGAGAGCTCGTGGAGGTGTCTCCCTTAGAAGGGACTGTGGAAGGTGTTTCTCTGTGTAGGCTGCAGATGACTGAGGCTGCCCTGGCGCTCTCTGAGCAGAAGGTGCACGGTCTGGGGGAGCTGCTGAATGCCACCAAACAGGAACAGACCACCATGGCCGAGCGCCACTTCGCAGAGCTCCAGCAGCAAAAGCAGGTGAGCTGGGTACATCCTAGTTGGGTTTGAGAGCCGGGTTCCAGGTCCTACCTCTTGGTGTAGATTTGGGGGATGCTGGATGGGACAGGCAAGCGTGGTTTTTAGTGGTGTAACCACAGCTGCCTTGACAAAAATTCCTGTTAGTAGGTGTGGAGAGGAGCCATGGGTGGGTTTGTGGGGTGGGTTGGATTTAGTTATGTCTGGAGTTGGTTGGAGGAGGTTGGCAGTGCAAGAACTAAGGCAAGTACAGGCTCTTAATTTTGATTCTGTTTGTAGGAATGTGCCGATCGAGAAGACAAGCTTTTGCGTGACTTGTCTGCTGCGACTGACAAAAATCTGCTTCTGAGAAACCAGGTAGGAAATCAAGTCCAAGGCTGAGAAGTGGGATTTGGGCATTGTTCGTTTCTGCTCTGTACGTACATCCTCTGATCGCTGTCAGTGTCTCTGCTGATTGTTCCCTACAGCCAACTTTCTCTGCTAATCTGAAAAAAACTATCCTTTGTGGTGGCAAATTCCTTGTAGGTGGATGAGCTGGAGAAGAAGTGCAAAGTTCAGCAGGATCAGCTATTTCAGGTGAAACAAGACTTGACCAACACAACGGCAGAGCTGAAGCTGCGGGCTGTGCAGGCTGAGGGTGAGTGAGAAACAGCTCGTGGACATCTATGGATTACTGTCCCTGGGTCAGCGGTGTGAGGCTGCCAAGGGGAAAGGTGGAAGAGCTTGTGATACAGTATAAATAAATATACCCTGCGTAGCAGGAATGTCATATTTGGGATATCACAGAATCACATGGGGTTGGAAAAGACCTCTGGAGATCATCTAGTCCAACCCCCCTCCCAGAGCAGGTCCACCCAGAGCAGGTTGCCCAGGAACATGTTCAGGTGGGTTTTGAATGTCTCCAGAGACGGAGACTCCACCATCTCTCTGGGCAGCCTGTTCCAGGGCTCTGCCACCCTCAAAATGAAGAAGTTCCTCCTCGTATTTAGAGGGAACTTCTTGTGGTCAAGTTTGTGTCAATTTCCTCTTGACCTCTCCCTGGGCACCACTGAGAAAAGACTGGCCCCATCCTCCTGACACCCACCCTTCAAATATTTATAGACATCGATCAGATCCCCCCTCAGATTCCTCTTCTCCAAACTAAAAAGACCCAAGTCCCTCAGCCTTTCCTCATGAGATGTTCTAGTCCCCCATCATCTTTGTAGCCCTCTGCTGTACCCTCTCCAGCAGTTCCATGTCCTATGCCTGCTTTTAATTTGCAGAACGCCTGGAAATGGAGAAGAGGAGATTTAAACAGAGCCTTGAAGATGTGGAATCCTTTCGGTTAAAAGAGGTAGGAATGGGGTTTCTGCAGCATCTCTTTGGTGATGCAGCATCTACAGGTGCCACTGGAGGCCATAGTTGGCTGTCAGCTGCTCTTACACAAGTTTAACAGTTAGTGGACTTACTGTGGGTATAATAGTCCATTTCTAGAAGCAAAGCCTAGCTGAAGAGATCACAAGACACATTCTACTAGCTGGTAAGATTTTGTAGCTTGCAAGAGTATGGACCAGAGAGGTGTGTGGTGCCACAGAAGAGGCTCGAGGCTGGCCCATGTGTCAGCTGGCACTTGCTGACATGGTTTCTGCTGCTTTGCAGGTGGATCATATGGCACAGCACCTCGAGGCCAGTGAACGCTCCATGCAGGACAGGATCCAGAGGCTGGAGGCCATCAGGATAGCGCTGGAGGAGGTGAGGAAGGACGCTCCAGGCACGTTGGAGTGCTCGGGTGGTGGTGGCAGGAGCAGCCTCTCAGGGGAGCCTTGTGGAGTCTTCCATTGCTGACCTGTGTAAAGATTGTCACATGCTGTAGGGAGGAACAGAAAGCAGTAGTTTACCAGCTAAAATAATTTTTACTGCTTTTGACTAAGGAATGAGAAAGTTCCAAGAAGAAACTTGTAGATTCTGATGGAACAAAACCGAAGTTTCCATTGAACGTGGTTAAATTCTTCCCAGGATTTGACTTCCCAGGTTTCCCATGTGGTCCCAAGCAGTGTAGCATATTCCTCCTTGTCTGTTCCCCCAGCTAGATCCAGCGCTGCCCTCTCCTGTTCCCCTGTCTTTGGAAAGCTTCACCCATTCCTTGCCCTCACAGAATTGAAATCCTCATTGCATTTAGGTGGCAATCTCGGGGTGAGAAATCCTCATTGCATTTAGGTGGCAATCTCAGGGTGAGAAAAGGTACGTGTTCTGGGTTTTGTTTCCCCTGCCCCTGAGTGAGAGAGCGCCGTGTCACGTTGTAGCCTGTCCCTGGAAGCTGCTGTTTTCTCGTCAGCACTGCAGTGATGCAGCTTTATCTGGAACCATCTTCCCTGTTTCCGTGGCAGGAGCTGAGCCAGGTCAAAGCGGCTGCACTCACTGAGCGAGGGCAGGCAGAGGAGGAGTTGATGAAGGTCCGGAGCCAGGCACGGCTGGAGGAGGTGAGGATGGGACCTGTCCCTGGGCTCTGCCTCTGTGTGAAGGAACGGATCTGCCTGCTGAAGCTTTTTGTCTTGGGGAACTGCTGCGTAACTCCTCCTTCCAGGTTTCACTGGCCTCTAAACAGTGTGATTTCTGAGGAAGGAGTCCTGAAAAGTCTGGTTTTAACTGTCTCCAGAATGTAAGCACTATGCTCACCTGCTCTCTGCTTTTCAGCAGTAACAGGGTTACTGTGGATATTGTCATGAAGCGGATTTCAAGTTGCCAGCTTTTGAAGCTGACACCCAGATCTTGATCTTTCCGCTTAACAGCGGCTTCCGTGGGCTGCTCCTGATTCTCTGGAGTGAGAGGAATTTCTCTGGGTGGCTGCTGCTGCTAGATAAAAAAAGTCATGAAAATGACAATGAAGTCATCATCCTGTGAAAGAGGACAAAGGATGAGGAAAATACACCAAAGCTGTTAGAATGTTTACTTTTGTGCAACATCACAAAAGAAAATGCTTTACTGAGTCACAGACATAGGAGGGTGTCAGCGGAGGGACGCAGCCCTTGCTTGGCTGCACACAGCAGCATTTCGGAGCCACTGGGGACAGGGAGGACGTGAAGACAGAAAATTAGTTGTGAACATCAGGGGTGGCATTGGTGCTGCTGCCAAGGACAGGCCTCTGCTTCCCCATGAGTGAGCTGGGCTTTGCAGCATCTCCATCAGAATGTTTTCCCTGGGATTCACTCCTGAATGCAAGGGGGGAAAGTGCCACGTCTGTTACGGCTGAGTCCTGTGTCCTTCCATGCCAGTGACTCAACCAAGGATTCACTGTGTTGGGAACAATAAGGGGATAATCCCTTCGCAGGAATAGACGGGGTCTGACATATGTCCCTTTTCCTTTGTGTCTTACAGCAGCAACGACTGGAACACCTAGAAGAGAAGCTGCGGCTGATGACCGAGTCTCGGGATGAAGCTCAGAACTGCTGCCTCAAGCAGAAACAAATGGTTGCTGATGCCCAGGCCAAGGCCAGTCAGTTGAGCCTGCAAGCTGACGGGCTCAGGAGGCGGCTGGAGCAACTCCAGCAGGTAACCTGGGCTGGAGCAGAGATGTGGTCACCGCAGGGGCAAAACCAGGTTGCTGAAGTTGTTTGGTTACTCGTGGATTTGTTTTTATGTGTCAGGACCTGAACAGTAAAGAGGAGGAGAAAGTGGCAGAGGTGAATAAAGTGAAAGTGGAGTTGCAGGAGCAGATTGGACACCTGCAGGCTGAGCGCACAGCACAGGAAGGGTTGAGAGAGAAGATTGCAGCCCTGGAGAGACAGCTGAAAGGTGATGGGTCCTTTTGTGCTTCATACGCTGGCATGTACAGCCATGGATTGCACCCCCACCCTCATGTGTGGGATTCTTGTCCTCATTCTATAGAGACCGAGACACAGATAACTACCCAAAGCTGCACAGCAAGCAAAATGCTTGCATTTCCTGCAGAGTGAAGTGTAACATATTGTCTGTGCAAAACCTCTGATGTTGTCTTGTGCAGCTTTTTCCATGTCCCTCTTGATCATCCTGCATCCATTGCCTTTGGATGCACCCATAACCTGCTGTCCCTGGTTATTCTAGGGACACACTGATTTGCTTTGCTAATGCTGCTCTTCTTTCACAGCCCTATCAAGTAATCACCGTGAGGCACTGCTGGACAAAGAAAGTGAAATCTCCATGCTGCTGGAGAAGCTGAGAATGAAAGAGGCTGACATCTCCAGGATGAGGGAAGAAGAGGCCCAGCGAGCGAGTTTCTTGCAGAATGCTGTCATGGCGTATGTGCAGGGCTCCCCCTTGGGAACCCGCACCTCTCAGAAATGAGAGCATGGCTTAAAGAATCCAGGTACCTGCTGTCCAGAAGAGGGTGAGCAGCTCAGGTACAGCCCATTCATTCTAAGTTGGGACAGTTTTGTCGTGGTGGGGTGACACAAAGGCTTGCAGATGCAGAAAATCTCTGTCGCTCTTCAGAAACCTTGCTCCCGACGGCGTAAAGGAGAGGAGGAAACGACCATCCGGGGCTGGGACACAACTTCGTGCCTCCGAGTTCGTGGTGGGGAGCTCTGCCCCTGCACCGCCGCAGCGTTTGAAGTAGTTTCTGTGTCCTTTTACACAGCGCCCGTCTGTCGGCACCCCCTGTTGTTACTGGGGGGCTGTGCGTCATTCTGAAGCGTTCGTTGGGGTGGCAGGGCTGTGCCGGTCTGTGCTGCCGCAGTGAAACACGACAAATGCCGGGCAGCAGTATGTGTGAGCCGTGGAATTCGCTCGTGGGGTCCCAAGGCTGCTGGAAATACCAGATCTGACCCCTGTGGTGTTACACCCCGTGCTCTCCGCTGGAAGAAGGGGCTGGCAGAGCTCTTCCCCTGCCCCTCCGTGGCCCTGGCTGTGCCGATGGGCAGTAGATGTGTATTCCTTATATATAGAAAGAGCTCTGTAGGGAGGGGACACTGCTGTGCAGTTGTGTCTCCACACCCTGGTTGGACTCCTGGGCCTTGGCCGTGGGTCAATCCCTGACAGCAGCGACTGGCACGGAAAGGGAGGGGGCACGGTGTTGGGGGGCAGCGTTGGTGCTCCTTCAACTGTGAGCTGCAGCCCTTGGCTGGAGGGAGTTCTGGTGGCCAAAATGCAAGAGGATTTCACTCCGCTGTGACAAATGGCAAAACTGTCCTGCTGGCTCCTTGGGGCCCTGGGTCCAAGTGCTGTTTTCAGAGGAGCGATGCTTCAGACTTACTGTGGAGCTCCTTCTGGGACCACAAAGGAGGGGAGAAGGTGCTTCCTTTTCCTGGCAGCTCCCATCCTCGTGTGGCACGGAGAAGGGGACGGGATGTGAGGGTCTGAATTGGAGAAAACAGAGACTTCTGTCAGGACAGAGCCTCCTGTGAGTTTCCCCATGAGTCTGGGGTGGGAGAAATGAACTTGTGGTACGTATTCAAAGAGGCAACTGGAAAATGAAACTTTGTGTGGACTGGTTGGTTTGTGTTTGTTTTTTTCCTATTGGCCTTTTTTGGGGGGTTCTTTTCAGCTTTTTTTTTTTTAATAAAGGAGTTTTTCATTTTGCCATAACATGGGCAGTGGCAAGCTGTGTGTTTGCTTGGTGATCTCAGCTGATCCTGGGAGTCTGTCTTGGAGCTAAAATGCTGCTACAGGTGCTCTAGCTCAGTATATCTGCAGATTTTGGTCCTAAATGGAGGTAAAAGCAAAGAAGCTGAGAACTCTGCCCTGGGGCGAGGAGAGGAGAGGGCTGGGCAGGTGAGGGGAAAGCAAAGCCTGTTTTTTTGATATGGTACCACTACGTGAATCATCGCTGTCCCCGGCAGTACCGGGAGAGGTGGAAGAAAGCAAAATTCATCTTTATGCGGGATTTTTCGCTGCTGCATCTTTGTTCCTCAGCAGCCCTGGGCAGATGAATGAGGGTGAAAGCCGCAGCTGCAGCACGGCCGGGCCTGAAGCTCCTTCCTTGAGCGGGGAACCGGTCTCCGACGGGTTCTGAGCGGCACCGGCCGTGCCCTCCGCGGGCGGCTCGCCGGTAACCTGCCCCTGGGGGACGGTGCGGCGGGGACGCGGCGGCACCGGGAGAGCGCGGGGGGGGAGGGGGGAGGAGGAGGGGGCGGGGCCGGCGCGGCTCTGGGCCCGCCCCCGGCGCTGGCTAGGGTGGTCTCGGCCGCGCTCGGCTGGTTTCGGCTCGGCTCGGGCGGCCCCGCCTCGCCCCGCCCGGCGCGCGGGCTGTCACTGCGGCGGAGTCGCGGCGGCGCCGCCATCGCGGGCAGATGCAGGCGATCAAGTGTGTGGTGGTGGGCGACGGGTGAGTGCGCGGCGGCCGCGGACTCCGCCGCCCCGCACAGCGCGGGACCGGGAGCGGCGGCGCCGGGGGAGGGGAGGAAGGACGGGCGGGAGGGCCCGGCGCGGCCCCGCCCCGCGGCCCCGGGGAGCCGGCTCCGCCAGCGGGCGGCGCGGCGGCGGGCGGAGAGGCCTGGCCCGGCGCTCGGCGAGGCTGGACCCCCCGGTGGCCCGGGCGGCCGAGTCCCCTCGGTAGGGAGAGGCGGCGGGCGAGGAGCCGGGGCGTTGGGCCCTGCCCGGCTTCGGGGCCTGGCCCAAGCGTGCGCCCGGCCGGAGACCGGGGCCTCGCCGCCGCGGCCCGGCCCAGCGCTCCCCCTCATCAATTCGGGGCTCCGTCTCCTCACACCCTTCGGCTTCGCATCCAGGGCCGTGCTCCTGGAACACAAACGCCTTCTCTTCCCGGGCTTTACACCCGTCTCCGCTTTATGTCACTGGGTGCCAGCGTTTTGGTATTTTTTATCAAACCCGTGCGATTCAGTGCAAAGCCCACCTGAAAAATCTTGATGCTCGCAGGTTTCATATTTCCTTTATTGTTTGTGTTCTAAGGTGAAATACGTTGCTGGTCCTGATTTCATCATGTGCCTCTCGTCATCCTCCTTGTTCTTTTCTTTAGGCTTTCCCTGTATGCCTTTTTTTTTTTTTTCTGAGAACACATCTGTATGCAAGATGCAGGCACGCAGGAGATTTATGGTGCTTCATAACTTTTCTGAGCTTGGCTTGCATATTTTACCCCTTAATTCCTCTTTGCTTTTCTGATCGCTACAGCAAGCACAGAGCTGAGGTACGGAGAACTAAACCTGAACTGGTCTTAGGTGGGGACTGGTTTTCCCACCTTCCCGTTCATGCCACCCCCTCAAATGCACATTTGGGAGCGAGGCCTTCCGGGTTCCAGCCTGTGGGGGCCAAAGAGGGGAGAGGGAGAAAGAGCCACCCACCAAAACCACCTTATTGCAGAGGGGAGAGCAATGCTGAGGAGCACAGCGTGTCGGAAAGGGGCTTCGGCTGAAGGCTTGCAAGTCTGGTGTTTTGCTTTAAGACCAATTGACACTGCAAAGACTAAATGAATTTGGGTACCAAAACACTTTAATCGTAGATATGTGTGCTTTCTGTGAATTATGCGACGTCTCTGTGGGAGAGAGCCCACAGTTGAGGAGGAAGGTCTGTCTGGTCACTGTAGTGGTTCCTCACACACCTCTCCGTTCTCCAAGAGAGGGGACCCTAGGGAAGAGCTGGGTGCTTTACTGTAGTGTTTCTCGTTCTGCTTTGTGTCATCCTGGTGCAGGACTGCAGGTCCCCTGAGGTCTCTCACTCCTGAAGAGTTTCCTCGTATCCCTCCAGTTACAGAATTGGGTAGAGGAGGCTCGTCTCCGTCGGTTCTTCAGCTTCTTCAACTCAGGCACCTCACAGATAGCAGTCCTTGTCACAATCTGCTTGTTTGGAAGGTTCTCTGCAGTTTACAACTTTCACAGTGATAAATAGGTGGTTTACACTCCTAGTGCTCTTCACACTTCTCTTTCTTTATAACTAGGCTTTCCCCTTCTAGAGGTGAACTAAAGCTCGTACCCTTAGCCTGCCACCCCCAGGCTGACCAGTCCCTCCACCTTCAGCAGAGCCCTGAGCTGATAATTTCAATGATCTGCACTGGTGCCAAAATCGGTTTTCAAACTGGCAGTGGTCAATTTTAAATTTCATTTTTCTTTATGGATGCTTATTTTTTTCCCCTTTTGTAGCTGTTGGCATTGAATTCCTGTATTTGAAGAGCTTGAATAATTCTGTGTTGCACATTTTTTTACCTCGCTGTTTATCCATTTTGCTAGATTATTATGGGTGTATTGAGCCCAATAGAGAAATCCTATTTATTCCTTCTCTTCTGTTTCCTGAAAAATATATGTTCTGCCTGGTGTTTTGCTGAGGGTCAATGGGTGGGGAAAGGAGTGGGAGAGAGCAGGGTCAGGTAAATGCCAGGGCAAGTACACATTGTCACTTCAGGCCTGGTCCCCGACAGTTAGAGAAATCTAACCTGCTACAGGTTTATTTTCTCACATGATAACTTTTTAATTGACCTGGGTTTTGGGTAGGGAGAGGGTGAGTTTTACAGTGCTTCATGCTGTAACCTTCTTTATGCTTGTCACTCTTACCCTCTGCAGAGCTGTAGGGAAGACCTGCTTGCTGATCAGTTACACCACGAATGCCTTTCCGGGAGAATACATCCCCACCGTGTGAGTACTGGCCTTCAGCTGCTTTTTGTTCTGTATGCACCTGTAAAAGTTGGTTTTGTAGGTGTGGAGAAGGCTGTAGGCTCTCCCAAATCAGACTGGGAACCTCACACCCGAGGAGGATGCCAGTGGTATGGCTGTGTGTGTAGAGAGGGCACACTGTCCCCACTGGAACTGTGTTGCAGTGTCCTCTCCTCATTCACTGCCCCCTTGGACTTTGTATAGAGAGACGTGTGGGTTGCTGATGGGGACTCTTCCTCGACAGGTTTGATAACTATTCTGCCAACGTGATGGTAGATGGAAAGCCAGTGAACCTAGGCCTCTGGGATACAGCAGGGCAAGAAGATTATGACCGACTGCGGCCCCTTTCCTATCCACAGACGGTGAGTCTGGGCTGGGACTGGTTTGTAACTGCTCCCTCTTGGGGACAGGGAGGGTCCCGAGGACAGCCAGGCTCTCCTTTGAGGAAAATCCAAGTTTCTGCAGCTGTAGCTATAATTCTGGTAAGAAGTATCACAGCTGAATTTCTCTGAAGAGATTGTCCTGTTCTAGTCCCTGCTTTGTAACGGTATTTGGAGAGTTACGTGTGCCACAGGGAGGCTCAAGTGAAAGGAATGGTGTGGGGCTGCTGTGCAGCTGAGCCATGTTTGATGTTCCTGTTCTCTCTCGGTGGGACGGATTGCTTTGGGCTGCACTGGTGGTGTTTCCCTGGCTGTAGCAATTCCTGCATGACCCCCTACCACAGGTGAAGCCCACAGCATTGTTATGCTGTTTGTGGCTGTAAAAGAAGATGAAGTCACACACTCAAAGTCCATTCCTTCCCTCTCTGAATTAGTTTAGCGCCCTTAATGGGGACAGATTTCTTACAGCCACAGTCCTTGCTTGTGGGAGTAGGTTGTCCTCTATAAGATCCCTCTCCACCCTCCCTCCATACTCTCTAGCTTTTTCCTTTTACAAGCCTGACCCTCTTGTTTCCGCACAGGATGTTTTCTTGATCTGCTTCTCCCTTGTGAGTCCAGCCTCCTTTGAGAATGTCAGAGCCAAGGTAAAGTATTCTCCTTCTGGGTGAAACGGTGGAAGGGAAGAACCAGTGAAGTGTGAAGTCCCCTGCCTCATCCAGCACCACACCTACAGCCCAAAATTTCTAGCAGTCGTGTTTTGATGAGGGGAGGTCATAGTTTGCAGGTTTTAAGAGGGGCCTATTTTTTATTCATGACTTCTTTGGCTAAGGTTTTGCCTTTTTGAATCTCCATCTTAAATAAGATAAGGGATGTCCTAGAAGCTAAAAAGCACTTAAGGGAAGCACAGTGTGCAGAGTTGGCTGGCACTGTCTGTCATGGTTCCATGTCTCAGTGCCTTCGTTATTATTGTAGGCAGAAGTTGCCACCATATCAGATAGTAGTAAAAACCTTGTTCCTGGTAGTAGATGCATCCTCATGGTTGCATCTCCTGCTACAGCTACTTCTCTTACTGTGCCTTTCTGTTTCAGTGGTACCCTGAGGTCCGACACCATTGCCCAAATACACCTATCATCCTGGTGGGCACCAAGCTGGACTTGAGGGATGATAAGGACACCATTGAAAGGTTACGTGATAAGAAACTGGCCCCCATCACCTACCCCCAAGGTTTGGCCATGGCTCGGGAGATTGGTGAGTCTGGTGCTGGCAGATCTCCGTGGCATTGAGCTCTTTGTTCTGGAGTGGGTGAGGGACCGTATGTGCTGCCAGGACTGGAGTGGTTGAGCTGGAGCTCTCTTTCCCCTAGGGTCGGTAAAGTACCTCGAGTGCTCTGCCCTGACGCAGCGGGGCTTGAAGACGGTGTTTGACGAAGCCATCCGGGCTGTGCTCTGCCCGCCGCCCGTGAAGAAGCCTGGCAAAAAGTGCACCGTGTTTTGAGGGCTGTGGCCTGGGTGCTGGCTCAGCATGTTGTCGTCCTCTGACAGATTGCATATTAGCTGGGTGTTTCTGGAGGGGGCTGGGATGTGTAGGGCCCTTCATCATGTACGAAGTCAGTGTTTTTTAAATGTCTCTTTGATTTAACGTCAGTGTTGATGTGAAGGGGCAGCGGGGGCAGGAGACTAGCTGGGGGCTGTACAGCCCCCAGGGGAGGTACAATGGGGAAGGCAAGGTGGCTTCTCGGGGCAACAGGCTGTTTTGGCTCTCCTGAACTCCACGCTGAAAGGGCTGAGACATCCATCCTGTCCTGGAAACCCCTGGTTTCAACCTGCAGGTGAAACAGGTGGTGAAGATCCTTGTGGGAGCGGGGAGGGAGCGGATATGAACGGTGCTGAATGACAAGAGCAGTAGGGTCTCCTTGCCCAGCCTTCTGTGGCTTAACAGTTAACAAACTGGTGCTCTAGCAGATACGTGCCTGAGACTGTTAAATCCTAACCAGCCCCGGAAGGGGGCGAAGTAAATGAGGTATAAGCTGAAGAACTAATCATTAGGTGCTTTATTGGGTACTAGCCAAACTCAGTGAGTGAAACAGCTCTGTGCAATCCATGTATTTGCCTTTTTATGTGTGCACACCCTAGGACAGCGTGGTGCTGCTTCCCCCATCAGTCTTCAGCAGGGCCTTCCCTCCCCTCCACCCCCCCCCCAAATCCAGTCTCTGCAGAGCAGGGCTGTGGTTGTTGCCTCTGTTTTGGTTTTTTCTACTAAAGACGGCAAAGGAAGCAATGAGGAGTCTGCTAACTTCTTCTTTCCCTTCCCACTGAGAGTGCAGGCGGGCTCTACGGATTTGGATGGAACAGGGAGAGCTTCTGAAGGGTTGTGGGGGGGGAAAAGGGTTGGAAGAAAGACAGGTCCGATTTCTAATCATCATGTAGAGTGACAAGATAAAACCTTATTTGGTGCAATAAACATTCTCCATGACGGCGTTATGTGAGCTTTATTATATAGCAGCTTTTTTAAGGTAATCTTCTGCCTCACTTCTCATAGAGGTTCCAGCCCTGCTGCCCCTCTTCTCCAGCAAGACTGGGTCCGTGTCATTGTTTTCTATCCAGTTTACATCTGTGTGGTACTAGTAGGAAAATTAAGGCCAGGCATGAAATGCAGGTGTCATCTTAGGAGACAAGAAATCCCCCATCAACCATCAGTGAGCTGCCAGTTGTCATAGCGCTCTTGTCACTCAGCAGGAAGAGAATGCTGTTCACCACATCGTCCACCTCTGGAATCAAACACAAAGAACATCCCATGCACCCCTCAAATTGTACTAGAAAAAATAAGCATCCCAAAAATTATGTCTTTGACCTCTACATGTAATTGGAGCACGGAAATATCTCTAACCCCAAACGGTGCTTGTTGCACTGTACGGGAGAGTGTGGTTGAGAGCTGGCCATCAAAAAGGCCTTGTGAGCAGGTGACACTTAGTTCACAGCAGGCACCTATGTTCCCCTCCCCGTCATGTTTATGAACAGTAGAGTATTTCAGTAGTCCTAAGATCAGGAGGCTGTAGAAGAGGGGGAGATAAGGCTGGTTCTCACCCTGTCCTCGTCACACCCCGCAGGAATTCAGCCACAGCCATTCAGCAGTTGTGATTTTCCCCACAAAAGCAGCAAGTGGCTGTGATGTCGATTAGAGGGAAAGCTTGGATCCAGCAGAAAAGCCCAGCCTGGTGACAAACCTACACCACTCACCTGCAAACTTTCCCAGTGGGATCCGGTTAATCATGGCAGCAGATTTCTGAGGGTCGCTCCAGTTAATTCTTCCCATGTCGGTCATAACCACCGTGGGGTTCACAGTGTTCACCCTAATCTGGGACCAAGAGCAACAAACAATCTAACCAGACTGCTCTGAGAGGAAATCCTCAGGTTCAGAGTTCATGCTTTTTCTTTCTTTGGAAAAGAATCCTACCTTGTGGGGTCCCAGCTCCATTGCCATTACCTTGCTCAGCATATCCAGAGCGCTTTTTGTGGAACCTTCAAGAGAAGGGAAAAAACAGGAGGCGTTTACGTGCGTCACACTGGCTGTGGAGCACCCAGAAGTACCGGCAGCCAGCAGCTGGGTGGCTGTGGGTCTCCAGCTGATCAGAAAGGAGAGGGGCACTGCTAGAACTGGACGTGCTTACAGTAAACGGCGTGGTCCCGCAGAGCCCGCTGAGACGCCTGGCTGGAGACATTGACAATGGCACCTGGCACCCCCTGGGCAATCATCTGCCGAGCAACAATCTGGAGAAGGGGGAGAAAAAAAGCCACAGGGATGCCAGAATCGTAACAGGAGAAATCATTTCTTTCAGTAGGAATCTTGCTGGGCCACTGTGGTAGCCCAGAGAGCAAAAATATTGGAGGAAGTAAGTCCTCGCTGCCTCCCATTTACAAGGAGTCGAGTCAAAGCAAGAGAGCGAGTGGAGGGGCTGCTGTCAGGGTCACTTTGGGTCACAACCCCTTTAGCCCCTGCAGTGGACACTTGTCCCTGCTGAGCAGAACAACTCAGTCACCGCTGTTCATGGAGACAACTGTGGTGACAGTTCATCCTCACCTGGGAAACGTGAAGCACAGCCCCAAAATTCACATCGAGAGACCTACAAATAAATCAAATGTAGAAGTTACACTGGGGGAGCACTGGTGGGACTCTGATCTTCAGCAGGACTCTGATCTTTAGCAGAGTAATTTAGTTCCTCTATTAAACAGTAAGCCCTGGGCCTCAGCCAGTGACAACTCTTCAGTCAATCAAACCCTTTACAAGGCTTTAAAAGAGCAAATAAACCTCCTGCGAGATGGGTAGAAGCAGCTTTTCTTCTATTATTTGCCTCGAAGTCCTTCCTTCGTCAGGTTTTTACCTTTTAGTTCTGCAGAATGGCTTTGGTAGACTCTGTATATTTTATATTCTGGTCACAAATTAATCCTTTATTAGAGACCCACAAGAGCCATTCTTAATGCAAGGACAAAGCATCACCCACCAACTCTCCACATCCCGTGTCCTAACACTCACCCCCACCTGGAACTACGGATCTTCTGAGGAAAAAAAAAAAGATGGCATGTTCTTGAAGTAAGCAAATTTAATTTCCCACTATGACAGTTTTATAACTCCCTTAACCTGGCTTTGTCTTCTGACTGACCTGTCATACCAACGGCTGCCTTTAATTTAACAGAGGCTGAGCTGGGCTGGAAGCTCCGAGCTGGACTAACAGCCCCCGGGGGGGCTGATGGCATGGGCTGGCCACCATCCCAGAGGTGAAACCACAGGTTCTGGCTACTCAGTGACAGTGGGGAGGAGCATCGGCCCTTTCCTTGGCTTCCCGAGAGGGTCACGGGGTGAGCGGTGGTTATGCAAAGCATTACAAGACAGTCAAGAGAAGAAAACGAGTTTAAAAAAAAAAATCACAAGAGAAGAAAAAAAGTTGAAAGAAGGAAGGGGACAGAAGCTGTGACAAGTGACAGCCCATTGAGAAAGTGACTCTTGGGCAATTGCTAATGGTGTGTGTGTGGCTGGTGCCTGAGCACCGGCTGCTTCTCTCGCCGGTGTCTGGCTGTGCCAGTGTCTGGCTGTCCCTCTGGTTGTACTGGTGTCTGGCTGTCCCTCTGTCCGGCTGTGCCAGTGTCTGGCTGTCCCTCTGGCTGTCCCTCTGTCCGGCTGTGCTGGTATCTGGCTGTCCCTCTGGCTGTGCCAGTGTCTGGCTGTCCCTCTGGTTGTACTGGTGTCTGGCTGTCCCTCTGTCCAGCTGTGCCAGTGTCTGGCTGTCCCTCTGTCCAGTTGTGCTGGTATCTGGCTGTCCCTCTGTCTGGCTGTCCCTCTGTCTGGCTGTGCCAGTGTCTGGCTGTCCCTCTGGCTGTACTGGTGTCTGGCTGTCCCTCTGTCGGGCTGTCCCTCTGTCCGGCCGGTCACTCACCGCTGCAGGGCTGCCCGTGTCACTTCCAGGAAGGGCTGCAGCACGGCCACGGCCGCATTGTTCACCAGCAGCTCGAAGGGCCCCGCCGCCGCCACCGCCGCCTCCGTGGCGTCCCAGTCTGCCAGGTCCAGGCACAGCGGCTCGATACCGGGGCACTGCGGGGCGGGAGATGCGGGGGGGGGGGGGCCCGGCGGGGGTCAGCCGGGCGGGGACGGGGGACGGTGGGGGCGGCTGTCCCCGGGCAGGGGGAGGAGGGCATGGGGAGGGGGTGGTCCCGGTGCACCGGGCCCGGCCGGTACCTCTCGCACGAGGCTCTCCAGGTCCGCCGCGGTGCGGCTCAGCGCGGTCACACGGGCCCCGGCCTTGCTCAGCGCCACCGCCACGGCCCGCCCGATCCCTGCGGGGGAGACGGCGTTAAACCCGGCACCGGCGGCACCCCCCGGCCCCCGCCCCGTTCCCCCGCACGGCCACCTTTGCCGGCCCCGGTCACCAGGGCCCGGCGGCCGCGGAAGCTGGGGTACGGGTCCATGCTGCGGGCGGACTGCGGGCGGGGCGGGGCGGGCGGCGGGATCGGCCCCCGCTTCCCGGGCGGAGGCGGGGCCGCAGCACAGAGCCGTTCCTGGGGCGGGGGGGGGGGGAGACGGGCTCCGACTCTCTGTCCGGTATCGAAAACGGACCAGGCAGACGGTGGGAGCGGCGCTCGCCCCCCGCCCGTGTCCGCCAGCCACCGCCGGTAACCCAGCGGCGAGTACCGGGGACTCCAGTGGCCCCCGGACCCGGCCCACGGGACCGACGGCAGCAACGCGCTGTGAAGGTGCAGCCGAAGGGTAGAAACAGAACGGGAAAGGGCTGAGAGAAGGTTACAACAATTAACTTATTCCTCACTTCAATTATTTTACCCTGTTCGTCATCACCGTCTGCAAATATTCTTCTCATCCGTATTTATTCCTGTGCCCACCCCAACCATCTAATGCACGTGCTTCTTGGCCGGTTGGCATCACAACAGCCTGACAGGAGCCTGTAGTTTTTTCTGGATGACAGAGTTTAGAGTCTATTTTTGGCATTGAGAACGTCTCAAGAAGGATGACAAAAGACACGGCCTTTGACATATTTAAATATTTATTTTGTAGAATCACTTTACGTACAAGACAGTAGTTTGATTAAAAAAGCTGCATCCCAGTACATCCACCCAGCCGACCGTACCCTCAACACAAGAAACCTGAAGAGAAGCTGGAAGGCGTTGGAGGGTCCTGTGTTGCCCCGTGGTCCTTCTCCCCTCGATAAATACCCGACCCAGCTCAGAGGAGGCTGCCCCCCTGGCACATGGGGCTCGGGGACAGCGGTGACTCGGGTCAGCTTTGCTGCCATCCACAGGAACCACAGTTTGCCACATGATCACTGCCTGCTCCATAGAAGAGGCTGCCACCAGTGGAAGAGGAAGAAAAGCTCCCACAGAAGAGTTCAGAATCAGTGTTTGAAGACCAAAAAAAAAACCCACAACCTATCAAGAGCCCATGCAGCTCCACAGCTCTTACAGGAAGCTGAAAACAGGAACCTAGTAAATGGTTTTTTTTTAAAAACAAAAAAGTATTTATATAGATACCAGGAACCTCCAGAGCGATGAATGACAAATCATTAAACCATAGGATGCCCCAGTTCTGGTGAGCAGAAGACCTAATGAAGAGGTAGAACATGCCACAACCTACTATTCCACAAGCCCCTCTCTGTTTCCTGCAAGGGGCTGTCAGTGTTACGGATGTACCCCTTATGGAGTAGCCACAGCTGGAATCTGACCCCCATTCCCTACAGCATTCTTATTCCCGTACCTCAGGATCACCTTAGTGGACATGAAGGAAAGGGGGAATTTAAGAACGAGCTGCAGGACTGTAGCAAGTAGCACCAGCTTATTTGCTCCCCGGCGGAATTAACTAAAATCACACAGAGAGGACAGCGTACGCAGGTAAGTGCCAAAAGGTTTGTGTTAAAAATATAGACTTCAGGAGGCTGACACCTCTGCCAAGTCTCATACTTGAATACACCACAGGTGTTTTCCCACATTGTACCACGTTTTAAACAGCAGAATGTTAAGCAGCTAGCTGAATTCCACTGTCCAGCTCAGCACAGCTGTTTGGAAACCTGGAACATTTGCTGGGTCCACATTCTAGCCGTTAATCATAGATCCAGGTTATACAATGCCATTCTATTATTCTCCCCTTAATTCAGCCTCAGACACTAGCACTAAAACAGCAAGTATTTTCTGTGAGAGTAAACAGTGGTTTTGCAAAGTCATTTTTTGTGCTGTTCTTCATGTCAGGCAAGGGTTGCACACGGCCAAAGTTTGGGCAAACAGAAAAGTTAATATATGGAACCCCATTTCTTCCATTGTCAAAACTAAGCTTACTTTACTTAAAAAGCAGCAGCCGGTGATACTGCTACAACGTTGAACTTCTGCCTTTGTGCGAGTGTGCAGTCTCCTTTTAGTGACTGCATGAACTATTTATTGAAACATGAAGAAGTAGAGTAAAAATAAACACTGATCTTGAGCTTAAGGTAATCAAAAGATTATCTGCAGAAGCCGGAGCGGAGTAACCACAGTCATACAATTAAAGGTCCTTAAGTGATACCATCAAAGTTTCCTCAGGGCATCACGGCTATCTAGCATTCCTCCTCCCTCCGACAGCAGCAGATCACACACAACTTCAGACACAGGGCATGTTCCATCAGCCAATGAACATGCTCTGGCCCATCCGACCTGCTGTGGGCAGAGCCGGAGAAATGATTCCCATCTACTCTGGCAGATATTTCTTCAGTATCAAATATCAAGGGGATAGTCTTGGACCTGGCAGACCACCATCAAAAAAATAAAATAAAATCAACAACTACTGCAATTCAGCTGCTAAGAGAGCCGAGTCTGGCAATCACCTCCATGGGAGGTACACGGGCTACAGGGGAGAACATGTGCCGTAAGAAACTCTTACACGGGGTTTTCCCATGACAAAGGCTTTCAAGCCTCCTTTACCCTGGTGATTCCAGGATTTCTGGTGTTAAACAGACCCTGTTCTAGCCCACAGGTGGAGGTTTGGTATGGCAGGCCACAGAAACGCCTAAATAATTCTGTTAATTCTGTTCCCAAGAAAAATGAGCGATAACTTCCCCTCTCTTGTCACCATGGGGACTACAGTCTGCTATAGCACTCCAGCTTCAAGACAGTGGCCTCTGAAAGCCCCCAACCGGGACGTGTCCGAGCAGAGATTCACCTGGCATCAGACAAAAGCATAAAGTGACTCGTAGGCACAGGACTGTAGTCATTACACTAAAGAGCCACTGGACAAAAGGAGGAGGATTCTTCTTGGAATGGGCCCAGGCTGCAGCTGAACACCCCACCCCACCTTGCCTTTGTACATAGTCTGTTTACCTCCTTTGTAGGTACCTCTGGTTGTCTCCCAGAAGAAGAAAAAAACAAAAAACAAAAAACAAAAAACAACCCAAAGCCCCCAAAAGTCCACCACAACTCCAGTCTTATGCAAACTAGGTAAGATACAGTTGCCAAGGATTATGACATCTTCTTAGCAGGGCACCAAATAGTGTCAGGATAGAGCAGACAATGGACAGATTTAAATCTATGAAGAAAAGAAGAAAAAAAAGAAAATATAAGATTGGAATTCTCCATAGGAGGAAGGCACTAGGATTGACTGTGCAGCAGTTTATCAGAGCAGAGAGGGTGGGTCTCCCTGCCTTAGGCACAGCGACAAGAGCTGGCATGAGAAAATAACCCCATTAGTGAGTTTGATCATCTTAAGAGTTGATAAACATGAAGGAGGCAGGGAGATCTTGTTTTGGACGTGGACACTCACCGGGTTGGATCTTGCTGAAGGCCAAACACTCCTCCCACACTCACAACATTATGTTTGTTCTCAGGGTCCCCATAACTTAGGGTTACCTGTAAAAGCAAATAAATCTTCAGAAATTGTAACACTAATGAGGAAAAACCAAGCGGGCATAGCAGGGTTATTAATGAGGCATGAAGAAAGACCCTGAGGATCCTGTGATCTGAAAGGTGGATTACACCTGAGATACAGTGCTTAGTTTTGACACAAGCAGTGCTGGCACTGAACGGGAGCTCTCAAAGGGACCACTGCAACGTGGGAGAACAAACACAGGAGCTGAGAGCGGCTCTGCCCCGAAGGACAAGACGAATTATGATTGTCAGCTTTGTAAGGGCATTAATCCTGCTCATGGCTGCACCTTCACTAAATAATGCACCTTCACTCTCACCAGACACTGCCTGAAGTCCTGCAATAGCACTCTCTTAGCCCAGAGGGAAAATAAAAACATTTGGATGTTAAACGGCGTGCAGAAGACTGCCGCGTGACAAGCCTGGCAACAAGATTTAGATCTCTGGAACTCCCAATTCACTGCTATTCATCCACCCAAGCACTGTGCTGAGAAATCTCCAGGTACCGGGTAGAAGACCAGTTTTATTTACTTTCTTATTGTAGAATTCCTGGATTTCAGGTTAGCTGTTAACAGCCTCAGGAAAACAATGAGCACCAAGGAAAGGCTGTATTCAGCTTACAGTTAAATTCACTCACATGAAGGAGATTATGTCACACTGGAATTTGGCCCCATCTGTACATTTCTGCTGCCTAATATAATCGCCAGGAAAATATAACCAAGTAGTTTGCAGGGGCAAAGCCACTCTCCTCTTTTACTGTTTGGCACCGTGAAGAAGCAGACAAAGCTTCCAGACAGCCTTATAGCTCCATCTACTGCCCAGGAGTAAAAAGTAATTAAAAAAAACTAATAATTTTTCCTAAAACTGTTTTTTTTTTTGTGTGGTTTTTTGTTGTTGTTTTTGTTTTTCCTAAGAAAGGGTGATTAAATTTCATGGAACTCTAGCAAGCTGTTCTTAAAAATGGTAAAACATTTAACTACGTCTTAGTTATTGAAGAGATACTTGCTATAGCTGCAACAGCAGTCCTTTTTTAACAGCATTAAGCAAGCCTAAGCCTTTGTTAGGCAAAGACAGAAGTATTTTTTTTTGTTTACATGGCGGGCAAACTAAATATTGCCTCCTTCTACACTTGATGCTACTGTGACTTATGGAAAGTCAGAGTTTAGAAGATGGGCAACACCGTATTTAGGCTTGATGTAGCAGAACACGTCGGCTGTATCACCTCAGCAGCTAAGGTGAGAGTATGCTTTTTACCTTAACGAAGGCACAGGCCAGGACACAGCTTTGAGTGAGTCTGCAGACCTCCTTCTTTGGGGAAGAGTGCTAAGTCCATGAAGAGTATTCTTTCTGATCAGAGTGAGGTGTAATTGGAAGAACAGAACACGAGGCTCAGCCCTACCTGCTGCAGCACAGACTCGCCCTGTAGCCTCTGCAGATTTTCCAGGTGGGAATGGAACAAGGGGCTGTGCAGCAGCTTTACCTCCAGCAGCCCTTCGATGATGTAGCCAATAGTGCAGTCGTCAGGAAGACGCACTCTTTCTGCTGTACTGATGAAGTTACCCAGGCTGTGAGACAGAGCACAGGAGACAAGCTGGAATATGCTTTAAAGCCACCCAAACACACACTGACGGAGCTCAGCTGGGAACAGTATTTACCTGGCCCAAGGACTCATCTTCAGGGCAAGACCTCTGCTGATACAGAACCCTGCTCCACCTGTGGCAAACCAGAATTTCACGGTTGTCTTCTGAAGAGCAACAAGAAAAACACACCATAGTTACTGATAACCAGTTTTTTCCATTTGGCTGGGCAGGGAAGGGAACTTGAGGTTCTGTTGAAAATCACATATTGCGCTCCAGTCACAACAAGGCTATAGATTAATTCCTATTTCTCCAGGCTGCTGAAAGCCCAGCTAGTTGTTCTCTCAAATGTAATCCTGGAACCACCAAGTCAGCACATATGAAATGGGAAACTGTAGTCTCCCTCATAACCAATTCCACCTGTGCCCTGGTCATTCTGGCCAAGTGTCATAGCCAGCTCAGTGTTCCTGAGAAAAATCAAAGGTGGCCCATTAGTCACTTGGTTCTGTGTCCAAGGAGACTATTAGGTTGTGCAGAGTCTTCCCTAACAAGCTGGTTTGTAACTGACTTTCTGGCCAGTGGATTGATTTATCTTGAGGCCTGTCAGTACATACAACCTGTTGAGGATTTGTCCTTTAGCACAGGTACCTTGTGACTGAGATACAAGCTTTCCAAGAAGTGGACGCCAAGGTAACTGCTCAGTATTGGAAACACTTTACATACCCAGAGAGCCTTTGTCACCCATCTCGGGTTGTTTCAAGATGACAATAATGTGATCCTACTCTCAAAACAAACCACCCAACGCAAACCCCTATCCAAATCTCAACACCCCAACACAAGGAACAGTGCCCCAAAACAACCAAAGGAAGAGTCAAGGTGGGGAGGCCCCGCTCACCTCAGCGTGAGGGAGATCACCACTGTAAGTAAAGGAAGAGAAACAAATTCTCTACATACGCATACGAGGTCAGATCAAAGGCTCATTTAACCCAACACCCTGACTCTATAAACAACCAATGCCAGGTTCATTGCTTGCAGATTAAATCACTTGGGTTCTACGGGGGAATCCTACAAACTCTAAAAGATTTAAAAGCTTAGAATGTCGGGCTGTCTCTCAGACTAACTGCAGGGTTCACTTACTGATCCATCACTTTGGACGTGGTCAGCTGCTTCAATGGGATGGTCCAGGCTTGGCCGCCCCACATAGACATCCTGGCTGTGCGAGAAAGCAGATAAGAGATGCAGGAGAGTCCGAGGGTTCACATAGTTGTCATCGTCCACGTGGCAAAACCACCTTCAAACAAAGCAAAATAAGAAAGTTACTGCAGAGAAGTGAGAGTGAAATAAGTTACAGGCTTAGAGCTGAGCCTTCCCCTTTCAGGCTTGGAACAGAAAGCATTTCCCATTGTCCTGAATTACAGAATTTGGAAGCTGAAAGCACCCACAGGTCCTAATTCTGGAAAGAGGCCCAAATTAATAACCTCCTTTAGATTATCACCCTTTCCACCCTTCAGATGGTGCTTGTATAGGAGCACTGGTTCATGCTGTGCTCCCTGCCTGGTGCCCACCACCACATTTTGGCTAATGCCACATTCCTTACCGGAGCAGAGAGGGTTACTCCAGCTTCCTGTGAGCACAGAACTGGAAGAAACAAAGTCAATCAGAACAACGTGTTTCACCTACTTTTGCCCAGATTCCAGGAATTTATCATATTCCACAGACATCTTGCAGCAGAGAGCTTGCCGGGTATGGACAGCAGAACAGTTGGTGTTGATCATATGATCCCCTAAAAAAATAAAGATCCAGCCCTTTCAGGTTTGACAAGCATGTGCAGGCCAAAAACAGACTACAAAAGAAGCACACATTTGGCACTAACACTGCCCATCTGAAGTGCATCTGGTGCACACATGGAGAGTGAGCGGCAGGACAGGCAGGGCCCATGGGTTCTGCACATGGCATGCAAGCTGTAGAGAGCATCAAAACCTTGTATATATATAAATAGTGCCATGAGAAAATCATAGAATGGTTAAGAGTTGGAAGGGACCTTAAAGATCATCAAGTTCCAACCCCCCTGCCCTGGGCAGGGACACCTCCCAGCAGACCAGGTTGCTCAAAGCCCCATCCAGCCTGGCCTTGAACCCCTCCAGGGATGGGGCACCCACAGCTTCTCCGGGCAACCTGTTCCTAATACAATACAACTTGTACCTACTACAACTTTGGACCAGATAGACTTAAGCACACTGACAGGAAGGAAGTGGGTGCAAAGGTGAACCCAGCATCCAGGAAATTCCAGGCATCGCACCCAGGCAGTAAGTAGGAACAGCACATTCTCCCATGAAATGAGAAGTTTTCTCTGTTTTCTCCATCTGAACTTCCCTACTCGCTTGTACAGCCTGAAACAAGGACTTCTAGGGAAAGCACGATGGAAGCAAAACTCAGTTGCAAGAGGCAGCACGTGCCTACACTGCACAGCTTACCCGCTTTCAGGCGTAGCTCCCGATCCTCCCAGTCCGTGAATATAAACGTCTGCAGGAGACAAAAAGAGCACATCTGCATTTGAGAGTTTCAGAAACGAATTTCAGCTTTTTCCAGCTGCAGTCAGAACTCTGCACGTTTTATTTCACAGCAGGCACTGGGAGTGGGGTGGGCAGTGGTAGCAGAGAGAACACCAGCAACTTCAGCCCTTGCCTTATTTGATAAGTTTTTTCACATTCCAAACCAGAAGAGTCTCATTTCAGTAAAGTATCCAAGATATTACTCTCCTCATCTCGGAGAGTATTTCCAACTCATTTCCAGACAGGAATGACTGTTGTTTTTGGTAGTACCTCCTCTCTGCAACTCCCTCTCCTCTCTTTGGCTAGGAATCATCTTGCAGCTAAATGAAAAAATGAGAGTCAGGGTGGAAAGTGCCAGGCAGTAACACTGTCTTGTCCCATCCGCTGGACAAAATTTGTTAGTATGTTCAGATGGGCTGACATTCCCAAACAAGTGGGCAAATTCTGTGCTTTTCTACAGTAAAACCTAAGTCACTAAGAAATCAGCTAGTCCCAAATATCAGCTCGGATGCATCAGCACTAGGGATCCTTCACTATTGTGCAGTATTTTCCGTGGTCATACATAAGTCAGCAAACTGTTGCTACTCAGATCACGATCCCAGACCGCAAGTAACTTCACTTCACCAGCCAGAAGCTCTTCTGGAGGTGGGTTCAGATGAGCTATTGAAATAAAGCACCTTTCCTGAGTCTAAGGAAAGATGCTTTTAACCCACAGGAGAAGAAGCCGGGTGAGACGGTGCAGCGGCTGCTCTGCTGGGGGAAGCCTCACCTGTCCCCTCGCCTGGGAGATCCAGGTCTGGAGCAGCAGGTCCAGCCGGCTCCGGTGGTACTTCCTCGTGGTCTTCACGGCGATGAAGATGTCCTTCAGCTCCAGGCTCTCCCCGGACGGGCCCAGGCGGCCCTTCCTCGCGGGCTGGGGGCTCCCCGACCCGCCGCCCACCCGTGTGCCGGGCAGGCCGCTCCCCCCAGGGCCCGGGGTCCCGCTGGGCCCGGCAGCGGCGGCGGGGGGCGGGCGGTGGCCGGCGGGGGGCTGCCCCCGCGGCAGCAGGAGGAGGAGGAGGGCGGCGGCGCTGACAGACAGCAGGAAGCAGGTCTTGCGCAGCCCCAGGCAGGAGCCGCTCATGCTGCAGCCCCACGGGCCCCCGCCGCACCGCTCCGCCGCCTCATGGCCCCACGGGCGGGCGGCGGCGGCTGCAGGAGGCGGCGGCCCCCGCGGCCGGCGGCGGGCAGCGCCTAGGCACCCCAGGCCGCGCCGACCGAGGTCAGCCCCAGCGGCGCGGCGCTGCCCGGCCGAGCCCCGCGCAGCCCGGTCCCGCCGCCCGGTGCCCCGGAGGGAGAAGCACCACCGGCAGTGGCCCCTTTAAAGGCTTCACCTGTCGGATGCGGCCCGGCGGCGGCGCGCGGCCCGGAAGTGGAAGTGAGGGTCAACCGGAAGTGGGGTCAGCCGGAAGCGCGGCCGCCGGGGAAGGATGCCGCTGCCCGTCCAGGTCTTTAACTTGCAGGTACGGGGGGCGGCCGCCTCCCGCCGATCCCTTGGCGGTGCCGCCGCGTCTCTCTCGGCCTCCTTCCGCCTCCTCTCCTGTCTACCATCCGGTAGCTCAGCTCAGCTCAGCCCGGCCCGGCCCGGTCCTGCTCCGCCACGGCCCGCAGGCGGCGCGGCCTTCCCCTTCAGCCCCGCCGCTGCCTCCCTGGGAGGGGAGCCGCTCTCGGCCGGGACCCGGCTCGCCCCTCCGTCGGGTCGCTCTGTGTTGCTTCCGCCGCCGTTCCTTGAGGAGTGGTGTCCAGCCCAGCCTTCTCCGGCGCCCGCCGCCGCAGCATCGCGGCCCAGGCTCGGTTTTGGCGTTGTAGGCGCCCTCGGTCGCGCTCGGGCAACGGTGGGGGGGGGCAGGAAGGCGGATGAAGAGGAACTGAGGGCCTGCTCGGGGTGGGGGAAAGCCGCAGGAGGCTGGGGGGTCGGGGTGCTGAGCCTGGGGCTGTAGTGACTGCAGCCGCCATCCCTTTGCGAGTCACAGCCGGTGAGCTCGGTCAGGGCAAGGGGGGTCAGGGCAGGTTGGGGGGCAGCTCGGTTTCCTCCCCAGTAACAAGTCTGTCTCGCACCCCACCTTCCCCCTGTACCGTGGGGTGCCTCAGCCTGGGTGCCAGAGGATTGCCTTGTACGAGGCACATTTCTGTGGGCTCCCTTCTGGGCTCAGAAAATCTCCAGGAGTGAGCACAGTTCTGTTTGCTTCGCGAGTAGGGCTTAAGTAAACTTTGTGTCTTCCTTCCAAAATAAAGAGTTAGCTTGAAAATATCAGAGTTTGCATGTCCCAGTGAGACTTCCTGCCCACTTGTGGGTTTTTTTGCATGTCTGGGTGTTGAGAAGTGCAGAGAAATACGTCCTGCCAGCGTAGCAGGGCACAAATCACTCTACTCCACCAGCTGGAGCTACTGTTAGTTTCTGTAATGCTGATTTCTAAGGAGCCCATATCAGGTTTTTACTATGGTAGGTAAATACAGTGTTAAAAAAAGCAACCCTGACATCTATTGTTTATGATATAAGAAAAGAGATAAGGTGGATAAAAATGGAAGAAGTAATGGCCTTAATATATGGTGACTTAAATGGTTTTATGAGTGGTGATCCAGACAAGCAAACTCTGCTTTGCACCCTGCCTCCCTTCACACAGAATAACAAAGTAGGAAATACGTTTTTATACGCTTTCCTTGCATTTACTTCAGATTTTGGGAGATTTCACATCAGCATTGAGATATGTGCATATTTGTTAGTGAAAGAATAAACAGACTCTTGGGTGAATACAAAATACATCAATTTTTTAGAGTTAGGAAATCTGGATCTGCCCAATTCCTACTCCCCAAAGGAAAACCCAACCAAAACACCAACCCAAACCCTCCTCTATCTTTGATTTCTTAACAGACAGCAAAATCAATAAGAGCATGAGAATAATTTGTTGGTTTTGGTGTTAGTTGACATTTTTGTCCTTTCTAAGGTCCTCTCATGCGGTTTACCCCAAATCAGGTGTTACTTATGATAATATCTGCACATATTCAGCATTTTATAAGAACACATGCAGCTTGGTTTTCCCGAGTTTAAATGGGTAATACCTAGGGAGAATGTTCAGCACGCTTTTGACTAGGAGGAGGAAAAGAATTTTGTGATAACATAACAATTTTGGTTGTGGGACTGCATAGTAAATTAGTTTTAAATGAGAAGACGCCCAGGTGTTGTATTGATGCAGTTGTACCAGTTGTCAGTGGTGTGGTTTCTCGTGTGGTTCAAAGCGGTGCAAGATACACTGGGAGAGTCAAATTCTGTTGTTGCTGCAAAAGAGAAACTACCTAAACAATTGGACTTGGATAACTCTAGCAGGGTAGTTCAACTGATAATAAATTTTTTGCAGTGCAGATAAATTTTCCCCCAGTATTTGTTGGAAACTGTGGAATTGCCATTCAACATTCTGTTCTTTACATTTTTTAGTACTTTAAAAAAGTTTAACAGTTGTCACTTTTAGGTTTTTTGGGGTTGGTTTGTTTGTTTGGGTTGTTGTTTTTTTTTTTTTCCAAAAATATTACTTTTAAGCATTAAAGCAGCTTTGAAAGATTCTGGTGATATTTTTAGGTGCTTTTTGACTTTTGGAACTTCTTGAGCTGAGTGTTAATGCCTGCTCTTGCTCAAGGAAGAGAAATGGAGTGTCACCTGGGATTTAGCATGTGTACCTGAGATACTTTGGAGAATCAGATTTATTGATGCCTTCACTTTCTTGCTGGATAACCTACCAAACTAAATAAAATGCACTGTGTGAATGCTGAGCCTTAGCATGATGCTTTGTCTAAAACAAGCAGCACTGAGTAGTGTTGTTGCTAGAGAAAAATCCTAAACATGTCTAGAGATGGAGGGGTGTTTCATTTATAAAATGTAATGTGTATTTAAGCAGGTCCTTAATACATTGAATCACATAATTGTTTCCTGCTCAAATATGGTAAGCTATCTTTGACCTCGTTTTGCTATTCTAGGGTGCAGTAGAGCCCATGCAGATTGACGTAGATCCACAAGAAGATCAGCAAAATGCACCTGATATCAACTATGTGGTGGAGAACCCCACTCTGGTACGTGCTGGTTGAGGGCTGGAGGGTTACATTTCTTGGGCATGACTTCTTCCTTTAAGGTTTTGGAAAAAACCTCCCTCATTTTACTCCTTGTCAACTTGTTATTTGGAGATTAATAGGTTCTCTTCAAAGCAAGGTGGGGTAGGAACAGCAGTGACTTCTTCTGCATCTCTTTGTCACATATTGACCTCCACTGCCCCTTCAGAGAGGAAGGAGGAATTGTTGGTTTGTGACTTGCTGCCTGTTTGACACAGTTTTCATTTCAGTTTAGTACATCTCTGAGACATTATTCATTTATTTTGAGGTTTGCTCTTTGAGGAACTTTAATTCCTCAGATTGGCTAAAACCCACAGAGCCGTAGAGTTATAATAGGCTGTATTTTGGCCAATTTTTATATATCAGTTCTGTAACAGCAAGAGGTGGGTGTTGCAGAAGAGAACAAAAATGTTAATGGGAAGAAGTTAAAGCAACATTAAAATGGCAAAATAAAGCATTCAGTTAGGAAGTTTTGGATCTCATCTCTGGACCTCTGAAGCTTTAATTTGATCTTGCCTCCGTGCCTTATAACAGTTGTCACAGTTATTCACTGTTTACTGCACATTCACTTGTTTTTTGTTGTTGGGATTTTTGTTTATTTTGCGGGTCTTTTTGGTTGGTTTTGTGGTGGTTTTTTTCAGCATATGACCTAATACCTTGTTCAATTTTATTCCATTTCAGTTCTGCTCTGAAGACCTTTATGTCTTTGATAGCATCTAAGTGTTCCACAAAAATTAGTGATTTTCTTTTTACTGTAACCAATGCAAAGGACCTTAATTTCCCTTTGGCATTCAAAGAGTTGGGGAATAAAGTGAAATTACTCGGTGATTTCAGGAGTATTGTGCACTGTAGGCATGAAACTGTGGAAGAAAGAATGCTCCTGCCCTTATATTTTTCAAGTTCTGTAGCAAATAAAGAAGGAATCCTAAATACTGATCTTCAGTGTGTACAGTCCCATTTCAGTCTCAGAGCAAAATCGTTCTTAGGTGGAATTGGGAAAGAGTTATGTTCGAAAATGTTACTGTGACATCTATAGCAGTATCTTAATTTAGACCTGTGGGGTGAGGGAGTCAGACGTGACATGGGATGTGTATTAAATGTGAACAGGCCACCTGACTCTAGAGTTTCGTCCTGCCTGAATGCTTGACTTTGCTCTGAACCTTCTGCTGTGGTTGGTTGTGTGTGTGCTTCTGTCTTTAGGAAATCTCCTTCAGTGACGTATTGTATTTTTAATAGACATTTTGTATTCCTCTTCTGTCCCTACCCCAAGGCTTAAAATCAAACCTCAGATCCTTCCTCAAGAGTAAGATACCCTGTTTCTTCTCAAAGAAGATGTTTTAAGAAATTAGCAGGAGCAAAAGAATGCAAATTGTCCTATGGAAACTATTTTTCAAGGAAAAACTATATCTGGGTTGGTTGTCTGGCTTAGGAAAATTCAGCTCAAATGATGGAATCTTTACAGTTATTAACAGGTGATATAACCAGTGCTTAAATTGCATGAGCTGATTAGCCTTAACAAACAGCGTCACAACTGAAAAAAACAAAGGTGAATTGTAATGTACTGAGGAGAGTAATGTTTCTGAGGAAACTACTAATGTTTGAAGAAAGAAGAAATGAAATAATCTTACCCGATTTTTTTTTTTTTTTATTTGTGTGAGTCACGTTGCCCTTCCTGAAGGGATCAGGACTGCAGGAAAGCCTGGGCAGGTCCCAGTGAGTAGCCTGATTGAGTGTCGCTTCTTCGCCTTCTAACAGCAGGTTTTGTGTGCAGGATTTGGAGCAGTATGCGTCCAGCTACAGTGGTCTGATGCGGATCGAGCGGCTGCAGTTCATTGCCGATCACTGTCCGCAGCTGCGCGTGGAAGCTCTCAAGATGGCACTGTCATTTGTCCAGAGAACTTTCAATGTTGATGTGTACGAAGAAATCCACAGAAAGTTGTCTGAGGCCACCAGGTACTAATTGGTCATGGGAACCCGGGGAGCTTTTTTGACCGAGTTAAGACCGGTGTGTCACAGTGGGGGACTTTGCATGTAATGCTGGCACGTCCCTTATGCAAATTGTCTTTTTTTTCTGTTCAAGAGATTGGAGAGTGAGTTCAGTGCAAGTAGATACATTGATCTGAGCTGGATGGAAAAAGGTTGGATAGTGTCTGTACAGTGTAACTTTGCTGTCAAGACATTGCAATGTAGCTGGGGAGAGAACTCCTAACCATGTGCACCCCCTGTCCCATAAAGAGATGTTTGATTGTATTCAGTGACCCTAAAGTCATAAATACTTTTATAGAATATAATAATTCATTGCAGCACTAACTTGCTTTCAATTGATTTATAGAACAGGTTGTTTCTTTAAAATTAGCAATGAGTTGCTTGTTAAAATAGCCAACCTGGAGAGGTGCTGTGCTGGAACTTGTGGTCATCAGTAGGGAGGGGCTGGTGGGGAATGTGAAGCTCAAGGGCAGCCTTGGCTGCAGTGACCGTGAGATGGTGCAGTTCAAGATGAGGAGGGCACAGCAAGCTCACTGCCCTGGGCTTCAGGAGAGCAGACTTTGGCCCCTTCAGGGCTCTGCTTGGCAGCGTACTGTGGGATAAAGTCCTGGAGGGAAGAGGCGCCCAGGAAAGCTGCTTAATATTCAAGGGTCACCTCCTTCAAGCTCAGGAGCAGTGCATCCCGACAAAGAGGAAGTCAGGCAGAAATGCCAGGAGGCCTGCATGGGTGAACAAGGAGCTGCTGGACAGTCTCAGACTGAAAAAGGAGGCCTACAGAGGGTGGAAGCAAGGACAGGCAGCCTGGGAGAAATACAGAGAAATTGTCTGAGCAGCCAGGGATCAGGTTATGAAGGCTAAAGCCCAGAGTGAAATCTGTCCAGGGACATCAGGGGCAACAAGAAAAGCTTCTATACGTATGTCCATGACAAAAGCAAGATCAGGGAAAATCTGGTCCCTCTCCAGAATGAAATGAGAGTTACCTGGAGGAGGCTGAGGCACTCAATGAGTTTTTTGCCTCAGTCTTCACCAGCCAGTGCTCCAGCCACACTGCCCAAGTCACAGGAGGCAAAGGCAGGGACTGGGAGAATGAGGAACTGCCCACTGTAGGAGAAGACCAGATTCAAGACCATCTGAGGAACCTGAAGGGGCACAAGTCCATGGGACCTGATGAGTTACATCCATGGGTCCTGAGGGAACTTTCCATCATATTTGAGAATTTGTGGCAGCCAAAAGTTCCCACTGACTGGAAAAGGGGAAACATAACCCCCATTTTTAAAAAGGGGGAAAAATAGAAGACCCGGGGAACTACAAGCTGGTCAGAAGAGCAAGTGATGTCATCGACCTTCACTTGTGCAAAGATCTGCCAAAGATAACTGTGAAATGAATTTTTAAATGTCTGTGATGCTTATGTTACAGTTTTCACTGGAAATCTTAGCAGTCTTTTTCTTTTTTCCCCACCATCCTTGTTTTCTCTTTGGTCTGTTTTGTGTGTGCAGCGCTGGGTGTGAGGGTAACGGTACCAGGTTCTGTGTAGACCTCTGTTCTGAAAAGTTTGCAGCATAATTGCCCCCTTCAAACTCTTTCCTTTCAGAGAACTGCAGAATACACCTGATGCTGTCCCTGATAGTGGAATCGAGCCCCCTCCTCTTGACACAGCTTGGGTTGAAGCTACACGCAAAAAAGCTCTTCTTAAACTGGAGAAACTCGACACAGATCTGAAAAATTACAAAGGGAACTCCATCAAGGAGAGTATCAGGTGAGATGCGGAAGGCTCTGCTGGAGCAAGGAAGAGCGTTTTGCTCCTCCAGACACCTAACACAGGATGTCAACTGCATTCAGTGCCTTAGGTCAGTGTGCTGAGTTACTTGTTTGGAATAAACCGACCGCGTCCCTTTTTGAGCACACATTTCATTGGGTTTCATTTCCTGTGCTCCAGGAGAGGCCATGACGACTTAGGTGATCATTACCTTGACTGTGGGGACCTCAGCAACGCTCTCAAGTGCTACTCACGAGCCCGTGACTACTGCACCAGCGCTAAACACGTTATCAACATGTGTCTCAATGTCATCAAGGTAGGAGGCTTTGCAGGAAACGGTACATGGTGTCTTTCTGATACCTGCTCTAACGTCCACCTGTACTTCGCTCTGGTTACACTTGTGTCTGCGATGCTGCGGCTTATCCAAGTGACACCGTCTCTTCTGCGCTGTTTCTGCAGGTCAGTGTCTACCTCCAGAACTGGTCGCATGTTCTGAGCTACGTAAGCAAGGCTGAGTCTACACCAGAAATTGCAGAAGTAAGGTCCTGCTTTTTAACTTGCATGAATTTTCCCTTTTTTTCTGTCTCCAGAATTTGTAAAACAACGTCTTACTTTCCCCCTTTACAACTTGCTCCCTATAAGCCTCCCTTCATTTTACAGTCTGTTGTTCCTTTAATCCAGCCTCCTTGGCTTCTGTACTCTCTTTCAAGATTCATTGTTGCTTTTCTTCCATGATAGGTGTGTAGGTAATCTGTCTCATGGTAAAAACAGAGAGACTTCCCGTCCTTGCCATATATCCCAAGACAAATACGTCTTGCTGTTGAGATTTGCAAGTTAATTATTAGGATGAAACATCCCAAGGACATTTGTAATCAAAATGGTTTTCATACTGTCTGCTCACTACTGCTTTTTCTTATCCTTTAGCAAAGAGGAGAAAGAGACAGCCAGACACAAGCAATTCTCACCAAACTGAAATGTGCAGCAGGTGAGTGAATCCTTCAGCTTCCTGTATTGTCTGTGTGTCTTTCTGCCTGTTAATTTCATTTGCTTGGGTTTTTTTTCTCCTCTCAGATTTGACAGACTTTGTGTTTTCTTACCAGAAACGCACAATTTAGTAAAGCTGGTGAGACGGAACTGCTGACTTGGTTTTGCCTTTTTTTTTTTTTTCCTCCCTAAGTTTCTTCTGAGAGGATGCCTGTGCGAGTCAACATATTCAAAGGATGCTAGATACTGTCTGAGAGCCTAGTTTCACTTCAGCAGTGAAGGCACTAGCCAACCCTGTGGGGGCCTGTCCTACTCTCCAGATTTTGCAATTTCTCCTAATTTGTATGCTGTCATAAACAAAGGACTAACTTTTTCTGGTTCCTAGGCTTGGCTGAACTAGCTGCTCGGAAGTACAAACAGGCAGCAAAGTGCTTCTTGTTGGCATCGTTTGACCACTGTGATTTCCCTGAGGTGAGGACCTGAAGGGAGCTGCGTGCAGGTCTTGGAGGGGTTGTCATTCTTCTAAGTATTAGGTTGTAAAATTCAGATATTGTAGTTACTCTCACAGCTCTCCCATATAGTTTGGTGGTGCTGTGAACCATGGTTGGTTGGTTTGTTAGGTTTTTTGGTTTTTTTTTTCTTAGAAGTCTCTTTCTTGGGTTTTCTAAAAGATCTGCTCTAGATCATAGGAACTAGCTGTGAGATTTGTCTATCTGCGTAGCTCAATCAAAAGACTGGCTGTTGGAATTGGTTTCTGCTCTCAGCAGTGGGCAGTCGCTCCTCAGGGAACGCCTGAGGGTGTGAAGATCTAGTCACTGCGTGAAGAAAGGGCCTGGGGTGGAATATTTGATTCCAGCCTTCTGCCATTGTATTACTCAGTAGCCCCCCTCTCTCTCTCTCTGTAGCTGTTATCTCCGAGCAATGTGGCTGTGTACGGGGGTCTCTGTGCCCTCGCTACCTTTGATCGTCAGGAACTGCAGCGAAACGTTATCTCCAGCAGGTAAGTGATGCCTTGAGAGGAGTTTTTATGTAGTGGACATCTTTTGGGACTTTGAGAGTGGATTCTGGCAGGAGTCATAGTGTTCTCGTACAGGAGAGAACGAATCACTGAACCTTGGTTTGGTTTTAGCATTGAGTGATGTTTTGCTGTTTAAAACACAGTGGTTAATCACAGCTGAAATTTTTGCAGTCTAACAGAAGTTTCCAACCCAGCCCAAACCCAGCATCTGCATAGCCCAATTTTCTGTCTCCACCAGTGATCCATATCTGATGTTAAATCAGAGGGATACAGCCCTATAGAAGAAGGCTGTAAGATGATTTGCCTTCATGTTACCACTTGTTCTGGTGTATGTTTATCATATTAATACAATTTAATAATTGTTAGTACAACTTGCAGCGTAATCTGACTATGACATAATCAAGGTTAAAAGAATTACAGTCTGGAAGAAAACGGATATTTGTGTGTTGTAGATTGAATTACAATGATACTGAATTCCTTAATTTTAAATTGATGAGAAAAAGGGTTGTTACCCTTACTTTTTTATTGACTGTTTCATAGGTGAGATCCCCAGGTTTGGAAATCTGTGATAGGGAACTGAGAGAGTGCTGAGAAACAGTGTTCATCCTAAAGATCTCTCACACTTAGGATAGGTCATTTTCCTGAGAGTTGCATCCTTAACCTCCCTGTGGCATGCTGTGCTTGGAGAAGGCTGTGTTTTGAAAGGGAGCACAAACACAGTGCACGCAGAGATGTGGCCTGTGTCTTCTGGTGGTGAATCCCGATTTTTTTTTGTGTGTGTGTGGACAAACACTTCCACTGCTTGGTCTGTCAAAAGTCTCTTGCTTTCCTTCACCACAGCTCTGATGCTGTGCTGCATCTCTTGGTGTTCCAGGCATCCCAGCCCTGCTGAAAATGGGCTGTCTGGTCCATTAGAGGGTAAATTCTTGGACTCTTTAACTGGTAATGGGAGTTTGTAAGCTTGCAACTTGGAGCAATGGGGTTGTGGGGTATTTAAGTGGTGGGTTCCAGTGACTGATCACTGCCGTCTTTATCTGTAGCTCCTTCAAATTGTTTTTGGAGCTGGAGCCTCAGGTTCGTGACATCATCTTCAAGTTTTATGAATCTAAATATGCTTCATGCCTGAAGATGCTGGATGAGATGAAGGTGAGTTGCAGGGGAGCAGTGTCAAATAGACCCTGAAAGTGCCCTTTGTGTAGCTTTTTGTGAGAAGTTACTGTTAACAGTAGCTACTAAAAGTGTTCAGATCTTCTGTGTCTTCTGTCTCCTGACATGGTGAATGGAAATTGGGAGTAGTTTAGCAGTACAGAGTGAGGAGGAATGATAATTTTTAAAAATATATTGCTAGTTCTTTTATTCATTCTTTTATGGTATTGTCTTGCTGTAGTGTAATATCCTTAAGGTTTGAGTATGTGCATATGTGGTTTCAGAACATAGGAATAATATATTTTTCCGGGCTGCTTCTCAGCTTCTGATGTGTGTTTTTGCACAGGATAACCTGCTGCTGGATATGTACCTTGCGCCTCATGTCAGGACACTTTATACCCAGATTCGAAATCGTGCCCTTATCCAGGTAATTGTTCCTGCAATCCCCAGAGGTGGATCGTCAGGGAGACAGGCTGTCTCTTTGTAATTGTTTTTCCAATGGTTTTTCAGAGGGTGGGGAGTACACTTGGCAACTGAATATTTTCTTCTTCCTAGTACTTCAGCCCCTACGTGTCAGCAGATATGCGCAAGATGGCCACGGCTTTTAACACCACCGTGGCTGCTCTGGAAGATGAACTTACTCAGCTGATCCTGGAGGGACTGATCAATGCCAGAATAGACTCACACAGTAAGGTGAGTGCATCCGAGTCACAGATTATAGACTGAGCAGCTGTATTAAGATTAGAAACTCTCCGTTCCTGGGACACTTTGAAGTTGCATTTGTCTGTTGTTTGGTGGTATTTTCAGCAGGGCTGATCAGGGTCTAAACTCAGACTCCACGATACCTTCCCTTTGTTCCCTTGCACAGAAAGGGCTTCCTGCTGTGGAACCCTGTGGTAGCTCCTGCGTAAAGTTCTCTGTATTGGTTACAGATTCTTTATGCTCGAGACGTAGATCAGCGCAGCACAACCTTCGAGAAGTCTTTACTAATGGGCAAAGAGTTTCAGCGACGTGCCAAAGCGATGATCCTGCGAGCCGCAGTCCTGCGCAACCAGATACACGTCAAGGTATGGCCGTGTTAAATGTGGACCTTGTGACAGGGTTAAGATTTTTGATATTTTATTTTTTTTTAACTGAAACTATAGAAGTTGGTGAATTGAAGGTTCTGGAGGGGAATGGATTTATTGTGCTCGTGCTATTCTTACAATAGTAAAAACTAAATATATAAGGAACAAATGTTTCTAGCCAATACATTGACCTGCTTGTACAACACAGAATGTCCTTTGAAGTTTATATGATTGGGTTGATTCTAACTAATTAATTTCAACTAATTCTTGATACGTATATCTTTTATCAAAACAGAGATTGTTTGAATTAATTTCTTTTTTTAATAGAGGAAGTAAAAAATGCATGAATTGCTTGGAGTATTCCTTCCAGGATGTAGTTCCAAAGCAATGCCCTTAGGGAGGATAGACCACCTGCCACATAACACATTAAATTCTAGATATGTTAATCTCTGTGATAACTAAATGCCAGATAGGATTCAAGGATTCAACTTCTGGGCCCAACAGCACCTTATGCACAGTAAGTAAGAATGGCTTAAAATTTCTGGTGTGACTTCTTTTAGGAACAGTTCTTGTGAACTGTAACAGTAGAAGTTGTGAACACAAAGCTTGTGCAAAGCCATCGTTATTTATGAGTTGAGGGTGTTCTCCTTGCTGTTCTCCTGCTGTGCTTCACCCAGGCTTCATTTGGTCTCTCGGGAAGCATTCTGCAGGATGTTTACACATCACTAACTAGGATGTGTTTTGGTCTTGTTGCAGTCACCTCCGAGAGAAGGTAGCCAAGGGGAGCTTACTCCAGCTAACAGCCAGTCCAGGATGAGCACCAACATGTGAAAAACTTCGTGCACTACCAAAAGAAATGGTCCCTCCAGGACTGTACCCGGTGTCCCACCCACTAACTGCTGAGCTTCACAAACTGTCCCTGTCTCCCTCACATCTTGATTGGATTGAGAGGGTCAGGGCTGATGGTGGATAATATGAATATTCCAATAACTTCAGTTCTCCTTGAAAAGAAATTCTTTCTAAAAACAACATCCCTGCAACGGGTCATCATTTCAGTTTTGGTAGAACATCTTCCTCCATTCTCCTTCTTCCACCACTCCATAAAGAGCTGTCAGGTTATTCATACAGATGCTGATTTGAGAGTTTTTCAGCTGCTGTTAGTTTTCTTGTTTAGAAGCTGCAAAAATAGTTAGTGTTAAGTTGAATGGACAGGTGTGAACTAAGATGAATTTCTCTGGCCTGAAAGTATTGCCTTGATTCTGAGCGATGCTGAGCTTTCTGTTTATTCCAGGTAAACTTACAAGTGCGTTGCTCTCAGTTACGGAGCTAGAGTTCTGATGGGAGAGATTTCCTTTGAGAAACTCGTACTGATTTTTCACTTACACCAGAAAACATGGCACTGCTTCCACGCGTTCAGTCGCAGGCCTTTATTTTTAGGGTGTTATGTTTACCTGGATCCAGGTTCTTTCTCTCTGGTCTCTGTTTTTGAAGACCTGTTTCCTGATGTGTTTCCCACTCGTGCATGACCTGGCTTTGGGGTCCAGTGTTACCGTAGCAGTAAATCTCTACTTCATGCAAATATTGCTGCTTGTCCAGTCTTACTGCCGTCGTGTGTGATGGTTCCCAACGCGTGCAACAGTTGCTTCTGGCAGCACAGATAAATGCCGTAAAATACCACTCAAGTCCTGGTGGAAGAGCTGAAAGCAGCCAATCTAGGTTCCTGCTCTCCAGGTGCGTTTATTCTGCTTTTCCTTTTATAAAGGGATTAAAGGTGACAGCCCAGGTGTGTGTGTGTGTGTGTGTTCTGTGTCAATGGAAGGAGATATGCACTGAATTTTCTGAAGTCACTGAAGTCACTGCAGCCTTGCGTTCATCTAATCCATAAGGCAAGCTACGAATGTTGATCCGGCACTGACTGGTCTGGCAACTGATGACAGATGTTACTGTTAATGTGTTAATGATTCCCCCCCCCCCCTTTTTTTTTTTTAAATAAGTTGTTATATCTAGTGTATTAAACAGTAGGATTAAAAAGCTTCTGAGTATTTGGAGTTTTGTGTTAAAGTTGGCTTTTAGGTATTTTGATCTCAAGCCATTGAGATTTTGCTGAGCTTGATGATGTTTTGTAGGCTGTTGTAATTTGATTTCTGAGCTGGTTGGAGATGTAGCTTGGATGAACTGAAGAAAGTGCAATTTGAGGGAATGTTCTAACAGCAAAATTCCTAGAGTTTTTGCCTGGCTGCTAAATTCCAGCAGTGCTCTCGCTCTGGCTTCCTGTGCTTTTTATGACTTAGGTGCTGAAAATGGAAGCGATGGTTCCTGTGAGGTCTTTGGTTAAATGTCTTCCATTTGGCATGGAAAAAGCTTCCCATTTTTGAGGGGAGAAAGGACAAAGGTAGTTAATCAAGAACTTTAAGCTCTTTCTCACTAAACTGGCTGTCACCGATGGCCTCTTTAGTGAGGAAGGCAAGTGGAGTCCTCAGGTAAATTGCTGCATGTCCTTGTAGAAATGCTGGGAAAGTCATTTTAACACCTTCTGCTGATGCGGAAGGAGAGCCATTCAGTCCTATCATAGTACTGAAACCTTCTTGCTGTCTTCCTAAAATGGGCCACTGATACCACTTTTAAGGAAAAGATCTTGAAAAGACGGTTTTGCAACCCAACTAAGTGCGTCGTTTCAGCTCCGAATCTTTGCTTATACGCGGCTTCCACTCTCTTGGTTTTTATTAGATGATTTCTGTTCCTTCCTGGAGGCTTTCTGCTGGGGAATCCTCAGGTGTAGGTGGATGTCTTCAGCACGTGACAGTGTGCCCTTCCCGACACCAGCGCTCCCCGCTGTCAAGAGGTGGCTGGGAGTGCGTGTCCCTCCTGTGCGTGTCCCTCCTGCCCTTCAGCAGCCGTCTGGAGCCCACGAGGTGGCAACAGCAGTTCCCAGCTCTTGCTGTAGCCCGAGGCAGGTCCGTGGCCGGGGCAGAGGCAGAGGTGTCTTCTCTCCAGACAGAAGTGCTGGCAGCCTCTTTTGGACAGACAGGTATTGCTTAGTTCGTTAGTGCTGTTCGAGGGTAGGGTGTGCTTTCGTACAGCGTTAGTGGCGTGTAACTCACTCCTTTGGCCTGTGAAAGAACCTGCTGTTGCTTTAGGACATTGTAGACGTGAGTCAGGGCCGTCCAGGTGTATTTCTTCTAGCTCTTGTTCAGTGCCTGCTTCAGTCCTAACTACCCACTGGTCCGAATCGGGAGGTTACAACACGGCAGGGGGCTAGTTCTGTGTAACTTGCACTTATAAGCAGCTTCCCTCAGTGAAAGGTTATTCCTACCTTCAATTTGGAAGTAATTTCCCAAGTAATAAATGGGAAATAGTGACTCACACAGAATGAATTTCCAGGGATTCCCTGTGGTCACCAAGGTTGAAGGTGTGGGGGATCTGTAGCGTGTTGATAGGTCTGGGGTATTTTCAGAGGAACCTAATTGAGTGGATTTCACAAACCTGTGCAGCACCTCTTTAATGATGAGGATTGAGATGCCAGTGGGAGGCCATAATTGATGGTGTCCTCACGCCGTGCAAATCCTCCTTTCTTTACCTGACCTTGCTAGGGATAAAGGAAAAACAGTTGGAAAGAACAGGAAAAGTTAGAAAGTGGTTCCTTTGGCAAAGGCAGCTGTAATTAGCACAACTAAATTTAGTGGTAGCCTAGAAACTGCCAGTATGAGATTTGTGTTGGAGTGGTTGGGGCTGGTTGGTAATTGGCCAGAACTCGTCAGGCACACTGGTCTGTGGCTAAGACTTGGAGAAGGAGGTGGATAATAGGGGGAGGTTGTGTCACCCCCTGGCTGTGTCTGTGTCATCTGTGCCCTGCTGTCGTCTGTGAGGCTTCGCAGGGTGAGGGAGAAGGTAGCAGAGGTTTGTCCTTGCCCCGTGTGTGTGTCCTTGCCCCGTGTGTTGGATTCTGGGACTCTGCCGTGGCGGTCTCAGCATTACCGATAAATTAGGTCTCAGCCTGGCCAACGGCGTACGTCAACCCCTAAAAGAAACTTATGAGATTCAGTAGGTAGAAGTTTGGTAAATTCATACTGCATGTAAGAGGTTTTTTGACAGCAAAGAAATAAATCAAGCTTAGGCTTCAGCAGGCTTATTAAAAGCTGCAGACTGCAGGGAAGCAGCGTTAGCAAGAGATGCTCTAATTCAAACAGGAATTCGAGTGGCAAGACCTGAAAATCTGTCTTATGTGGTAGATCAGGCTGGGTGAGCTTGTTCCCCATCCCACTGACTATTACCCTCCTTGTGCCTGTAGTTTATGTAACTGTGAAGTCTGTGTATATAAAGTTTGTACCCTGTAAATACCTGCTGAGATCCAGGGTTTCAATCTTTGTTTTGATGCACTACTATTTGTCTTTTATTTTTTGTGGTTTTTTTTTAAGTATCTTTTTTTAATCCTCTGATATCTCGTAAGATATTTGCCAAATTAAGGTAGTTGGCTGTCAGGTGAACTACTGCTACTTTTTCTTGTGTTACACCCTGTGAAAATGGATTTAGATACAAGAGTCCAATCTCCCTAAACCCAAAGGAGTCTCATTTTCACTGTCATTCATCATGCAGGGAAATTGAACAGCGTGTGTCTTCTTGAGAGCCTGTGAAACAGCAACAAAACAGGACATTACCTCCTTGGGTTGACAGGCTGCAATTTTTTGATTAGAGATAAGCAGGATAATTAGTAGATTGCTTAGCCTGAAAGTAATCCCTGTTTAGTGTAGGTGCAGGTGTGCGAACGGCTTGGCTTTACTCATGTTGTAATAGAACCTCCTAATTCACAAGCAGTGGTTAGGAAATGGATACACTGGTCATCTTTACCCTGGTAATGGGGAGTTTATCCAATGCCAGAACGGCTGTTGAAAGTTTGGGTTGCAACTTTTTTTTCCCATTGGGGTGGTGACGTGTGGTTGGTGGCAGGAAGGTGCAGACCTGAGGGGGTTCTGTCCTGCGCGGGGACCTGCGGGGTCTCCTGCTGTGTAGTGGATGAGCCTGTGCTGCCTGTTGAGAAGTGTCTTGGAAGAGGGGGATGAATATGCCTTAAATACTTATTCTGTACAGAAATATGTCCATTTAGGATTCTCAAGTATAAGGCCCTTCCTGAAATTAGGAGACTAAAGCCAGCTGGATCCTTTCTGCCCCACCGGTAAGTGGTTCTGTGATGAGACCGTACGCGTGAGCGATGTGTTCCAAGATCCCAGTGTGCAGTTAGGAACATCACCCGGGTCTCACGTGG
>JAOQGH010000003.1:33018118-33117214 GCA_025769975.1 Gallinago jamesoni | reverse complement strand
CCCTCCAGGGATGGGGCAGCCACAGCTTCTCTGGGCAACCTGGGCCAGGCTCTCACCACCCTCACAGCAAAGTTCTTTCTAATATCGAATCTAAATCTCCCCTTTTCCAATTTAAAAGTGCTCCCCCTCATCCTATCACTATGCAGCTCAGGGTGCGGGGGGCTTTCTGGGCCACTAGCACACATTCCCTGCTCATGGCCAGCTTTTCCCCTCCTCTAGTATCTCCAAGTCCTTCTCCTCAGAGCTGCTCTCCATCCCATCCCTCAGATGTGTCAACCACCCCACGCAGCCTGGTGTCATCCACAAACTTGCGGAGGGTGTGCTCATCCCACTCCCTATACAGCGCTGGTCCCAATACAGACCCCTGAAGGACACCACTTGTCACCCATCTCCATTGAGCCATTGACTGCTACATGGTCATTTAATTTCCATGTAATGGAAAAGCTTTAATGGACACTGGCACTGACTTACCTTGGGGTTTCCACATTGATCACATTTTGCATATTTCGCTGGAAAAGAGAGAGACCTGATTTCAGCAATGGTAAGTTAAAAAACACCAGGATCAGACAAAGCTTGGTGCTTTCCTAGCCAGAGAGAAACTGGTTTTGAAATAAAAATGAAGTACCTCAAAGAACAGTGCAAAGGTAAAGATACTCTGACTTTTTAAGTGCCTCTAAGATAAATCTAAACAGAGAATTTTAATCCTCAAGTAAAGCGCAAACGATGAGGACCATCTGCTTGAAACGCATATGAAATTCCAATTTCTAATTGAATACTAGAGACAACTACAATTTAGCTTTGTAAATCATTTTGATCTTAAAAAGATTATTATAGTTGATCAGTGACCTCCTCCTTTGTTTACCAATAAACATAATTTGAATCATGTTGCCTACCACCAGAATTTCCCAACAATCTCCCCCTCTTTTAAAAGAAGTTTCTACAACTACAGGAACAAGGAAAACAAACAGTGGCAATTTATATCAGACGTGGTATCAGCAACTTTCCATGCGTTTATGCCAATAAATAGAACTTACGTTTTAAAGATGGATCAAAGCTTTTATTTGGATTTCTTAACTTCTTTTTTTGCTTATTCTTTGACAGAAGCTCAGAATTTCCATCTTCTTCCTCTTCCAGAGCACGTTTTCCTCGCACACCTTTTTCAGTCCCACTGTCTCCATTCTCCTTGCACCTCTCCTTTGGCCTGAAACAGTGAATACCATCATAAGTCAGCTGAAGGGAAGAGCAGGTGTTCCCTGGCCGCTATTCCGGTTTACAGAAATCTGGGTAAACTGTAAACCTTTCTATTGTGGCTAAATAACAAGGAATTGTCATTGCTCTTAGAGGTGGAATATGAAAACCTAACTTTTTTGTTACCATTGACTGTTAATTACAGACACTCTGCCAGATATATCGCTTGGAAAGTCAATAAAAGTTGGCCAGTTAAATTAGTTAGGCACCTGTCAACCTGTTATTCCTAAGTTTTACTTTAGTATTTACTGAATTTACTTAAGTGTTACTCTTAATGTCCTCGTTCTCTCCTTCAGTTGTATTTTCACAACAAAAAGGAAATAAACTATCTGAAAAGCTTGGCCACACAAACACAAGCATCCTTTATAGGATACAATCTAGTTCCCATCTTTGCTACCCTGGCAGTGACCAGCAACATTTGTGTTACGTGTAACAATAAAGAACTGTCAGGTAGCCTATCTGTGGCACATCAGATTCTGAGCTGCAGTTCAATGGAATTCTTGGTTTTTACTTTCCAGAGAGAAATCTGAGGAGGGTGTAAAGGAGAAGATGCATACAATGAGCAATATCCCCGCAAACAAAGCAATAACCTTGAAAAAACCAAACCAGAATAAAAAGAATCAATTTTATTCACTTATTATCAAACGAATATAAGCTCCTAGAACAGAATTGGCTGGCTCTGCAGTGACAGTACGGGTGGGAAAGGCCCGTGGGCACCTGTCTGTGTTAGAACAGAAAACTCACCCCGGCCTGATGTACGGCTGACAGATCCAGTGGAAAAAAGGCAACCCTTCTTTCGGCTTTTCTCCTTCTTTCTGATTAGCTATTTCTTCCTGCAGCACAGAGTTACAGTCAGTTTTCCTGGAGATCTCAGGAAATACTCTAAATAATACTTCCAACTCCAGGAAACAACAAATTGGAATTTAAACTAACAGTTATAGACAGGCAAAAAAGCCCTAGTAAGAGAGATTAATTCAAGCAGATTTGTAACTCCTAAATCAACTTTATCCCACATAAAGCTGTTCAGGCTTAAGGGGCTGCTGCAGCAGTAAACTACCAAAATCAAGGTTGGTAAGCCACAACGTTCAGGGAAGTGACTAACGGACACCAACCGTGGGACAGACATGCCCAGTCCCCACCAAGAGCAGACAGTGTTGTTCTGGGAGATCAGGGCCCAGCTTGGTACCTGGCATCGTAGTTTCAGCTCCCTGTTGACATCTACAATGCCCTCTAGAGTCTTCACTTTTGCTAATTCTTCACGCAGCTGCTGGTAAACTTGAAGCCTGAGGCAAATCCCAAACATCAAGTCATATTCATTCATTATTGCTAGACTGAGGAGATCAACTAAAAATGTCTTTATAAAAGCTTTTTATAGATTTACTTTTTTCTTGCTGCACTTGCCTTTGGTAGAAGCTTATCTTCTTTCTTTTAAGTCTAGAGAAAAGCACACACACACCTGCTCCTCTTTTCCCAATAAATACTTGGCAGACAACCCAGGTACTCGGAGATAAGCGAACACGAATGTACAGTGCATCAGCTGCTCCCCAGGAACTGCCCGTGCTCTTGCTCCACACTGAGCACAAGGCAGTTTGCCTCACAACAAACCAGGAGTTATTTAACTCCTGTTTGCCACGAAGCAGATGTGTGTGTATGGGCAATTGCCACGCGGCAGCTGATGTGCTGTGAGCGCACGCCCCGGCTTATCTTGTGGAAATGTGTTCATTCCCCGTGTCCTGTTTCCCAGATACGCAGTGAAGGGGGTAAAGGCCTCAGCCCACGTTCTCTCCAGCCAAGTCCAGGAAAGAAAACCTTGCAGCAATACTAATTCTGGCCAAAGAAATCCTTGTCTAGAAAAGCCAGACACTTGCTAAGCAGGATGAGCCCTGAAAACGTTAAGAGTTCTCTGGAGATACTCACGTGTGATGCCAGAGCTTGAAGAGATGAGCCCTAACATAAGACAATGGACAAGGGTACTTCTGCACTATCTCCAGATACTCCTCAGCCATCTCCCACACCAATGGGTTCCGGCCCTCAAACAAAGCTGGGTTATGAAGATTACCTTCTAGGGAATGAAAAGAAATACTCAAACTTTCATTTCAGGATTGAAACAGAAAACAAAATCTAGGCTCTGGAGCTTCATCAGCTCCGTTGTGATTCAACCAGCCCGCCATCAGCCATGCACTCAACAAAGAGGAACACAGGGTCCACAGAGCTCTAGCCTGACCTCAGGATACTGTAATACACTATACAATTCTTAATTAGCCAAATAGCTCATATATAATTAAAGTACATTTGCCAAAAAGGCATCCAGCAACAAAATTAATAAATAGAAAAATCACTGCTTTTGTTGCCCAATGGTTAAATATTTGGACAATGTGTGTCTTATCTTTCGTCTGTATTCACATTTGTCTGGCCTACGTTTATAGACACTGCTTCTCACTATGCTTTTCTCTACTAGCTTCACAAGCCTTTTGTTAACCAGTATTTTCTAAAAATAAGATTCTACAACCTCCCAGAAAATATGTTTGATCGCTTTAACTGTGCAATTGGAAGCTTCTTCTGATGTTTATCCTAGCTCTTCCTGTAGGAAGTTATGCCAATTCATTCTTGTCCCAACCCAACATGAACCATCCGCTGGAGTATTATCAGTGGACACACTTAGTGCATCAAGATCCATTCAAAAACCATTCTGTTGATTAACATGTCATGAAAATATTCCAGGACAACAGGAGCCCCATATGCCCTTGCCAAGTAATTAATCTGAGCTGTCCACTCAATGCTACTACGAGTCCAAGATAACAATTCTTACAAATCTTAAGTGATTCCTGGCCCTGGTGAGAGATGGCCAGTATGAGAGGAGAGAGAACGGCCACTCAGCTTTCAGTCAAAGCTGTTCACCAAGTCAGTCTGACCATAAGCTTTTAATAAACGTGTATGGGGCTACTAAAGGAGTAATAAACAGTTCATATTCTCATCTATTATGAGTAAAAGTTAATTTTTTTTACCTGCACTCATGACACCATGCACTCCTGTCTTACGGATACATTCTTCCACATCACTGAGACACTGGATGTTTCCATTTGCAAATACAGGAATGCTTACAGCTTTTCTATACCAGTGAAGAAAACATGCAGAAAATTGAAAATTAGAGTCCAGCCAGAAATTGTGCTCCTGTCACACCAATTTGGCTGCTCTTCAATGCACTGTTTAAAATCTGCTACGGTTGGTGCTGCTCACTAACCTGACAGCTTGAATGTGCTCCCAAGATGCCACACCAGCAAGCGGTCCTTTCTGTTCTTTAGTGCGGCCGTGCACAGTTAGCAGCTAGAACACAAAGTTACATTTACTTTCCATGTGTAATGAGCCACTGGAACAAATCCACTGACAAAAATTTCCTTTACCCCATACACTTCGTGGATGCCACTGAATTCCTTCTGCTGTTACAACAGTGCAGGGACTTTGGTATCACAGAAAGGTATCAGCTGCTCACCTACCGTGGCACAGTCTTGGGCTTCTTTCATTCAGCTCACTATTCCACAGCATGACAAGATTGTACCTTGGGAGAACCTCCAGATCCCCTATTGCATTGGCTCCCAACAGTGATTCATTATGGAGTTTGTGATATGTTGACCCGTCTTGCTCCTCAGCAGAAGGCCTGAATACTGTCAGTACTGGCCCTAACTACAGACCATCTCTTCCAATTTAACTGGAGTTAAATCCTATAAGGCTGCCTATTTCTTAGATACTGGTTTGTTTTTTTTTTTCCATAGATCTGTGGATTTCAAGCATTTGCACTGCCTCCTGCAGTTAGACTGAGATGCTCGGCCACATTAGGGACGCTGCACTGTGCAGTGACTACAAGAGAGACTCTGAAGTCATGATGACTTCCATATCATGTTATGGACCTGCTGCCTATGACTCCAAATACGTACAGTCTCTCTGCGTCCCGTTTTCTCTGTCTATAAAACAACGCAGCCTGTTCATCTCCACAGAACACCAAGATCTGCTCATCAGGTGCTTTACACAGAGACACGTGTCCAATGCAAGAGTAGAGGGAGCAGCTGCCTCCTTACCTGGCAGCCAGCTTTCTCCAGCATCTGTGCATACTTCACTGTCTTGTCAATTTCTGGGAAAACGCGGATTTTGCATGTGATGGGAACAGAGAGCTTCTCGTTAGCCAGTAAAACTGGGAAAGATTGAAAAGACAGGTAAGTGGGCTGCACAATGCTATGAAAAGCGCCTACTCTCCTCAAGGTCTGATACTGGGGATGGTATGGAAAAACCCTGGGAAGTTAATGCTATGCAGTTCTCGCAGCTTAAACAATCAGCAATGTCCTCTGCAATCCTTATTGCAAAGGTTAATCGAGTAATAGTAAAACATGAAGCACAAAATCTACATTCTAACGAGAAGGCATAAAATAGTCAGCATTTAATGGCCCTAACGTTTCTGCTGCATCAAACCTTCACTTTCAGGGACCACCCCTCTCAAATCCTAACCATTGGTGGAGGTTTTCTCTCATCACAGGATATTGTACTCCCTCTATTCTGCCAACAACATTAACAGTCGCTTGTCCACCTTTCCTGCAAGAGATGCCATGCTTCTTTCCAAATTATCACCCAAATAATCATGGCAAGTAGAGTCTTGTCCATGCTAAGCAGAGGCTTATTGACCGAGGGAGGCTGTGGACCCAATTAAGTAGTAAGCGTAGGTTACAGAGTCAGAGTGATATCTGGAACAACCTGTTAAACTCCCATAGTCTTTACTAAAGTCCCATAGTCTTTACAAAGTGCAGAGACTCAGAAAACTACTAAAAAGAGAGCAACCAAAGACAGCCAACAGGAGAACACTGAGCAACTGCATGTCTGAAATTTCCTTCTCTTCCAGAGCTTGGATGTGTAATGTAAGAAGTCACCCGCTTTCTTCTGATCCAAATCCTAGAAGTTCTAATGGGAGGTATGCCCTATCAGCCTTTCACAGGAGTGAGCAAGGTGTATACAGGTGAAATCAGAAAATAGCACTCCATCATTTTAAAGAAGGCTGGGGGAGAAAGGGGAAGAGGAAGTTTTGACCACCTTTTACACAACAGGTCAGTAAGGCAACTCTTCTTACTTGACAGCCTGGGTTCTCACCCAACTAGATGGCCTGGGTTCTCCTCTCACCTTGGGGCTGTTCTGATTTGCATCTCTCTCTCCTAAGGGAAGTGCCCCAACAACTAACTACCTTACATGCTGGGCAGGGAAGGACTGTCTGTCTTTCCAGGTTCTCAGCAGTCTCCTTGTGCGAAACATCATTCAAGATTCCCTGGACCCTGTTTAACTTCACCATTCAGATGCTTGAAGCGGGGCAAAGGCATATTCTCAGCTCTACACAATGACCAAAGCCTTGCTTTTTAAATCAGTTCCAAATGTATTTCTTAAAAAAATATGATCCAGTTCGCAACTGCTACCGATAGTCTGAAAAGATCCTACAAAAATTTGGAGAAGGGTGTTGTAACTTGCTATGGTGTGGGCAGGAAGAGCACGCTGAGTTGATAAAAAAAGGGCAATTGTGGCTGCAAGCAGAAACACAGCTCCTGGCACCCGAGAGCTTCCAAGTGAAAAAGAAAGGCACTGGGAATTCTGCTGTTTCTAGAGCTGGAGAGGCACTAAGCCACCATTAGATTGGGAATCAATTGACTCACTTCCACCTAAAGTCTGTTTCAGTTACTGAAGTCTTTTAGCAGATCTAGCATGAGTTTGTAGTGGGACATCACCAAGTATGTTGAGGGTGCCACTAGCATACAATAAGAAAGGAAAAAAACCCACCCAAACACAACCCTCCCCAAAGAAACATGCTGCACCTCCTTTCCCCAAAGATCCCTAAACCTCCTCTCCACAGTAAGTTCATCCCATTCCCTCTGAAAGTGAAGCCTCTCTCAAGACTTACTCATTCTCTGAAGAAGATCCCACTCCTCTTGAAGAAATGCTCCGTAGTGACCTGTAATAAAATAGCAAATGAGAAACTTGTAGAGAAGAGTAAGACTCTGAGGTACCCAGCTTTCACAAACCGTCACATGCAAAGATCCAGATGCTCATCCGTCTCCTTGGCAGAAACAGAGTTGCTCTGTCCTGCCCAAACTGGAAGAGTTGGATCATTCTGTTCCCCACACCACCCTGGATTTACAGGATAAACAATGAATCCCCACACCCTGCTTTCACCGCTACTCCCATGGGCTGGTGTGTTGACACTGGCAGCTCAAAGTCCAACTTTTCATAACAGCTGTTTAAAAATTTCGTTCAGGATAAAACCTGATCATATCGAAAGATCTATTTGTCCTGAACATCACTGATGGTTTCCTATTAGTCTGAGAGAGACATTTTAGAAGATGAACAGGCAATTACTGAACAAATCTTTCCTTGACATCCTAACTGATCCAAAATTTTCAAGCGCTGGTTGTGGTTTTCAAACCTTGGAATACCTCTACATGCTGGTGTAAATAAACTGTGCAAGTATCACGGAAACAGGAGACACTAAGTGCCCACGTGATATAATTTTAAATGCAGTTTTACAAAATTAGGCTGTTTGAGCAACTGAAATCAGAAAGAAAATCAAGCTCTTGCTAAAAATACTTTTTTGGAAGGATATTCTAGACACAAGAGCTGTCACTCAAGAGAAGTTGGAATTGATTATTAATATATCTGATTTTTGCTTTAGGTACTACAAAACATTACCTGTTAAAGTAGGTGTAACTAAGTCTGACTTCAGCAGTACTAGAGCCACCCCCCGCCCCAAGGCTTGTTTTGGTCCCTGGATGTTTTACTTCCAATATTCACATTTGAAACATGCAATTTCTGTTTATCCAGGGTTCAGATTTGCACGTACCTCTCTTTGCAATCATTTGGGGGCAACCCAAATTCAGGTCTATGGCATCACAATAATCTTGAGCCAACAGCGCTGCCTGGACAAACACTTCAGGATCGTTGGCACAGAACTGAGAAAGACAAAGAAGTGGAATAATCAGGAGAAAGCTTTCTTCAAGTATTGATAACACGTTATGACATCAGTTATTAAGCAACTACTTGCTACTGAAAACAGGCACAATATGCACAGTTAATAATAGAAAACATCATTTCTCAAAGAAAAAGAAAACCCGAAAGAAAAACTGTGACACGTACCAGCTAAAGATCCTCAACCTTCAAATGACAAAATGAGAAAGATGAGCATTCAAGAGGCAAAGAATATTTTACATGTAGTACCCAAGAATAAGAGGGAACAACTTAAAACTCCCTGTAGAATGAACAGCTGTAGTATTTTAATACATAAAGGTGATACAGAAGAAAACAGTTACCTGTGGTGTCTCTGGGTGTCAAGACAAATCAAACTTTGTAGATACCAATAAGCACCACTGCCTCCAAAATTAATTCGCATTAGTGTGAAGCGCGAAACAGACACATTGGGCTGTTAGTCAAATGCTCAGTCTTAAATATAACTAACATTACATTTGAAGCACAGTGCAAAAATCAATTTATTAAGAAAAATTAGGTTAATTTGAAGGCACTTTGTTGAAGAGGACAGAGCCAGACTATTCTTCTCACTTATGCTTTTAAACAGATTTTCTAAAATTCATTAACAAAACCTCAATGCCATCACATCTTTAAATAACAGGGATTTAAACTCAAAGACACGTGAGCTGAAGGTTACAGCACTACATAAATTATGGCCGACGCCAAGTAAAGCCAGAAAAGCCGTTTGCTTTCTCAGGGAGGACTGAAAGCCTCCAACCAAGGCCCATGAGGGAGGATTTTTACAAAGTAAAAAAAGCCCACAGGGCAGGCTGGGCTCAGATGTACCCCTCCCTGATCTGGTTCCAAAAGTCTGTGACCAAAACCCAAACCTGCCCAGAAATATGGCAGAATTCAGCAAGGATTGCTGTACCAGGTCCAGCCAAGGATTAATCCAGGTTGTTCTGTGCCTTGTGTCCAATAATGGCGAGTGGGAAGAAGCTCACAGCAGCTGACACCCTTCGGGTAGGTTCACCCAGAACACACAGCCTACTGAGCTGCAGATCTGTGTTCAAAACACTTAAGAGCTTTCTAAGACTATTTAAATTTCTGCCGCCAGTATTTTTCTGTAGCAAAAGAAGCTACCTCCCACAGAAAAAGGAGAATAAACAAAGCTGTACTGAGACAGACCAAAGGTCCACCTCATCCTGCTCTGATAACGGTCAGCAGGTGCCTAGGGAAGAGCAGAAGCTGGAAAGCCTCTTCAATGACTTTGGAAGCAGAAGTGGCATTTCCTGCACCTAATGACCCTCAGTAGAGTTTTCCTTCGTTTGCTTTTTGAACTCATGCAATCTTTCAGCATCCAGTACATCCCGCAGTAATTAAATTTTGCAGTTTATAGCTATCATTACCCTTGCTTAACATTTGCTTTCCATTCCTCATTTTCAACCCAGTCATACTTTCAGAGGCTTCATTCATCTCTCCCCCCAGTCAGGGGAGATAATTCTCTTCCAGGGTGAAGAGTCCTCCTCCATTTAAGTGCTGCCCATGTGGAAACCACACCATTTCTCTGCTCATGCTGACCGCCTCTCCCTGCCCCACAGGCCCCTCTCCCTCTCTGGGCGGAGTGGAGGAACGTACCTGAACCCCACGCAGTACTCCAGATTTTATTTTGAGTTGGAAGGGACCATAGAGATCATCTAGTTCAACTCCCCTGCTGAAGCAGGATTGCCTAGAGCACGTTAGAGCATGTTACTCAGGACTGCATCCAGGCGGGTCTTGAAGATCTCCAGAGAAGGGGACTCCACACCTTCCCTGGGCAGCCTCTTCCAGGGCTCTGCCACCCTCACTGCAAAGAAGTTTTTCCTCATATTTGAGTGGAACCTCCTACGTTCCACCTTGTGCCCGTAGCCCCTCATCCTCTCACTGGCAACCACTGAAAAGAGTCTGGCTCCATTCTCCTTCAACCCACCCTTTAGATACTTATAAGTATTGATAAGGTCTCCCCTCAGCTTTCCCTTCTCCAGGCTAAAGCGTCCCAGCTCTCTCAGCCTTTCCTCATCAGGGAGGTGCTCCAATCCTTGAATCATCTTCACTGCCCTTCGCTGGACTCTTTCCAGTAGTTCCCTGTCCCTCTTGAATTAACCATTCTATGATTCTAAAGATGAGGTACCGAGGAGTCTAGTGCTCTAGGCCCCTGTGGTCAGGACACCAAATCCTCTTTTCTAGGCAAGAGATAAGTAGAAGAACTTCTCTTCCTGAGCTAAGTGCTGTTAGAGGTATTTAGGTGAAGAAAACGAGACTTCTGTCATCCTCTACAATCACTTCAAAAACCTGGCTGGGATTGCCTCGCTTGAACTCCCGCCCATCTGGGAGCCCCTGGATGTGCTGAGGCGGGTGAGGAGCCGCCCGGGGGCAGGGGGAGCCCGGGCCGTCCCCGCCGCCGCTCCCTCCCTCCCCAGGCCGGGCCGGCGGCGTGTCCCGGCGGCAGCGCTCACCTGCACGATGAGCGGCCGGTCCTCGGGACAGGCCTCGCCGTAGAGGTTCTCGCGGCGGTAGTTGGCGTCCCTGAGGAAGACCTGGGCGTGCAGCATCGGTGTGTAGCAGAGCTGGGCGCCGTGGCGGCGGCTCAGCAGCCTCCAGGCCAGCTCGCTCTGGTCCACCATGGGCGCCACCACGTAGTGGGCGCTCCGCAGCGTCTCCCTCCAGAAGGCCTCCCCGCGCAGCTTCGGCATCTCCCGCCCGTGCGGCGCCGCGGGCAGCCGCCACCCCCGCGCCGCCGGACCGCGGCTCGCAGCCGCCGCCTGAAGCCCCGGGGGCGGGCGCGATGGCTGGGCCCTTGCGGGGCAGCGAGGCGGCCGGACGGTGCCACCGCCATCTCGCTCCGGCCGGATCCGCGGCGCAGCGCACGCCGTTCCCCCTCCACCCCCCCGGAAACCGCGGTGCCGACAGCAGGGGCCGGCCGCGGCGGGGTCCGGGCCGCGGGAGGTTGCGGCGGCCGGGACCCCACAGGCCCCTCCCGCGGCACCGAGACCGGTGCTCGCACCCCCCGGGGGCCGAGAGGCGCCCTCGACCCGCGCGGCGCCGTGAGGGCGGAGGCGGGCGGGCGGCCTCCCTGACGGCGGTCGCGGACCGTGAGAAGGCCACCGCCGACGCGGCCCCTGCCCCGAGCCCGCCCCTGCCGGGCCCGAGGGGGGCCTTGGGACAGACGCCCCGGTGAAGCGGCTGCTGATGGTGAGGAGAGGTCGGGCCCAGGGGTCGCACCGGTCCTCGGTGCAGGGGGGTGGAAAGGATCCATCCGGCTGAGCCAAAAATAACAAGATACGCGACAAACCCACTCCTGTAGCTTTTTATAAAGGTACTGGCCACCAGCGGGCTGAGCCCCGGGGAAGATTTGTTATCTACCAGATCATCCAAACTGCTTCATCTGCGGTCAAACCATCAACGTAACTCTAGTTATAGGGCTTGGGATGTTTTGTCTTCAAAAGGAAGAAACTCGAACAAAATTACAGCGTGTGGGAGGGGGTTGGAACTAGATGGTGTTCCCTGTCCCTTCCCACCCAAAGCCTGCTGGAACCTCTTCATTGTCCAGGTCACTGCCAAAGCCCACATTTCTCCTCCCCATCCCCAATTTTCCATCACTGGTGGCTGCAATGAACCCTGCTGCACGAACTAGCTGAGCTTCAAGCTCCCCTCATTGTTTTCTACCATCTTCCACTACCTTCTGGAGGCCCAAAGAACTAGTTCTGCTATTTGAAATACCCAGCCTCTCCAGCCCTCCTTCAACACCCCCGTTCCTCCTTGAGGGTTCTTTCTTTCTTTCCATCCTGGTTTGCTGGCAAGGTGTCTGATCTTCAGTTACAGTAGCTTAACTAATTGTAGGAGAAATAAACACCTGCTTCCTTTATGACTATTCTGCCTTAAATCTTTCCTTGACCTCCATCTCAGCACCAGAAAGCTTCTCCAACTGGGGTCTGGCATCACTGTGTAAAGGCACCAGGTCTGGTAAACTGTGACCCTTCCTGCATTTTTTTCAGCTATGGTCTTTGGCATAATTGGAATATTTCCCCTCAGGAATGTGGTAGAATAGAAAAAGAAAACAATAGTGCCGGTGCTGATGAGATGTACTGTGTGCAGATGTCCTTATTCTTAATAATAAGGTTATATTGCAGATTTAAGGCATACTGCCCACCATTTCAGAATAGTAATGTGACTTTATGAGCCTAAATAAATGTATAGGGCCAATAGGGAACTGTGGTTTTCAGTCTTGAGATTACACTGTGCTGTTCTTAGAGAAGCCAGCTGAAAAGGAGGGTGAAAAGCAAGTAGCAGTTGACAAAAGGTTCCCAGTTTGTTTTCACATAAAAGGGTGTATATGAAGGGCTTTGCTTCTGCCCTTGTCTTCTCAAAACAAGCAACCGCAGTATTTGATTTTGTGTTATGCTCTTATTGTTTACCTATGTCTATTTGATGGACTACTGAGAAACAACAAGCCATACCAGCACTAATAAGGTTTTTATTTTTGGCACACTGGATTCAGCAGCCAGATACATAATGGGTTACAGGGCAGCAGCTCATAATTAGACAGTTATGGGGGGGAACCCCAAAACAAAACAACCTTCTGCTTTTCAAATAACAACCACAACAACATTGAGAGCATATAGGCTATAAGTAATTCTTGAGGAATTTCTATTACTAAACCAGTACCTTCAAGCTTTGCTTAGATGAGGCCATGCACATTTATGTTTATACAGAGAACTTATCCCACTCCTGCTTCAACAGGTGGAAGAGTGTTAGTCCTTGCTCCCCTCCACACACAGCCCACTCAGGCTTGTTAAATACAGAACTAAATGTACCTGTTTGTTCATCATGCCTTTCTTTTTCCTTCTAGGTTTTCAATACAACCCAGACAAGTAGGATTCTTTTTTTTTTTTTCAGGCTCACTCCAACTGCCAGTAGTTAAATCGAAACAAACCAAATCCACATGTGGTTTATGCAGCATCCTGTGCTGGGATGCCCGTGGATAGTATGCAGTAGATATAATGAAGTCCCAGTCTTTGCAGCTGTGAGGTACAGTGCCTGCTTCCCTCCTTTTGTTACCACCCAACACCCAGTCATCGTACCTAACAACTTAATGGCATTTATACCCTTTGCCTATCTAGCACTCTCAATGAACTTGAGGTAGATGCTATTAGTCCCATTTAACAGATGGGGAAACTGAGGCAGTAGCATTAATGGCTTTTCTAAAACTGCAACGGTGGAGCTGGAATTAGAATTTAAGAGTTTCCACATCAGTCTTGTGGGTGTGTTGTTTGGTTGTATCTAAGGTACCAAAATCATGGCAACAAGAAGCCATGCTCCAGAATAATACGTGTTCTTTATTATTGTTATTATTTCTACAGACTCCAAATCAGATATGCCAGCAGCAGTTTTTGCTTTATACCAAGAAAATGAGAGATTCCAGGTGAAACACAGGATTAAGAAATGGTTGTAGAGAATGAGACAAAGCCAACCAGTGATCAATTTTGTTTAATACTAGGAAAGCCAAAGAGAAAAAGACACTCTTCAGACCAAAAAGTATTAAAAAAAAAAAAGAAAGAAAAAAGAACGACTTATTTTGGAGATGCTTTAAGCTGACATTATGTTGTTTTTATTTCAGATTTCACAAAAGAAATATGTTATAAAACTAAAACCAGTTAACCCAGCCACTATCAACAGAGGGTGGTATAAGCAAAAGACACTAGGTCAGAACCTGTAGTGAAGAGCCACCCATTCCTGTCACTGGAATGCTCCTGTACTAAACAGGACACTTCACTGGGGGATGAAAATGGAGGGAACTAGGGTTTTACAGCAGTTCTGAGAGGCACAATGGCTCCTCCTATTTGGTGCTTTGCTGCTACCCAGGTCTCCTCTGTATCATAAGTGTAGCAAGGATTTACTGATTTCGGAAAGGACAGATCCAGCATAGGAAAAGGCAAGAAATTTTTTAATTGAATTTTATGCAAGTTTCCCTTAAAAAGGTACTATACCATAAAATCACACCATCAAACTGATTACTTAGCTAACTTATGTGGGATCTCCAGTCTCATAACTGAGAGAAAAATGAATACACAAGGCTTAAGCAAGCCCTGTGCCAAATAGAACAGGGGCTTTGGGTAGATGCTTGTATGTTTGCCTGAGCTTTGGTTATGGGAGAGCAGGGGTAGGAAGATTTGTTCAGTTACCGTTGAAAAATTCTATTTCCTGCCCCGTTCCAAATGTCTGGTTGGGTGCTGAGCCTGGAGGTGGGAGGGAATAAAGGTACAACAATAGTCTTAATGCTTTACTAAGGTCCTGATCCAGCAGAGCACAGAACCTTGCACAAATATAAACTGCCTAGGGACAGCTTTGCCTGTTTTTATGACACCCAAGTTAAGGCTGTTCAATACACAGTGGTGTCTGTCAAGCCATCCCTTCCTCTCCTCAAAAGAGCGGGTGATGGCGAGAACCCTCCCTTCTGCCTTCTTTCTGAACAGGGCAGGGCAGTGGGAGAAAGAGGAAAAAGGGAAAAAAAAAAAACAAACAACCAAAATAAACCAGACTGTTCCAAAGATGCACTTTGGTTTAACAAATGGGCAACTTCCCCTTGTAGAATAAACCTTCCCCTCCAAAAAAGGGATGTTTATTTTCTCCTATAACCCACGATAAATTAAAACCAAGTAAGTCGTCTCTGGTTTGACACAATAAATACTTAGAATATATCAAATTAAAAAAATATAGTTACAAAAGCCTCAATGGAATCCTCTTTCTGATCTAACTACAGACAGATTCTTCACAGACAAAAGGTATCTCCGAAATCAGCTGCAGCTTCCCTCCCTGCTCACTGGGCTTGGTCAACAAGTGCTATCACATACCCTTTGGAATACTGTTAAGACAAAACAATATAGAGCACAAGAAATCTACTCCTAAATTTGTTTTTCATACTGCCAAGGGCATAGGAAGCAACCATCAGTGAGGAACCCTCATAGCTGTGCGCAGTGACAGTCACAGCACTAGAGTAACATGGACAGGGATACGAGGGGAAAACAGAGCCTAGGGAGGGAAGGAGGAGAGAGAACCCATAAAAGTTGGGAAAGGAAAAAGATGAGCAAGAAAGAGAGAGAAAGAGACCAATCAAGTTCAGCTGGACTTCCCAGTTCTGGCAGCAGAGCGGATGAGATGTTGAACAACAGGAAGAGTTCCTTGGGGTCTGTCATAACGAGGAATGTTGTTGGCATTTTCTTCACCATTGACAGTAAGTAAGCAGAAGTAGTTAACCCTCTCGGACACTGACACGTGGCTCTGCCAGTGAGCTGTGGATGATCCCAATAATTGACTCAACGCCATCTCCCTCCAATAAGGTGCGGTGATCCCCTTCAATAACATGGACAGATACCTTCCCATCACATACCTGCAGAGATACAAAAGAGAAAGACTTTATATTCACAATTCACAACCAGCTGGTCCCGTAGACTGACAAACCCAAGCTAAGTTACTCATGGTTTCCACCACTGTCTCTATCAAACTCCGTTGAAAAAAAGCACTACATTTCCATAGATCAGCTGCAAGGCATTGTTTGGAACCAGTGTTTTAAAGCATAATAGTTCCAACAGCCTGGCAGCTGATCCGCTCAGATGTATGCCAGGCAGGAAGTCAACCAACCTGATACTAACAGAATAATTTACCTACAGTATCAAAGAATGAATGATAAAGTAGCCACTTCCAAGCCCTTAAGAGAACCCAATTACTCTCCTCTTCACCTAATACTTCTCCCACCCCATGAATCTTCCTTTAAGGTCATTATGTAACTTTCATAACATAAAAGTTAGCTAGGAATCAATAATGAATATAAGTTAGAAGTCTGAAGGGATAGGAGATGCCAAAACCAGGAAGTTAATTCTGAAAACCACTTCCTTTTCCCTGGTTCCTGTACCATAGTGTAAGACACTTAACCCTTTTACGTGACCAGAGGCTAAGTAACAGTGACCATATCTGGACTACAGGCTGAAAACCTATGTTTTTTAGGCCCACAAGAAGCCCACATACTAACTTCAAAATGGTCCACAAAAGCTAACTAAGAAAAAGCCACCTTTATTGTCAGCAGCCTGACTGATGCTCTTCAAAAGTCTGCCCTCACATAGTGGACAAACTTGAGGGGCCCTCAGTGATAAAAGGACACCAAAAGTTACTTCTGTCAAGTTACTCTTCTTCTACATCTTTATTACCTAAAGTCTATCTGACAAGCTGCAAGAATTAGCTATAGAAAACACTTACTTAGGCAATATAGAGGTTAGACATTTTGGTCCTCACTACCTTGAGAAAATGCCCAGAACCAATCAACTCATTTACTTTAGAGGACTTTTAGTTTTTCTTAGAGCACAACAGCTGCAGAATAATAATTTCTTTCAGGTCAATTTCCTGAAAGAAAATTCAGGAAATTTCATCCCTTCTTTTTGAGAGTGTGCTTTTCTTTTGCTCCCCCAGATATCAGGAGAACCTCAACAGTCACCAGTGGGCCTCAGACTGACCTCTGAGAGTCTGTAATCTCCACCCAGACCTTCTTCATATTCATTGTGAGACTTCGCCCGCATCAGTGTCACATTCCCATGATACTTGGACTCTGGTATATACTTGTCAGCAGCCTTCAGTTTATGGTAAAAGGAAGCAGCAGCAAATCTGAGTGCTTCATGATTGATGTTTGTATGAACCTGAGTTATCAGGTCTGCAGCAGCATTTGCACGAGCCTCCAGATCTTTCAAGGGCAGAAGAACCTCCAGCAGCTGGAAAATATTAACATTTCCCCCCCCATTAGTCTCAATATCTGAGAATCCATCTGTTAGAAAACCCACACCCCTCCTGCACAATATGAAGAGGTATTTAAAAAAAAAAATCCCAAACATTACCTTATTATACTCAATGCCTGTAAACTGCTGGACAAAGGCACACAATGCTTCAGTCTCCAATGCAGCCTCATTGCCTTGGGACAACTTAGCTCTGTAGCTCTAGAAGAAGAGAAGAATAGAATGCAAATATGAGAGCGATGCACCTGATTTTGAATGTCAGATAAAAAACAATTATAGAACAAAGGGCTCTGAACTGGGGGAAAAAGAAAAAAGATAGACTGAAGCTTGAGGTGGGGGAGGAAGATCCCTCGAGGACAGTTGCCAAGAGCCTCGTAATCCTCTGCAAAGTACAGTGAACAGAAAGGAAGACTTAAGCAAAGGTACCCCAACATGAAAATCTCGTCTCGCAGGTTCCAGGATCTTCCAGAAGACATAGTAATACCATGATTTACCATGGCAAGAGCAACAACATGTATCCCAGTCCTCTCCAGCTAATGAAGACCACCCCCCATATACTTCCACCTTTCAGCTATCCCTAATCATCCACTGTTTACAGCTGTCTCCCAACTCCCCTGTCAAGAAGAGTCTGTCAGCTTTTCAGATTGCTATTTGAGATACAAGCCATCTCCAAGAACACAGACCCTGATGACATAGGACAGTCCCAGTCCCCACACAGTTTTTCTTTGTATCTCTTACCTGAGTGTATGCAGCCACAAAGGAATGAGACCCATCAAAGAGGAATAGACTGTTGTGCGCCTGGGAAGCATTTTGTTGTGCTTGCAGTTGGGAGCACATTTCAAAGGCTACACAGGCTCCAAAGGAATATCCAGCAATGCGGTAAGGTCCTTCAGGCTGTATCTGCTTCATACAGCCAATGTAATATGCTGCCAGGCTCTGTATGCTGTCCAAGGGAGCAGCTAAAACACAGAATAGAGTTAGAAACAGACTCTGGTAAAAAGACACTAGCAAAGACAGTTACATTTTCATGAGCTCAGAAAGAACCATCCGGGTTACTCTGAAGTTTCAACTTGTATTTTGGACAAAGAATAGTGATGTTCCTGCTTTCCAAAGACAGGCAGAACAGCATACTTTGTTTTCTCCTGCAAGCTTATCTGCTGGCAGGAACTCTATTAACATCCAATTGTTCCATTTTTCCATACATGAGCTCTTCAGTCTAACCTAGTACTGGCCTTGTAACCTGGGGATGTCTGACAACCCTATGCAGACTATAGATAGGTACTGACACTTGATTCTCCACATTTAAGGGTCTAGAAACAAAGCTGTCTCTGTAGGAGAGATCTATATCACATATCACTGCTATATCATTCTGTGATATGGCAACTAAAATTCAGAATGTTACATTTACAAAAAATCAAGATGCTGAAGAACTGAGATACCTTTTGTGCACTGGAGCCCATAGCAGGGGATGTGAAGTCTGGAGGCAAGAGTGTTGAAAACTGCAATGGATCCTTCAATGGGGTGAATGAGGAAGAGAGGCCGCTCCGTGCTCTGAACTTCATTGAGACGGGTGATCGTTGGCCCTTCTGGGTTCACCAGCAAGTTGTTCAAATCTAGTTTTGGAGGTTCACCTGGGCCTGTCTTTGTCATCTGGGATGGCTTTGATTCTTGGAAGGGAAGCACACCAGACAAACACAATTAGATTAAGGATCAGTCTTGTCACATAACCATAGTGCTAAAGGAGAACCCCAAGGCTGCTCTGGATTAGCCCACCAGCCCACTAAATCATCAGGGCACAGACATGGGGATCTTCCTATTGTCAGTTGCTCTGCAGCAGCTATATAGGCTTTTACCCTATAGTAAGCGTGACATTACATTGTTTATTCCCCAGACAGGTAAAAGCTCTCAAATTATGTCTTGCACACAGCTGCATGAGAGTACCCGTACAGGCAGACATGACCCAGGCAAGAAAGCAGCTTTCATGCTCTGAGGGGCCTGACCCAGTGGTCAATGCTCTTCAGTGACATGTCTGTCACTTAACAGCCTTTTAGCTATAACCTCATTTCATTATTTGATAGAGGCTTATGTCACTAGAGACGAAACCAACAGATTGGGAGCTTAATTGTTTGGACTCAGGTGAGTTGTAGCAACCCCGATCCAGACACCATACCCTCTGCTGTCCCAGACTTGGAAGAAAGTTCCCGCAGTTTGTTGATTGTAAGGAGTCGAATCTCCCTCATGGTCATAATGATGTCGTAGTCTCTCTCCAGCGTCTGGCGCACCTCCACACCCATCAGGGAGTCCAAGCCCAAGTCTGCCAAGGAGCTCTCAGCATTCAGACTACTCACGTCACGGACACCTGAAGAAAAAAAAAAGCAGCACATTAACAAAAGGCTGATTTCTTTTTGGCTCTAGGCCTCCAAGTGTTCTCATCTTCCTTCTTTCTTCTAAATCCTGAATAAACTGCAGCTACCTCAATTACCTCAATAGTCACCCCTTCCACAACTCGTATCTGGTCATATGGGAATCTAGTCCTTAGAGCACGTTAAATGTGGACAGCTTTATGACAAAGGATAAATCAGTCATAGCTAAATAACTGTGACCATTGTCACTTCGGCTCTAGACCAAGTTCAGAACAGTCCACGAGTGTAATTTCACATACTGGAGGCTCTAACAGAAACTGCAGTCCTAGACATAACGCAACTGATCCTCAGCTACAACATGAGATTAAACAGTTATCAGTGTCAATGATGGCTGATTGCAGCACTTGGTGTCTATTACATCAGAGGAGGTGGCGATTCATCTAGTCTTCAGCACCTCTTGCCCTTCAATTTTCACACTGCTCTAGTCTCTCACCCTTTCCTTACCTGTAAGAGACTTCTCATACCAACACTTGCACCTACAGCTTTTCCTCCCCCCTCCACTTTACGCTGTCCCATGTTGCCACCCTCCCCACCGTCGGGCTTCTTACTAGCTTCTCTTTGTCTTCTTCCCACATTCTCTCCTTCCAAACTAACTCTACAGCTGGCACAATTTCCCAAACATTTTCCTATGGCTTATAAAAGCCATGTCTGTTTTCCAAGGTCAGATTTGCTGTCAGTTACTGTATGCAATTTCTTAGGTCATAAGACTGTCTTTAGTTTATCAGTCCCTCTTCTGGTAGAAAACAAAGAGTAGATACTTCAGTCTGCAAAATGGGCAACTGAAGTGGGACATAGTAGAATTGCCAGAGGTTATTCACTTTCAACACAAGAACAGGGGACACAATGGTAAAAGGAAGCAGGTTCAAGACAGCCAGGAGGACATGGCATTCCTTGTAACGCATAGTTAAGCTATGGTTACTAGATGTTCACGTGGGATGATAGAGCTGATAAGAGCATACACTACCAGTTAGTCACTAAGTACATAAAAGCTACTTTTTGGCATATGGGCACATCCCAAGGTGAACACTTCAGAAGTGGAACAGTACCCAGAAAGTCAGTCATGTATTTGCCCTACTATGTGCTGTCCCACAACTTTCCTTTTTGGGGCTGTTCTTATTGTCCTATTAGGATAAGAGGAAACAGCCTCCACTGGCACCAGGGGTGGTTTAGGATGGATATTAGGAAAAATTTCTTCACAGAAAGTACCACCGAGCATTTGAACCCCAAGGAAGTGGTTGAATCACCATCTCTGGAGGTATTTAAAAGATAGGTAGACGTAGACGCGGTGTTGAGGGACACAGTTTAGTGGTGGCTTTGGTACTGTTGGGTTAATTGTCAAACTTGACAATCTTTGAAGTCCCTTCCAACCTAGGCAATTCTATGCCATTGAATCTCTATTTGGAGAAAGGCACCAGTCCACTCTAAACAAAACCCAAGAAACTGAAGTATGTGTGTGAATGTATGCGAATACACTAAGGGAGAAAAGCCCACACCGCAGAAACGAATTGATTATTGAAGAGAAGGAGCAGTGTAAAGGTAAAAACCCCAAGCAAATAGTCCCACGCTACCATCACACCCACACCACAAGAATCAGGAAGAGATGCTGAACAAAGCACCTACAGCAGCACCACTGCTTTCCAAAAGCATTGAGATGGTAGACACTGCCCAGCAGTGCTTGTCTGGCAGGACTTACCCAGGATGTGAGCAACAGCTTCTACAAGATCCCGTTGACTGCCTCCTTCAGTTTTCACAGAGACCTTCTCTGCTAGGACAAAACTGGACATGACAGGATGAGGCTGATTCAGGAAGACATCAAGGACCTCCATGCATGAGCTGATCTGCTGGGGAACAGTACCCCCAACCACAACATCATTGTTTCCCATTGTCCTCAGAAGGATACCCACATCACCAATGGCTCCCCATTGGATTGCCAGGCCTGGAAGAGAAATCAGAAGAAAGGACACACTGTGAAACTAACTAAAGCACATGGCAGCAACAAAGAGTTTAACAACAGCTAGACAAAGGCCTCCATTTCCTTTGAACTGTTAAACAGTCAATGTTCATTCACACATTAATGACTCAGGGTAATGGTCAGGAGAGGAAAGAGTCTTCATATTTGGTGTGATAGATTATTCTGCACCATGAGTAAAGTCACTTTACCTGGTAGTCCATCGTGATGTCTCTGCTCACAGATACGCTCCATGGTAGAATTGGCAAAGCCATAATTACTTTGCCCAGCATTTCCTCTTCCACAGCTTACAGAGGAGAACACAACAAAATAGTCCAGGTCTGGACACTTCTTACGAGTCACCCTTGGAGCAGAGCAGGAGAGAGAAATCCCATCAGAAAAACCTGCTAACTATGTATTACTGTGGAAGGCTAGTGCGAGACTAAAACTTCTAAGTTTGATCAGCTTTGTGACCATAAAAGCAGTTCAGATGCATCCCTTCTACAGACACTTACCAATCCAAATGAATGGTGCCTGAATACTTGGGCTTGTTAACCTCCATGAATAATTCTGGGGTCTGATTTTCAATCATGCCATCTCTAAGGACCTATTGGGGAGGAAGAGAAGAAAAAGAATAAAGAGGTGCAGTTTCAGAATCTCCAGTTTCTCCATTTAAACCTACTATGTGGTTGAAGATGAGAGAGGATATCACTACACAATGCATTTTTGTCACTTTACAGTACAGACATATCCTGACTGTCCTGAAATATGACAAATGGCTTTTGTTAAGTGCGTTTTTTTTCATTATTGCCACTGCAGCCTTCAACTGTCAAGTTCGGTATGGGATTTTTCTTGTCCCCAGGGGTCTCGGACAACATTCATTTTATTCCCGTAACTAAGCCTGCTGGCCAAATAATGTTGCTTCCCAGGTGAAGGGGCCAGACCCATAATCCTTTAGTCACCAGGTAAGGCCAAAGCAGAGTGTCTCTCTGTGTTTCAAAGGACAATCTAAAACTGTGTGAAGCCTGACTGCCCTCCATAAAAAAACCACTCGCACAGCTGTCTTTTATAAATCTTAAGTCTTTTTGTCACTTACCACAGCCAAATTAAAGATGCCTCCAACTGGGCCAAGCTGCAAAGCTTCTTCTATCAGTTTCTGTGTTCCTTCTAGTGTTCCAATATCACTGGTAGATACCAACACTTGGATTCCCAGTGCCTTCCACTCTTCAACACGTTTAGCCTGATAGCCTACAAAAAATAAAGGTGAACAGTGCCTGTGATGAAGCATTCAAACCAGAAGGCTTTAGTTAACCTGTTCCTTATGCTTTTCTGACTAGATAGTGACTGAATAGGGACTGATTCAGCTTCAAGTTTTTTTCCCCAATATTCCTCTTGTATAGTAGATAGTAATCACTTGAGATTAAGAAATATTCTAAATAGATTGAAGTGGAAAAGAGAGTTGGGAGAACGTAAGGTGAGGGGAGAAGAAAAAGTACATCAGTGAAGAGTGCAACATGAATTTGGATACTGAGACAGGAAAGAATGACTAGACTAGAGCAAGGCAACAGATTGTAGTAGCACCACCAGAACTTGAGAAGTGGAGGTATTTAATCTGTGTTTGCACAGTGGTGCAATTGCAAACAGAAAGAAGAAATCTATTGAGACAGAAAAGATTTGTTACATCTGAATTGGTATGAGGAAACACTGAAGACTACCACTGATAAATCTCAATGCTGCAACTGGCTTAAAACTGAGTAGTGCTTACTGATGTTATCAGATAGCTCATCTGTAAAGATGAGCCCTACTATCTGAAGGATCACAGAAGCATCCCCACATATAACTTGAAGAACAGAGTATCTTTAATGAGGATTTTATAGGCCTTTCCTGGTGGCATGTGATCCACCATGCTACAGCCACTGCACAAATCAGTGAGGTGGCTGGATACCGACTTTGCAGAAGGGATAAAAGTAAAGCTGCAGAAAAAATTCCGGGTATGTCAGAAAATGGGTTGATAGAATTAGGAACCACAAAGAATAGGAAAGACATAGTTGGAAGAGGTCTAGTTAAAAGATACTTCCTTCTTTAGAATAAAGAAAAAAGCTTGTTTGAAGTGAGAGAGTATACATGAGAGGAAAGAAAAGAGATCAAGACATTATTATTTGCTGGCAGGACACTTAAAAACGGAAAGAAACTACAACATGAGCGGCTGCTGAAAGGCAGTCATGTTCCCTATTCCTTTACAGTTTTTGCTTACCAGTTCGTATGCCAGAACGAGATGTCAGTATAAGCTTCTGTGCTCCTCTCTCAACCAGCCACTGTGCCAACTCAAGCCCAAACCCTCCTAGGCCCCCTGTGATGATGTAAGACTTGGTAGGTGGACAGGAGGTTCGGGAGATAGCAGAGACTTTAATTGGCTCAGGCCTTCTTAAAGGTTGTTCCTTTTCCTCTTCTTGGACCTTACCCACACAAAGAAAAAAAAAGAAAAGAATAGTTAAGATTAAATACATAATACATTTCTTATTTTTCCATGCTGTGCTCTTTCAAGCAATGAGAATGAACCCTTTAGACTCAGAGTAACAGGCTTGACAGTTACATACATTACAGTGTCAGCAGGAAAAACAGTAACTCTGTGCTGTCCTAGTTATACTTCAACTGGATCAAAATACCCAGTAAAGTTACCCACAAAAGATGACAGATACCTCAGAGAATCAAAGTCATTATCTCATTACCTTGATCATTACTTTGCCAATGTGTTTTCCTTGTGCCATGAACCTGAAGGCAGCTTCTACCTCTTCTTTGTTGAAGACCGTACTCCTCAGGGGCTTTACTACACCATTTTTTATGCCTTTTGTCAGCAACTCTGATACTAATTCCCACTCTTGGTTTTCACCCTCAAAGATTGAATCTAAAAGGATTCCATGAAATGCCACATTCTTGAGGAAGAGAGCCATTCCTAGAAAAAAGCAGTTTGGTTATCACCTGATGCTGCTGACATTTCAAAATAGTCTATCTTTGGCTTTAGAAACACTTCTGGGTAGGCCAGCAGTGTAAGAACAAGAAGTAAAGCAGGCAGCAGTTGCTAGAATTCTACATTTTTCAAACTCAGGCAGTTAGACTAGATCATCATTGCAGGTCCCTTCCAACTGAAACTATCATATTCTATTCAAAATGGCATAGATATTTACTGCAACAAGGTTCTCTGTAGTTATCTGAAAAATTCCAATTACTTCCACTCTACAAATGATCAAGTTCACCCAGAACAGAGGGCAAAACTGCAACTTATATAGTTATGAAGTTCATTTGTTAAGTTTCATACTGCATCTATTACAAATGGGTATGTTACACCCCAAAAAGTTTATAAGTCAAGTCCAACAGATCTATGAATCTACAAGCTAACAGTGGTAAACAGTGTTATGTGAAATGAATCCTGATTCTTAATACCTCCCTATCCAAACACTTTGTAGGCAGCATGTCTTATATTGATTTTAAAGAAAAAATTTTGAGGAAGATAACTTCATTATTTTGCATGTTTTATGCGGGCTTCCTGAAAATGCTGAGTACCGTGCTTCTCCAAGAAGGTATTTGTTGAAAGGACTACAGAAATTGTTATGGAAAAAAGCATAACAAGTATTCCACCTAAAAGCTTTTCTAAATTTGAAAATTAGTCTGTGTTAAGATAACAGCTTGTACTTGCTTAAAGCTAACAATGTATTTCCCAACACCCCATCTTACCAAGCTGACTGTTGTTAGACAGATCAAATTTGCCTATTTCCAAAAAGCGCCCATGTCGAGCAAGACAACGCAGACTGGCTTGGAGCTTCTCTTCTGCCAAGGAATTTAACACGAGGTTGACACCTGCAATAAAAGAAGAAAACTATTTAATAAACTCAGCTCTGCAGAGAGCCTAAACCTGTTTTCTAATGACTCATGTTTTCTTTAGAAAGTGAAACGGTGTAACATGGCACAGCTGACAAAAGAAGGAAAAGCATTGCTTGAACTTACCTTTTCCATTTGTAACTCGCAGTATATGTTGCTCAAAGGTAGTATTTCGGGAGCTGGCAAAGCTATTAGCATCCAGTTGTGGGAATCTTGCTTGGAGATACTCGCGTTTCTCAGCAGAGCCTTGAAGTAGAAGACAGGTTGAGCGATGCCAGTATGCTTACATTTATTTTTTTTTCTTAATGATGAAACAACCCATTTTCATCTTTCCCCAAGGACTGCAAGTACCATCAAGCACTTGCTTCAGAGCTCTCAGGGAGTCAAAGGCTGTCTATTGTTACTGCTCATTTACGAGACAGAACAAGAATCAGAAACAGACCAAGCCTGACAATGGATAGACATTCCTTGATCACATTACTGAATTTGAAGTTAAGCCACCTTGATTCTCTTCTGCACTTTTGATTATCTACCTCTGTACACTATATGAATTTGTCCGTGCTGTGGAAGTTTCAAGCTTTATCTATCGTGTATCCTATTTTGAGTCTAGAAATCAGTTCAACATCACAGGAGATTGTACTGGGAGAAAAAAGCATACACTAAATATCATAGAATCATATGTATTTTTACATATCCACACATGCATGTCCACACACAGAGACACTTCCTCTATTCGTTGTATGTACTTCCCCCCCTCCCCAAATGCTGGGCCCTCAGCACTCACCTACAGTAGCAAAGACACGGCAGCCCATGCTGAGGGCAATAGCAATGGCTGCTTGGCCCACGCCTCCTGAGCCAGAATGAATAAGGATACTCTCCCCTTTCTTCATACCACCTCGGACCACCAAGGCATAATAAGCGGTGGCATAAACAACAGGCACTGAAGCTGCTTCTTCCAGGGTCCTAAGGAGCAAAGTGAAAGAGAGAAAAGATCCTGAGCCTTGAAAAGCACTACTAGATTCTCCTGATGAAGTTTGCTTTACTGCAATGGAAAGGTTAAACTGTCCCGACAGACCAAAAAGTATCAATGGCTCTCAATCATACATGGGGCTGGCACAGCTGCCAAGCACAGCCAAGAGTTTCATCATTCTGCAAAAATATTTTTGCAACTAACCAGTAACACAACCAACACCAAATCTACTTGAATATATTCAGCATATACTGAAACACATAGAGCTAGGAGCCCAAGAAAGAGATGAGAACTTCATGCAAGCCACTGTGCAAAACCAGCACTCAGCTCGCGCCGTGAATCTCGGCCAAATCCTCCAGCTGCTCCGGAGACGATAGCCCTGTTCCCATTTCCCAGAAGGGAATGTACCCTCCGTGCAGTCCTCTGGACTGATCAGGGCTGTCACTAGCCTCAGGCAGGAAGGCAAATCATAACCACATACACAAAGCAGAAAACAGAAGTTGACCTACCAGTTTTTAGGCACCTCCCACAGAAACTTCTTCTCACAGTCTACCACTGTAGCCAGCCCCTTCGCTGGCAGCAGTCCCATCACCCTCCTTCCAGACAGGTCCCGTCCCGAGAACTCCATGCCCAGCATGCACTGCTGCAGAGCCCAGTTACCTGAAGGAAGGTAAACATTATTTACAAAGGAAATTTCTCTTCTAAAACCCCGTGGTTAATAATTTACTACAACAGCAGTCCCCGAAAGCTGAAACTCTTAAGAACAAGTGTAACAGAAAAGGACTTGTTCTCCTTAAATCTTACTCTCCTTGATGAAATTGCTTTAGTTTCCAGTTTTCATCTGAAATTTCACACAAACATCCTGTTTCAGAAGCAATTTTGTTCCTCTTTGAAAAATCCAAACAAACCACAATGCATAAGCTAGGAAGAATGATAGCATCAAAAATAGCTTTTCCGTAAAACCTTGATTTTTGCAAACACCCGTTTTAGGCAGAGACTAGTGTCAGTCATGAAGGGAAACCCAGCCCTAGTCAAGTTGCCCATAACAATCTCCAGATGCACTTTTTACATGTATGTCCCCTCCTTTCAATAGAGCTTTAAAACCGTTCAATAGACATTACATTAATTCTTAACTCCCTGTGAGGGAAGATATTATCACCTCCATTTGGCAGACAGGAGATTATTTCACCTTGCATTTTCCTTCCCTAAAAGCAAAGCACGTCCAGCATGAAACTTCAACATTCTCACCTCAGTTTGCACCTTGCCCATCTCTGGGACCTCCATTAAGTCATTTCACCTCATGCTTGATATCTATGCAATAGGGCTAGTAACGGTTCCCCACAGCAAGGTTAGCATAGCTAATATTCAGGAGATTATGTGAATAAACTCTAGGACAGAACATAATGTATTTTCTTTAATTTAAACTCACCAGGGATAGCATCTGGAGAAAGCTTTCCTGTGGCCAGCATAATGTCCCGGAAATTGAGAGATGAATAATAGACTTTGCAGAGCTGAACATCAGGATTAGTTGCACGGAAGTGTTGAAGCGGGGAGACAATCCAACGAAGAGACGAGAGGTCTCCACGTGTCAGCACATTCACATAGGCATATTCTGTCAGCTCCTGAGGTTGCGCTGCAGAAGGAACAGTAAGAACTTTACACAGGCACGTATTTTCTAGAGTATATTCCTTGTGTAATTGCTACCTCCCCCTACATTTTCTCTCCAGAAAGCCCTTTCTTACCATACAATTCTACCCATGCCCCAAATAGCTCATCCCTCTTCCTGACACTAGAAAATGCTATGGTTCACTCTGACTTGGAGCAGAAGAATTCCAAGTTACCCATTAAAAAATAAGAAATAATTGTAGGAATAACAGCTACTTAATTTTCTACTTGAAGTCCATTCAGCCTCAAGGCCCTGCAAGTGATCCTCAGGCCCCCAAGGAGTTACCTTGCTGCAACGGGAGATGCCTGAAGGAGCCCCACTTTCCATCACGATACACATTCATCACCAGGTCCTTCTGAAGCATCTTCTGCATCTCCAGGGAAGAAAGACTCGTGGGTGGGACAGCTGATGAAGGGTTCAAATTGGAAACAAACACACACCTAGAAGCCAAGAGTTGACATTGTTTGTTTTGCTATCGGCTTGAAAAGAGCCTAACAAAAAAGTCCCATCTCCAACTGTGACTCAAGGCCACACTTACGTACCTGATTCTGTGGCCTTCTGCTTCAAGGCGAAGGCAGTTCACCATTCCCAAGACACCTGAGTTCCCACAACTGGTGGCAGTCAACCACACAGGCTGTTCTGATGAGTCAGCCAAGATCTCCTGCGGGACAAACACCACACTGTTTTACTAGAAACCACACAGGAAACAGCCCTTAATTAAGGGGTATCCTTAATTAAGGCAGAGATTAATAATTTCTACTTTAAGAGAAGTAACTGAACACACACACTTCTTTTAACACTGCTAAATATCTCATTTAGAAAGCATAATGATTTAGAAATTCAGGTATCTAGGACAAAGGAATTCTTACCTTTAAGGATTCAACCCACTTAAAATGGGTCTCATCTATTGGCAGAAAAACGGGTGTTTTTTTAGGGACTTGCCAGCGACACAAGAAAATAACAGAGCCAAAGAAGGATTTCTTCATGGCAACCACATTCAGTGAGGCTTTGCTGAATAAGTTCTCCCACTCCGCCTGTCAAATCAGGTAAAATAACAGTTAACAGGGAAGTCAAAAGTCAACTAAAAACACAAGTCACAATTACACTTGACGTTGAGTCTCCTCAAAGACTGCTTCACCAGGAACAACATTCTTTCTTGCTTTTGCTTGAAATTTTGCATCTGTTCTGTAGTGTCTCAGTACAAATATATTTTTATTTGATTAACATAACAGTATTTTATCCATGTCCAGACTATTCCTTTTTCCCTGAAAGATCCTCAGAAAGCAGCAGTACAAGTATCTTGAAACCCTGGTTAGGGAACTAGTCTCACCACACTACCAGGTGTGCAACAACCAGACCAGTGACCAAATCCCATAAGGTGCTTGAACATGTCTATAAATTTAATTCCAGCAGCAAGGCCGGTAATGTCTAAGCTCAGTGGTTTTAGTTTTATGTCACATAAGCCCTGTCTGCAATCAAAAAAGTAAAGAAGGACAGAGGAAACACAAAAAACCAAGTCACCCCCTGCCTCAGCAGGGCCTGGGGAAAAGGAACCAACCACTAGCAGGGAAGAAGCACCTGTATAGGTAAGTTACATTGAAACAGTACTACAGAACAATGAAAGAATGAAAATGCATGTATGGACTATGCAGAAATACCAAAGCTCTACTATCTGAATGAAATAAAGATTACTTCAGACTCTGAGAAAAGCGACCATTTGCTTTTCATTTGCCAGGCACAAACAGAAGAAGGTTTCCACAGCACAATCCTTTATATCAAGGGCTAGGGACACTGTCCCTGTCTAGAAAATTAAGGTCTATGTTAAGTCCTGCCCACTCTTGCCTGCATAGTATAATTTTCTTTAGAAAAGGTGCATTCAACTCATGTGTATCATATCCATGAGATTTGGTAATACCAGGCTACTGACCCTTACGACAGATAGAGGTTTTAAGTTATCAGCTTCAGTAGCATCTCACAGTCTTCATCTCCCTCTTCACTAGGTAAGATTCCAGTCTGAATAACACACCCTTTCTTCTCAAATCTCCTTGAAAAATTTTTGCAGAAAGGGCTAGTATCCAACTACCACACTCCAGAATTACAAGCAAAAAAGTCAAACTATTAGAATCACTACTCTTATTCTAGAAGAAGAGCTGAGGGGCTACAGCCACTCCAATCAGCAGTAACACGTGTTCTGTAGAGGGGCAGTTTCCCCATTACTGCTTTGTCCAACGGCTGCCAAGAGAAAGGGATGTCCCAGTTCCCACCCTCACCCTGGCAACCTCACTCTCCTCCTCTTGAACCAGTTGGTATTAGTTCATCTGCGTGCTATACTGGTTTGCAGATATAAAGCAGACACCCTGCCCTCCAGCTCCCTACTTCCAAGGGCTTATTTTGCTGTATCTCATTACGGGATCAGATAAAATAGGGAGGAAGGGAAGGAAGGAAAAAGTAAAAAAGAAAAGTACAAGAGAAAAGCCTTCCTTTCCAGGAGCACTTGAGTGTTAGAAGAACTGAACTAGGTTGTAAAGCAATATTCAAAAGGAAGAGAAACATTCTGATACTGAAGCATTTTAGGATGCTACAATGATAAAGCTGTTCCCTACCCAACAACGCACCGAGTATTATTTTTTTTTTTAGCTAGAAAGAAGTTGTCCTGGCCAGTGTTTTCATACAGATACACAAATAAGTAATTTTCAGTGCATTAAGGCACTCCAGAGTGAACTCACAGTTTACTCTCCCAACTCAACATATAGAAATCCATAACTCTTCTGAAGTAGTGACATATTCCTGCAGAGAGCCTCAATGGAGAGTGATGTAAGTGATGCCCAATCCACATTCATCACAAGTGTCTGCAAGCAGCAGACTCCAAACTATCCACTGAGGAAGTATTTCTCCTACCAGGAGGCTTACCTCGCTCAGGAACTTGTGTTTCTGCTGTAGATCTGGATTGGTAAGGAAACTGACAGTTTCTCCAAGAGTTTGTCCTTTAAGAAGGGTGTGTATCAAAACAAACCCTCCTTCTTTAGTGGCAGCTGCCAGGTTAGAGAGAATTTCAGCAGTGTTCCCTAGAACACTTGTTGAACAGTTGTACACCACCAGGTCTGCATTGGTCAGGTTTCCAGAGGGAGGGCTGGAGGGATCCCACTGGCTCAAGGAAATTCCAGCATCTTGTAGCTCTTTTTCTTTAGCTGAAAGAGTTTCCAGGATGGGGTCAGTGGCAACATAATCCAAGTGCAACAGGGGCTGAGTATTCAGAATACTTTTGACATGAGAGAACAGATGTCCACTTCCTGCAAGAGCCTGTCAGAAGAGAAAGGGAAACCAAAAGTTGAAACATGAATGATACCCAGAAATTTTAACTGTAAGTATAAGAAGTATAAGATCGGTTTCCTGGGAAGCCTGGAAACACCAGCTATGGTCCCATTCCAGACTTCAGCTAACCTCTATTATCTTCATCCTGTGACTGGTCATGTTCTCCAATGCCACATCCAGGCAAGTCTTCAACTCTGCAGAATCCAGTAATCCATTGAGAAGAGGGTCATCCTGCAGGTGCATTCTCTCTCGAGTCACAATCTGTTCCAGCTCAGAAAGGAGGTTTCCATTCAGTTCCAGCCGGCAGATTTCAGCGAGGATATGCTGAAGGCCCTTCTGTGCGGGTGAGGACTCTGCAGCAGACACTGCAGACTCTAACCCAGGGATGACTAACTTGACCCCATGCACTGCCACCTTAGCCTTCAAGTTCACAATTAGATCTATGGAATGGAACAGAAGAGAAATGAAACAGTCAGATTTTCCAAATATTTCCTCTTTGCTGTACCAGCTGATCAGCACCACAAATTACAGCATCTTATATCATTATATACAGTGCAGGCTCCTATACATCCACACGATCACGTATCATGCAGTAGTTGCCACAAAGCTTACTTGATTGGGGGCTGCAAGACAGTTTAAAACACCAGAATTACCCATGGCAAGACTGACAGAGCGCAACGAACAGAAAACCTCTGACAGGTTTAGGGAGATGGAGAAAAGTTACAAGTTTACCACAGATACTAAAATAATTTTTTTGCATTATAAGCAGATGAAAAATAGCTCATTCTGACTGACATCAGAAACAGCATTATGAAAAATAAAATAAAAATCTCACTACAGCATACGTAAAAGACTTTGGGGACAGTTATTTGGACACTGCAGATAGAAGAGAAAACTTTAAAATCTATCAAAGGATGTGTGAAGACACTGTACATATAGAGAATGACAGAATTGCTGTCTTAAGATATAGTAAGATTCATCACTAGAGTAACTTCCAAAAAAGTAGTAATTTTCCCTTTGATGAAAAGGCACCTAAAGTGATGAGCTAAGTGGATGTCTCCTCATCCAAAAAGCACTGTCCTAGGCTACCAGTTTCTAAATAGACTAAGCTGCTCTGACTATTCTTGAAGCAAACAAACTTTTTTTGGCGTGCCTCACTAAATCCCTTTCCCTCAGTTTACCATCTTGGCAGTTCTCAAGGAAAAATAAAACGAGCTAAAAGATTGAAGAAGTAGGATCTCCTGTCAGTTAGGCTGGATTTCTCCTTAAAGATGATGATTTGCGCCTCTCCGCTTACAGAGGGAGTTATGCCATCTGACACAGCATTGACTATTAACGAAGGGTGGATGCCCTACCAGGCTTTACGCCCACCCACATTCTAGAAATACCTCAGGCAGGAGTAGCCTTTAGCTTCTAGCAAGCGTACGTACACAGGGCTCCTGCTGAAGTCTTTTACAGAGACCAACACTTTATTTCTTGGATGTTCTGAAGAAGCATGAACAGCTTCTCTCAGACACTTCAGTCAGGCTGGAAGAGTCCCCTAGTGGGACAAGCAACTAATCCCACACTACCTTTGCAGTGATCCAGATAGGCATGAAGGTGGGCATTGGAAGACAAACAGTTACTCTCAGTGTAGGGCACAAAGCAGAATTTTTCCAGGGTGGGAGGGATCCGTTCCTGTTGTCTTCGTGGTGCCACAGAAGCATGAAGACCATTGATCTGAACACCTCCTGCTTTAAGGCTATTAAGACAGCTGTCCGCAATAACATCAAGAACTGAAAGACAGGAAAGAAACGTAAGTTTGAATACAATATTTGTAGTGTTTGATGCAATGAGATGAACTATGCTATGTCAGACTGCTACAGAAGCTGCAGCATAGCTTGCAGACTAAGAGAGCCCCTCAAGGTCCATCCTACTTCTTAGTAAGTCACACATTCATCCACAGAGCAGTCAAAGCAACTAGCAAAAGCCCAAGCATGAGAGACATTACCTTCTACATTGTCCTTGTATTGGCTGACCTGCTCTTGATGCAGCACTGGGTCAATACACACCGAGCGAATCCTGGTGGGCAAGCGCAGACTGCGCCCAGACTCAGATAAGACTATTATGTGTAGCAGGGTGTCGAGGAAGGTCACCCAGTTCCCATTCCACAGAACCTTCCCTGAGCTTGCTGCAGAAGAAGAAGAAGGGAAAACCCGACTGATTTTGTCATCCAGGAGATGCCATGGCTTATCAAATGCAAAGTCTGCCCAGCCTCCCTCAAACTCCAACAGTCAGTTCTACATTGGAGATAACTTCCCCAACCCTCTGTCAGAGTACTTGGTTGTTCTCCATTATCACACAAAGTATAATTATCACATAAAAGCACAGTCAGGTGGACAGTTAACACAAATGGAATTAAAAGATCAAATAATCATCATTGTTCTATAGAAAGTAAATTCACCTTCACTGTTGCATTCCAGAACACCCTGGAAAGTTGGTCCATAATTATATCCACGCAGATGCAGCTCTTGGTAAAGGTCTTCTTTCAAGAGCCTGCACTTCAAACTCGTGTCTACTTTACTCTGAAAGCCAGCTAGCTGGTTATGGAAGTCCTTCAGAGCCATGCCTTCTAGGAGGGAAATCTTCCCTGATGGGCACAGTGGCAAGAAGAAGAATCATCAGTGTCCATAAATAATGGATTTTAGTAGGATAGTGCAAATGCTTACAATTCTTTCACTTACCACTCACAGCCAGATTCCCATTCCCTGACACCTCAAAGCAGTGGGAAGCAGGCATGAGTCTTACTTCCAGCGGTACCGCTCCTGCAAGAAACATTGAGGAAGTCAGGGCTGTGAGGTCATTCATTGCTACCATCCTCAAGCAGAGCTTTGTCTATCACTATCTCCAGACTCACTGCACACAACATGGAATAAAGATGACCTTGTGCTATTTGACTGGGTAAGTTCACTTCTTTGTTCAGTCATATTGCACTCTTTATAGTCTCTCTCCTGTGTTCCTCCTCACTTTCCCCTTGCATTTCTTTCCTCCCACTCCCTTCATCTTTATTACATGGTTTTGCAGTTGTACCAGCCCTCCTTACTCACCCTTTCTGGGAAGGATAGTAGCCTGATGAATTGTGACGTCTTCAAACACAACAGGTGTCTGCTCCATGACCATGCCAAGAGACCGCGCCAGAGTCCGCCAAGCCAGCACCAGGTACCCAGTTGCTGGGTACAGGACTCTGCCATCAATGCAGTGACCAACCAAGTAGTGGTCAGGAGACTCAGGACTCACATCTGTCAAAGAACAAAGATCAGAATAAAAATAACATTTTAATACAGAAGTCTCTTCCCTTCAGTATCTGTAAGGGGCTCTAGTGGTTTCCCCAAATATCCAGCCTGGCAACATACAGGTCTTAAAAATACTGTGAGTCTGAATCAAGGCAGGTCCCTACTCTGTTCATGTTCTTTCATCCCAATTCAGAAGCAGGTCTAGTCTTTCCCTATCCAAACAAAACTTTAAGCTTTAAGGATGCTGCTTTGAATATCCTTTTCCTAATTTCACAGAAGAAACACAATGATAAAGCAGGAAAGAGACAGACAAACAAAAAATACCCAAAGAGGCGAACACACCAATGTTGTAGACTGAAGCAGATGCAGAGCCTTTGGAACCTGATGGAAAGTCTTCAGCTTTTGGAACATCCCATTCCTGGCTGTGGTCCCATTTGATATATGGAGAAATAAGGGGTGTTCCCACTGGGACAGGGTATTGCACAGGTGGGAACAAGTTATTTCCAAGAACATTTATCCTAGGAAGACAAAAAAAGATCAAGATAATGTGTGTGGGGTGAAGGGAGAAAAAAAGCCAACCCCAAAACTGACCATAATACTTAGAGGTCAGACAATAATTGGTCTTGGGCTTCATGACTGAGATTTCTCCAGGAGTGCCAGAAACACTTACTGCAGCCAAATTTATAACTAACAGTCTACAAAATGCAAAGTTGATTTCCAAGAGCTAGTTCCAGGTCCCTTGGATGGAAATCCTCTTTAGAAGGCATCCTCCCAGCCCAAGCAGACTCTAACCCGAGGCAATATTTCATAAGTGAGCAGGTTAAATATTTAAAGCACAGATGTAAACCCCATTTTTTTTCCAAGTTTGTTGAAAGAGTATTTCAATCCTTCTGAAGATATGCATGCTAGAGAACAGGCTTGAGTTCTCTCTTAACTGACAACCCACTCACCCTCCTCCCTTAGTCTCCTTACCCAGTTAAATGAATCTTTCCAGCCTGTGTTAGGAAGAACTCCAAATTATTTTTGTGATCTTTCTTCATCAAAGGTAGAATGGTACAAGCTGGTTTCAAAGTTCTCCTCAAGATAGCCTAGACAAGTAGAGTCCATAAATCACTGATGGAAGGCATTACTCACTACTTTGTCTCTGAGTTTTTCCTCTATAAGTCTCAAACCACTTCTGTTTCTGTGCCAAGAGCCCTGTGCTAGGTGCTAGAACATACACCATTTTAACAGGCAAGAGTAAGAACAGCACAATACCCTTCCAGCAACCCAAGAAGTTGCATGTCTGGTACAGCAGAACCTACGTAATATTCATAAAGTCCTGCCAAAACACAAATCTCCCTTTCCCAAGCAGATTGTCAAGTGGAAACAAAAGCTGCATTTCAAGAACTGCAAGATCACTCTCTCAAGCCTCCCACTCACACACCACACAGCTTCAGGCCCTTGCTCCCAGGAGTAGCCCTTTTTAATCTGAAGCATCCCTTTTCCAAGTGACAGCTATTAAATAAAAAAAAGTAGCCTTGAACATCTGACCCAACTTGTATCTTCCTTCAATCTGATTCCACAGTATTTAAATGGGGGAAGGAAGAGGGGAAGAGAAAACCAGAACAAAAACCAGAACACTCCCAAACGCAGCTGATGAAGTCTTTAGTCACTTGCATTAGAGTCAAGAGTTGTACAGTGATTTTAACATGAAGGGTAAGATACTTTTTATAGAGAAAAAAATCCATTTAATTTAAAAGCCTTCTGCTGATTCTTCCTTCAAGTCACTTTTCAAAGCATAAATAAGACTAACATGACGTAATAAATATGCACCAGATTGGAACTCTGAAGCACTGTATAACTATTAAACTTGATTCACAAGTAACTGATTCTTCTTAACGCTTTTCTCCTTTTGCATGCCACAGATCAAATAAAAACAACCAGTCCTCAAGCCTTAAGGGACAGGCACAAGACCCCAGCACTGATCTTGTGGAGCAAGTGCATCCTAATGCACCTCATGTTCTGCATTCTCTACTAGGGAGCTAATTCCACAAAGATACTCTTATGGGATGGGGAGAAGAGAGTAATGGTCTGATCATTAGGGGAAAGGAGTTTATGATGAGAGAAAGCCCTGTGGCCTCAGGCTATTTGGTGTAGGAGAAGAGGGGAAAACACCACTACCAGCTACCACCTTCTAAGGCAAGAACCTCAAACCAAATCCAGCATACAGATGGTGACAAGAGATTTTCCATAGAGAAGGCCTGCAAGTCTTGGATTTCTCCTCCCACCCCAATTTTTGCACACACTCTCCACTAGATCTAAACAATGAAGTGCTTTTCTTGCTCATTGCACAGTTCAGAGAGCTAACTACTAGCTATCTGACATGAATGGCAAAATGGCAATGCATAAAAGCAACAACGTGAAGGTCTGGATGAGGAAGCGGTAGTGTCACAGGATTATTTTTTTTATTTTTTTTTTAAATATTAACATATACCCCTCAAAAAACCACCCCAAACTAAGTAGAAGAAAAATAATCACACCTCTTTTTCCCCCAAAAAATAAAATTCAAGAAAATGGTAAAGCTGGGAGAGACATAAAAGTACTGGAGTGAAGAAGTGTTCTCAGAACTAGACGGAGGGGAACAGTATTCCCTAGTCCCCAGACCCTCAGCCTCCTTCCTGCAGCAGCCTATCAATAAAGTACCATACCGCCACAAACACATACAATACCTGTAAAAGAGCGTGTGGAGCAATCTCTACTACAACAGCGTTGTCTGGAACGTGCTTCAGCCCTTCGTGGAACAGCACTGGATTCACTAGGTTGTTCACATGATACTCTGCAGAGGAATACCTAGCGAGATCACTCTGCCACTGAGATTCGGGGATAGATGTACTGATCCACCGTGCCGAACGAGGTTTGGGGTGTGGAATGACCTACAGACAGACAAGGAAGAGGTACAGGAGGAAGAGTTACATCTCATGGATAACAAAGAGACAAGCAAAAGCAAGCAGCCCCTCCTTTTTGAACACCTGAGCTTGACTGCTCAGGACATCCTTCTGCTTGAGGCCATAGGACCTCAAACCTTAGGTCTCATAGAGGTCTACATGCTCTCCAAAGATTTCCTTTTCCTCCCAAAGAAAGGAACCCCTTTAAGCTCAACATCACCTATACCATAGTTTGGCAATATTACCTTTTTCAGGGCACTGAGCAGCACTGGTGCAATAGACGCCATGTAATAGGAATGAAACGCGACTCCAGCGCTGCGCACCTCCTTTGCGAACACACCATCCTTCTTCAGTTTGGCTACAAACTCACTCACAGCATCCTAAGAAGAGAAATATAAGTGAACTAAAAATAATAGCTCAGAATGGATTTGGGATCTGTATGAGTCACTCACTCCCCCCATGCCCTTCATCACTTGCCACTTAAGGGGAGCCATATCTGGGATGAGGTTATTGCCCTTCTCACTCATAATTTAACACTCATCACGCCCATGGCTATGAACTATTCTGTATAAGAGATCTTTTATTACTGGTTACTGAGGCACTAATATAACTTCCTTTCATAGAACATTTGAGTGTTTAAGCTTATACAAAGCACTGTGTTCCCTCCCACCACTTTAATCCAGCTCCCCTTTTCAAGCAGCTGAGCGTGAACTCAGCTTCACACTTTCTTCAAACCAGAATTCTTGGGTTCCAGTCACAACTCTGTTATGCACAGTATCAGTTCCTTGCTCACCAGAGGTCCTGAAATAGTGACAGTATCTTCAGAGTTGTGACAGGCTGGCACCACTTTCGGAGGGCAGCGTTGCTTACATTCCTCCCACGTCAGACCTGCAGAAGGAAGGCACTTAATTCAGCACTTTGCAAAACTGGGAAGGATTCTTAAGAGAAAGATGGACATCACCCTTCTCCCCAGAAGTGGTTCTGCAAAAGCTAAGGATATTTATCTCAGAGCTTTAACATGACATTTATCACTGGGATATTGAGCATGAGAACAGAGGACTGAATCTTTGTACCAATCCCATTAAGGGATGGGGTTGGGGGGAACCCACACACTTTCAACGATACAGAATTGGTTGGTTTTGTCTCATCGTGCCATTCGCAAGAGCAATAATGCTACCAATAATAATCTTATTTTTAAGCATTAAGTCACCATGAAGCCACACCATGAAGACAAACTGCTGGATCCAAAGCTAAAAGTTTCACCCAATAGCAAACAAAACTATAGGACTTGCAGAAACACTGAGCAAACCTTATTCAGGAGAAAGCTTCTTCTGAAATGCTACAAGGCCCAATTGAGTTCTATTGCCATTAAGTTAGTTTCACCACCCAGTTGCCCACTACATTATAGTGGCTTACTGGTTTCATGTCTTATTACTCTTGCAGGCAATCAGAAATATATCTCTATTTTTTTTCCCAATAATTTAAATATGTATGTGTGCGTATATATACACATAGAGATATCTCTTTATTAAAAAAAAAAAACAAACAAAAAACCCCAAACCCCTAGTGCCCAATATTTTCACTTTTTTTGAAGAACATTATTTATCAGGCCCATCATTGATCACCTGTCAATAAAGTTCTCCATTTCCACTTAGTTTTGGTTGGATTACTAGAATTCTGCTGTATCCCAGGTCAGAGACTCCTACCACTATAACAACTCCAATAATTAATATCAAGTTCTACATTAGAAGAAAGAGTCAACAGTAGCCAAAGTTTTACAGTTAGGATTGTCTCTAACTCATTTCAAAGCCCAATTTTATCCCAACGCTGTACAAGGAAAATCAGATTAACTCTCTTCTACCATTCTTTTGGTAAGAGTATACTTACCAACAGCAGCCATTCCTCCCGGGGACAATTTAGCCTCTTTAACACATCGTCCCCGCCAATAAGCGGCAAGAATGGCTTCTTCATGACTTAAGGAGTTGTCTGCATAGCCACAAGCTAGTTCTCCCACTGAATGGCCCACAATCCCATCAGGTTGCAGACCTGCAGCCTTCAACAGGTCAATCTGAGCGATCTGCAAGGAAAAGTAGGGATTAGTGATTCCACGCCAGAGTAAGCAGGTCCCAGGCCTCAAAGGCACACAGCAGTACTGAGTATGTTACAAAATGGCTTTTTGGTACAGACCTTCTTGGCCTCACTGCTTCCCCCACCTCCCCACTGCGGCTCCAGCCTCTGTTTTGAAACGATCTCAAGAACCATTAGGCAACTCCAATATTGTTCAGGTCTCTCCACTACGTACCTTTCCACTAAGAAGCTATTTCCAATAACAGGAGGTTGCCAAGAGCATGTTTGTCCAAAGGAAGAGGCAAGACCAGCCTTCCAGATAGCTTTAAAAGCTCTGACTGGAATTTGTTAAGAAACAATTAATCCTATGCTGTCACCCAAAATTTCACTCAGCATCCTTTAGTTCATTTGCAGAACAAAATTTCAGAAGGCATTCTATGGAACCTCTTTCCTTGGCACAAACTTAAGACATTCCTTAGTCTCTTAAAAGGAAAAGCTGCCCCACATGCACACACAAATCAGTTTAGATCAATATTCATCCAAGCATCTTGCAAGTGGCGGAAACCAAAACTGTTAAGGGTAAAACACGTTCCCTCTTAGAGAGATTATTTCTAACAGTTATCATTTGCTAGCTACACAAAACAAGCTTCAATTAATGAGTATAAAGTGTTATTGGCCAAGGGGACACGGTAGCACAGCACGCTTATGTGGATTGAGCCCATGACCCCCTCCAGCAGCCATTTGAGTCTTACCTGAATAGCAGCTAGACCAACAAATGCATGGACAGTTTCATCAAAAGTGTTGTCATCTGCTTGCAGAAGCAGGTCTGAGACCTTCAGGCCTGTGCTCTTCAAAGCCTCATCCGAGCGCAATATAGACTGGCGAAACAAATCCAACTTCATAAGGCTCAGGCCCATTCCTTTCCACTGTGTTCCCATCCCTGCAGGACAGGCAAGGAGAAGCTGAGCTCTAGCAACACTTCTTCACAGAAGACATCACACCCTTGCTCTGGCAGGGAAAGAACTCTACCTAAGAGCAAAGCATACATTGCTAACACCCTCTAAATTAGGCACTGGTGGGTTTTTTTTGCCATCTTCTGATGGTAGCGAAGTTCAGTAAAGTTGGAAACGTTACACAAAACATAGACTTCTACAAGTGCCCCAACGTATCACAGGGCTTTAAGATATCACCTCATGCGAGAGTGGAAAACAACATCAGAGAACAGAATCCAAATACCCAAGCCCCAGACCTACAGAGGAAGGCGGAAGCCTGGACCACCACCACACACCCACCTGAGCAGATGTACCAGAGTGGTCTACCAGATGCTTGAACTTGCTGAACTTCTTGTATGTCGCTCTCGGTGCCAACCAATGTGTAGCCCCTGTAGGGCATGGAGGACGCAGGAACTGCAGAGATATCACTGAGCAGGCTCACAAATGGGCTGCAACCTCCATGTTTTCTGCTCTCTTGAATTAGCCTTTCCACAGCTTCCTGGGTTCTGCCACAAATTTGAACCAGTCTTGGCACGCTACAAGTCTCCCGAGGCTGGCTTTTTCTCTCATTTGGCCTCAGAATGACATGAGCATTAGCACCTCCAAAGCCAAAAGAGTTGATACTGACAAGGCCACCTTTCACTGGCGTTGGTTTACAAACTACCTCCAACCTGCCATCTTGTAAGGCAGGAATACCTGGATTTGGGGTATTGAAATGAAGATTTGGAGCCCACAGCCCATGTTCCAGAGAGAGAATCACCTGGAAGAAAAGACAGTGTTCTGTGCTCCACGTTTTCTTGTAACAAACATTCTTTTGTTGTTATTGTTTTACTACAAATGACCACATATCATACACTAAAGCAGGTCTCTCTCTGGATAGAGGGACCCTTCAGATAATAGGATTATTGACATTACCAAGGCAGTACCTACTTCACCTAGGCAAACTTTCAGTCCATGCAGGAAGTCAGCAGTGAAGGTGAGTGTGGTAGTTTTAAGGTTAGCTTCCAGACCCTTTCAAACTGGAAAGCCATGCAGTCTTGCTGGAAAAACAGCCTGACTACTAAGAGTATGTAATTTCCTTTCTCCCCCTTCAGATTCTATCCCTTCACACACTGCTTCATGTCTCCCCAGTCACACACAACCAACACGTGCTCTTCCTTATCACAAGGAGTGTTTCCATTTCTGCCTTTGCTGCAAATGAGCCAAGCTGAGGCACTGGTAAAGGAGTTTCCTTGCTGCCTCACATGCACTTGTTGTCTTTTTGATCCAAAAAAGAATGCTCAGGAGGCTGGTCAGAACTGGCAGAGCCAAAGGGATGTTCAGAAACAGCATTAAGAGTTAGAACAACTGTACCAAAAAAAGCAAGAGCTCCTTTCTCTCAGCAGCATCTCTACAAACAGCCTGTGACACCAAGCTCCTCTGTGGCACAAGCCCAGCAAATCACAGACTACAAGGTCAGTTAAAAACACTGAGTACTCTGTATGTTTGGTAGTTCCTTCATCACCCCAAAACGGTCAGAGAAACAGATACTGGTTTGGGAATTGTTCTTCCAAGTTGACTATCAGACATGGCAGGTACCTAGGAGGACAACCAGCATTAATGCATGATTTCAGTCACTGTGTTTAAAGTTGCAGTGACCCAACTATGTCCATGAACACTGTCCTACACCTACAGTATTACAAGCTATGAACTTGCTTTTCATAGCATAAATATTTGTATTTAAGTTTGCCATGGCTTCTACACAAGTTTGAGAGTACAGCATAGTGAGCGTAGGCCAGAGACACCAAGCTGTACAGCAAGTAATTAGACAGGCCAAGTACTTCAAAAGGTGTAGGCGAGTTTTTCTTCCCTTACCAGAATTTAACTGAAGTAGCCCTGGCAAGCCTTAGTTTCTCCTGAACCTATCCACATAATTAATGGATTCTCTTCAAGTCTGAAATGAGATACTTTCAAGATCTATTTTCCTAACTGACAGAAACTGCACACTTCCCATGACAGTTAACTATCCAAGAGACAGTGGTGTTGGTGTATTTTCTGGCTTGGTCTCAAGGGCACCTGATCTGCCATTCTGATCAACTTCCAAATCTTAGAAAATGAAGTGCTGCCTAACTTTTGAAGAATTGAGAACAGAGACAAAGCTTCAGGTGCTTTCAAGATGCCAGGTCTGGAAACAAGACCTAACACAACTTAATAAAAGCACAGGAAAAAAAGATATCCTAGCAGGCACAATGGGTGCTATGGGCTCTTGCCTGCAGCTCTAAGTTCCCATGCAAAGTTAAGTGAGAAAAAACGATGAAGAAAGAGTGAGAAAACATGGTGTGAGAGAAGTCTTAAAAAATAAATTGTGGCCCTTGTCTTGCAGTTCTGCATCCCCTAAGAAACACAGAGAGGGAAACAATATCTGAAAGTTATGATCCTGTCCTGACAGATCACAGCAGAACTGCACTAAACAAATTGTTTATAATTTATCACACAGTGTGGATGGAGATGTTTACTTTAGAACTCAATTATCTTTCCTTCTATGAAAGTGTTAGTTGGAGGGATAGAGGTGCTAAAAAAGTAAACTTTCCTCTACAGACAGACACTGTTGTCTCTGTGATTTATTTGCAGATCAGGCTACTCAAAGTGAGTTGTATGTATGCAGATCACAATAACCACTCTAAAGAGCCTAAAATTCTAGCAGTGACAGCGTACGTGACTTCAGTTTGTGTGGCTCTAAGGCTATCAGTAATAGGCTTAGAACCAAGCGTGAACATTAGCTAGCTCTCCACTAAGCAGTTTAGCAGCCAGAGCCAATAGGTGACTGTCTGCCTACCGCAGTAGTTAGTAGGCTGGTTGCTAAGACAACCAGTTATTCAAGCTGGTAGCCTCATCCCGAAGAGCTCACCTGGCTTCCTGCCAACACAAGAGAGAAGAAGAGATGATGACAAACAACCAGAAGGATCAGCTACTCTTTTGGCACTGAAAGCCCACACTGCCTCTTATCATTGGTCATTGCCAACTACTCCAAAGATTTCAATCCCTCTGCTTGTACACCTCCCAAACCCAAACGACTCACAGCAGAGTTCTGTTGGGAGGTCCAGTGTAAGGGCAATCAAAATGATTGCAAAGCCTTTACTCTGAACAGAATTAAGCTCCTGTAGAATTCAGTAGGACAGGGGAACTCAAGTGTGTGTCCACACAGCAGATGGCCAGCTTGCAGAACAGCCATCTGAGCTTTTATTTGCAGGTGAAGCAAGAAATGATAAGCACCTGAGTTGTTCTCATTACCAGTGAACATTTTATCTGCATCAGTGTAAGTTTTCCTTAAAACAAACAAACATTAAAAAACACATACACTGTTGTGTTCCCCACCTGCCCAGTTTTCCTTCCAAAACCACCCGTTACCTTGGCTAATGCAGCAAGCCCAGAGGCAGGCTCTGGATGACCCATGTTTGACTTGGTTGATCCAATCAACAGTGGCTCTCTCTCACACTGACAGAAGATATTTACAATGCCATTTACTTCCTGTGGATCTCCAACCTAGTAGGGAGAGAATCAGAATGGCTATTAGCTACCACTTCCAAAACACACCACAAAAGAGAAACTTGAAAGATTAAGAAGTTTGGACAGAATCCAAAAGTGGCAAAGCAGGACATAGTCTAGTAACTAATGGAAGGAAAAACAACATAGTTCACTTTGGAAAAACAGAATGATTTGATGGGAAAGCATGGCAAGTGATACAAGGGAATATAAGGAACAAGAAAACACTTCACACCTTGGTGCCTGTCCCATGAGCTTCAATATACTCCACTTCTTCAGGTCTGATACCACGTTCTTTGTACAAAGCTCTGACCAACTGCTGCTGCATCTCTCCAGACGGGAACGTCACACCTAGGACAAAAATTGCCATCAGTTCCTCTCTCATATCAGACACCTCCTGATCTGATTTCAGCACCCTTTTAACTGCTTGGGGCTACACTACTAAGACCAAAAAAAAAAAAAATTAAAAAAAAAATCAGAGACTTTTTCAGGATTTACATCAACATTCTTAGCACCAAACACAATAATCCTCTCAGGCTCTTTGGAAGATGAGCAGAGGAACCAGAAACAGACATAAAGCAATGAGTTAGGCTAGTGTGAGAAGATACTGAATTTCACTGAATTTTTTTATTTATTTTTTTTTTTTTAAGAGTTGGAAGGGACCATAGAGATCACCTAGTCCAACTCCCCTGCTGAAGCAGGATTGCCTAGAGGATGTTAGAAGTTAACAGAATACTAGGACATGTCTAGATCAAGCAGAATACGTGAAATGTGGTGTATCCATAACTGTAGAGGGGAAGAAGTGGGACAGCAGTAGGGAGAGAGCCTTATAGTCATAACACCACCTACATTTCTACAGTAGTAGAAATGTAACACTGCAGTAACAGTGCAGAAGTTACGGTAGAGCTGTCCTGAGGAAGGCTAAACTAGCAACAGGACACTCTGTTCCTTTGTACAGCAGAAACCACTACTTGTCTCCTTCAACTTCTTTACAAAATAGAATCCTGAATTTTGCATTACCAAAACAGAAAAAAAAAGAAACCAAACAATAAAAAAAAACCCCTTCACACACTGAAAGAACCACCCCGTAACAGCCCATTTTTGATGACAAAGACTCTAGACTGAACAGCTCTGTCAGTGTCTCACTTCTCAGAGGCTCAAGGCCTACCTTGCTCCTTAAAGCCATCAGTGTTACTTCCAGCATTGACTATGGTGGCATAGATCCGCTTAGCCACAGATCTCTTGGTCAAAAGAATGACAACAGCAGCTTCAGAGCGACAGTATCCATTTCCTGAGAGCAGAGAGAGAAGAACGAGTCACTAATTCTGCTCTGCATTGAACAAAGTTGCAAAACACTATCTGGTAAGGTCATCTCATTCCTGAGATAGAACTTAAAAGAGATGACTTAGAGTATGATATATCCATTTCTTTAAAACAAACAAAAAAGTGTCCTAGGAAGGCTCATCACAAACAACGACAGAAAGTTTCCACCAAGAAATGGCAATGGCTGAGGAAAGAACCATAGTTTCTCCCCCACAATTAAATTTTCCAGGTTCAACAGAGCATGCAACACAGATCAGGTCCAAGGTATGTCCCAAACAATGCCCCTCAGAACAACTACAGTTCTTTGCTGTATTACAGGAGTATGTGGTCACAGACTCCACAATAAGTCCCTCTCATACAACATGAGAGCTTTTTGTACTGCTACCTTACCTGAAGCATCAAAAGCCTTGCAGGCACCATCAGAACTAAGCAAACCCAGCTTCATGAACTGCACAGAAGTGTTGGGTTTCAGCAAAAGGTTGACCCCTCCGACCAGGGCTGCGCTGCACTGTCCATGACAAATTGCCTTATAAGCATTTTCCAGAGCAACAAGACTAGAGGAACAGGCCGTGTCAATAGCTATGCTTGGTCCTTAAGAAACAGAAAGGGAAAACAACAAAAAAAAATTATTTTTTTTTACTGTTTATTTCCTGGAGTTGCTCTCCAAAAACTACAGGATGGGATCACAAGAAAAACATATTAAAAGAAAAAGTAAAATAAGAGTTGCTTCAGTACATAAAAGGTTATCCTGATACAACAGGAGACAAGAATCACTATCTCTGCCTACCAGGTAAAAAAAGGATGAGAAAGGTGGGAAAAAAAAACAACACGCAAGTAGTTTGGATTTAAGGGTATTTTTTTTTTTAAATTCCATCTCCATCAAAGAGAGATATTGTAGCTTTGCAGGCAGGACTCATCTATTTCCCCATTCTCACCCACAAAAATCCCCCCCCCCCCTTTCCCAGTATCTCTGTTGCTCTTCAGAGCAATTCCCAGCCCTCTGCTCTTATCTTTAATGCCACAAAGAGTTCAAGTGCCTTCAATTACATTATTTTGGTGGCTCTCCCACTTTACTCAGGAAGAGCCAAGTGTCAGTCCATCTCTGGTCTAGCAGACTCCTACACAGCTTGATGCCAAAAGCAGTATAAAGGCAGAAAGGACCCAGGCCTTTTTACGAAGGCCTCTTGAAACCATCACCTCTCAGATGAATGCCAGCTATGCCCAGCAGCAGCAACCAAGTTACAAAGCCTTACAAGGAGTTTTATCAGACAGTTAATACATTTTCTGCTTCTTATATGCCTCCTTACAATAGTTGCATGCCACTTCCTCATTCCAAAAGGGGTCTGTGTCATCATATCCATCCCACTTCTCCACAAAAACTGATATAAACATGCTCAAACTGCAATTGCAGATGAGCAGCGACAGGTTGGGGGCCACTTACCTTTTAAGTCATAGAAGTAGGAAAGCCTGTTGGCAAGCATAGCACGCTGGCAGCCAGTCATACTGTATCCCAAAAGCTCTTCTGGATCTTGGCTAAGGGCTTCAGCAGCTTCTGACCCACTGGCACCAACCCACACACCTGTGTCTGTGCCACGGAGGGTGGCTGGATTAATACCTATGGGGATATTGGAAGGTAGATCACAGGAGACATCAAATACACTGTCACCAGTTCATCAAATACTGCTTACTCTCCCTTCCTAGCAGGGCTGCAGCACTGTTCCCTTACCTAGAGCCACTTCTTTTCTGTTTCAATTGCACACCTTACAAGTCTTACTGGGAAGTCCACCAGAACTTTGGTGTTGGCTTTTGGCCAGAACATACTGTGCCCAGAGACAGCTTTTTCAGCTCAGCTGGGCACTACTAGAGTCTTATGTAAAAAAAAAAAAAAAGCATATGGATTACAAAAGACACAAATGCTGATCAGATAAGCTAACAGCTGACTTCCAGTGTAAAGGAGCAGACTGAAGGGGAGAAACGTCACAACACTTGGAATTTCATGTGAGCACATGAGTATCTATCTCTAAGAAGCCCAGATCTGGAATCTAAGAGAGAAAGGAAAATTCTTAAGCACAAAAGCCAATAGTTGGAACAAGAAACAATTCTGCTTTAAAAAACTGCTTAGCAAGCTCAATCTGTAGGAAATCTCTGCTGTTTCCTCTCTGTGCTTCAGGAGTACTGGAGACAAGCAAAATATTCAGGCCTTCAGACTGAGACTTGGCAGTAGAGAACTAAGAGTTAATTTTATTAAGTCATTCACTAGTGAGGTGGTTACAACCTCTCCATGTGCTTCTTATGTTCAGACATGAAACTAATTAACATGAAGAATCTGTGGGTATGCAACTCAGAAGCCCCAGACACTGGCAGCGATGAAGGAAAGAGGCTTCTATTTCTAAAAGCACACTGCCTGGGCAAACCTTCCATAGAAGCAGATCAAATGCCACAAATTTTCCATGAACCTAGCCAATAGACAGGAATTCCTCCAGCCATCTGCCATTCTTTGAGACCATGGATGAGAATTTTAATCAAGTCAACTTCCTTTTCTGCTACAAATATACCTTTAACAAAAGGATCTATTGTAGAATATTAGGGTACAGCAGAACATACAAAAGCTCCAGAACCATTGACCATTTAAGCGTTGCTGTCATACTGGTTGTACCATGAGGCAGTTAGAGATTTGCTAGCAATCACCACTAATTCCAAAGAAGAGAGCTTCGTTCTAACCCCTGCACCAGTTCTTTGGTCTCGTCTCTACTGTGATGGCTTTCTCTTGTTGGAGATCTCATCATACAGGTGCACGGGAGCACACGCTGCACAATTTCCCCTCTTCAGTCATTCAGCTGCTTACCTCCATCCAAAATAGCTTCATAAGAAACTTCCAACAGCAAGCGAAGCTGAGGATCCATTGTATGAGCTTGTTTGGGGTGAACCCCAAAAAAGGATGCATCAAATTTGCTTATGTCCTTGAGCTTTCCATTTCTCCTGGGCAGTCCATAAATTCCTGAGAAGAAGAATTCAGCACTGAGTTACAGAATACATCAGTTTTAAAGCAGCTACCAACTGAGCCAAAGTACAGAATGACCTCTGACAATTCTCAGTTACACACAAAACCTCACTTCCCTGCTGCAGTACCCAGAGTGCTACCTACCTATCTCTCTGATTCTCATTTGGGAATGAGAATGCTGCATTAACAAAACAATTGTCATTTTTAAGTCTCTCCCGGATATGACAGCAGAAGACATCCATCTAGTTTAAGCATCTTAGTTTCAGAAAGTTGTACCAACCACATAAAGAGACCAAATCAGTGGTTCCCATCAGTTATCAGGCAGAAGAAAAACAAAAGCTACTTCCCACTTCTGCAAATTGCTAGTTTGAATTGGGTAGGCATGTGCCAAACGTTTCAGAAAGACAATCAGACAGAACAGAACATTGTAAAGAGTCATAAGTCACAGGCCTAGAGTCCCTGGGCTACTCCTGAACCCAGAAAAATGAGAGGTGACTGAATGCCACAACTCTCAACAGCAGGTACAGGGTTCATGTTGCCCAGCTGCTCTCTCAGAGCTTCATTTGGAAGTAAGCTACACATTTACAAGCTACTACTGCATGGGACATGACATTATAATATGGACTCCATGAGACCATCATTAAGTGTTCTGTTGCTGAATGTCTTGGTAATATATCAGAAGGGAATTCAGAAGCTTTGGCAGGGTTTTACCTCTGATAAATCCTTTCCTTTCACAGGGTAGTACCTCTGGAACTTAGGGCTCCGAAAGGAGGGACAATAAGCACTCACCTGGTTTCCACCGCCGATCATCCTCTGTGACCATATCAACTCCATTAAGCAGGTTCTCCCAAAACTCTTGCAAGTTCTCTGATTCTGGCAGCCTTCCTGCTATGCCTGCAATCACTACGTCCTCCATCTCTGAACTTCTCCCTGTTGCCGAGATCCGGAAAGCAGAAGGACTAGTGAGATTTCACACAGAGAAGGAGAGCGTGTGTGTCTCCTGTCTTCCTGACGTGTTGTGACAAACAAGCAGATTTGCCGGAGAAACACCCACACAGGAACAGTCCATGCAGTCTCTTGCTATGAAAAGACAGCCCAACTTATCAAATGGGTCATAAGATCTGTGAGGACAATGAGGATGAGAAAACCGATCCTAAAGGAGACTCTGGCTCTGAGAAACACCAGTTTCTACCCGACAGCTGGAAAATGAACAGAGCCTCTGTGGAGTCAGCACAGGAGACAGATTAACATGCTGGAGCAGAGGTGGGTGGAGAAATTATGAAATCCATATAGTAAAATACATAATTACAAGGCAAACCTAACAGGTAGCGAAACAAGTTCTACAATCATTACAAAGTTAAATGCTAACTTAAGAATCGATAATCAGAAAGTTTGTTGGAGGGGGGGAACAAACAAACAAACACAAAGCCCCACAAAACAAAACCAAACAAACCAAACCACCCTCCCCCCCCAAAAAACCACACACATCTCCAATAAACACCACACCTCCCCCCCAAGACATACACAGAAGAGAAAATCTAGACAAAAGCACAAAGATTACAATCTAAATTAACATCATTTTAAATACACAAAACAAAAAGTTTGACAGATGAAGTATTTCCCAACTGGATCCTGCACTGCCCCACGTTAAGGGGGCTGGGAATGGGGACCCATTACACATGATAGAGAGGGGGGGGCTTTGAAATAAGAGTCAGCAGAACAGATTTGGATTCCAGACGGGATGAAAAACCCTAGCTGCTGTCCCAAGAAACTTGCATTCTAAGACCCCAATCTCAAAGAGGAGAACAGAGCATCGTGGTGCGGAACGCCGCACAGCAGGCCATCTATACAGATCACAACAGCAAATGACAGCTCATGTATTACAGACAACATACATTTGATTCATTTTCTATTACAATAAAAATACATTAATGTCTAAGCAGAGAAAACAAGCTAACCTGATGTTTCAGTGAAGTTCAAATTCTATTTTGCAAACTCAGTAGGTAAGTTAAAGGAGGGAAAAAAAACCCATATACGGCTTATTTTTATATATATATATTAAAAAAAACATAAAAGTGTGGTTGCATGAACAAAAGAGGTAGAAAGCATTCACAATACTTCCTTAAATAATCCTTCTGCTAAGTAGAGGAAAAATATTCTTTAGAGTTAACGTGGGATTTTAACAAGCAAAAAAAAAAAAAACACAAAGAGAACTGGGTGCTTAAATAGCTAAAAGTCTGCCTTAATAACTTTGGATGAAAGACTTGGCTGTGGAAGCCCTAAAGGTTGACTCTCATCTCAGGCTGTGCTCCATAGTGCCATGCAGGCACTCTGCTACAGAGCTGCTGGTGCTCCATCATCTCCACAAAACAGCACTAACAGGGACTCTTTGAGGAGGACTTCATAGATGTTTTTCCAACCCAAGGTACCTCATTTAGGCAAGGGTTTTCGGCCTCCTTTGGGAGTTCCTGATGTTTTTGAGCAAGAAATAGGCGCCTCTTCCCTCCGAAGGCTGCTTGGGGTGGCTGGAAGGGACTGGGGCGTGGAGGTAGCCCAGAGACCTCCATCCACAGAGGGGTGGCCCGGCCAGGACACAGCCCTACAGAGGCTGCCTGACTTCTTGTACCCTCCTCTCCTTCAGCAGTTATCTCGGTTCAGATCTATGGAGTAACTGTGGAATTATGCAACCCCAAAGTAGAAGGGATGATTACCTCATCCCCTCCCCTCCATCCCTCCTGGGAGCAGAAACAGAAGTGCTCCCAAAAGGACATCCTGGATTTCTCAGTCTTATGCTAAACACCAGGCAAGAGCAGCTCAGTCCCACTCCAGCCGTTGATTTAAAAGAGGAAACACTGAGGGCCCTTATAGAGAAACCTACTTCCCAGAAGTGAAGTTGGCAGCAACATGCCCAGTCCCCTCTTCCCCGAGGGGAAGCCTCTCCGGTTTTTCCACTGCCAGAAATCCAGCAGATTTGCCTTATTATTGTCACCTCCGTACCTGGAAACCCCAACCAAGGGCCACAGCTCTCCATGCTGGCAGCAGCTTGGCACCGGGGCAGAGGAAGAATGGAACCCAGGCACAAAGCATAAGGCAGGAGACAGACAAGATGATAACCTGATTGTGATTTGGTTTTCTGCCTTAACTCTCTGGGTTAGAGAAGTCTTTCAGGGGACTAAAACATCACTCCTGAGACTGTTCCTTCCCATTCCACATCTCTCCTGAAGTACCAGGGGGAAAAAAAATAAATAATAAAATCCATCCAGGTACAGACAATCCTAACAAAATGTTATTCTGAGACAGTGAAGTAATGGAATTTATCAGCAAAGCAATTTTTGCCAACATGTTATGAGTGTAGTTGAGCAAGACTGTGTCAAAAGGCAGAGAAAAAGATGCTGCAGTAATCAAAATGCAGAAGAACGAGAGCCAAAAAAAGTTAATTTTAGCTGGGTGAATGGGTAAGGAGAGACACAAGTTAAGGATTTTTATACCCAAAGAACTGGAAAGATTTAGACTTGACACAGAGAGCTCCGAATACCCACCTCTAAGATAACATACAAATTAGGGATTTAGCAGCAGAGAGTGGAGATGATTTGCAGAGGAAAACAAGAGTGGGAAGAAGAAAAATAATGAATATTAAGTCATCCCTGGTTAAACAGTGATGAGAGTAGATGCTACGGCTACCCACAAGGTCTTTGGTCTTCCTTGGCAGACAGGCAGGTAGACCATTTTAAAGTTTGAGTTTAACCCCGAATGGTGTATTGTTACTGCACTTCCAGACCATACACAGCACACGGATGGTTCTTGAAGTACAGGACGTAGCAGAGAGCAAGAGAGAAAGTTATATCTACAGCAAATATACAGAAGAGGTTGTTCCCTCTATATTTGATGACCAAGGTGAACAGAAGCAAGAGGTCAAAAGCCAACAAGATAAAGGGGGACAAACAGGATTCTCTGATTTCTTAAGGCTGTATTTTGTCTGATGAAACCAGACATGTAACATCCTTCTTCCTCTGTTTACCCCATGTTGTTTCTTGCATTGAATTCTGTGAATTCTTCCTGGACAGCCTGCATTTTTGACTGTGGGACAAGGGGGGGAGTAGCACTCCCCCACCCCCATGTCAGTCTGACAGACACCTCAGTTAAGCATAAACTACCAACCTCACTGGATTTACACAATATTTTTTTGGCAATGTTATTGCACTGCTGACTCATTCAGTTTGTGACTGGTAATAACTAACAATCCTTTCTGGTATTATTGACTAGTAACAACTTTCATCACTTTATACCTGTGCTCTGGTTATCTACCTCCCACGTTAGCCACTTGACAAGGTTGGTTTGTTTATTGATGCCAGTTCCTTTCTCCAACCACGCTAAACCTTCTTAACCTTGTTCTCTATGTACTGGATACCTGCTGGTATGACGAAAGCTTAACGCTATTATCAAACTTCAATTGAAGTACTGTTCTTTATTGCATTTAAACAGTTGTCTTTCAGTACCTCACCAATCCAGCACCAGTAATGAATCAAGAAGAAAAGTATTAATCATCATTTTTCCAACATCCCTGCACACCACCTGCACAACTTTTTTTAATCATTATTTCATCTACTGTTTCTCTACAAACAATATCTCCGTGCCCATTAAGCTTGTAAGCTTTTAGAGGGGGGGGGAAAGCCAAGAAAAAAAAAGAAAAATAAGTGAGGTAAAATTTTATGTCTTCTCCCACTCATACCTGCTTGTCCAAAGAGAGTATTTTTCTTACTGTGCTGTATCTATGTCCACCTAAGGTTCAGTGAGGAAAGGGAGGGGAGAGGGAAGAAGGGAAAAACTGTGAAGAAACTGTTTGCAAAGAAACAATAAGTAAAACCCCATTTTGTTTCGCCTGATGTACAGTGCTCTTTCCTAGACAGGAGCCCATCGCTTGTATTGCCTTTGCTGGTATTTTGATGGCTGTCATCACAGTGGGACACAGCCCTCAAAGCCAACTCCGCTACTGTTTCTGAAGTAGGCCAAATCTTCAAATCTTCATTTTTTCTGGAGCTCCCATTGTTGTAAAGTGAAACATCCATGACTCCTCCATAGATCCTTCAGCACAGACACTGACAAAATGACTGCTTTCTGCATTTTTCCATATGACTATACCATAATCCAGTTTTCCTAGTCTCTGATTTATCACTTCTAAAATTTGTAATTAAAACTGTCATTACACAAGAACTTCACTTATGAAGAGCTATAATGCCCACCTCCAAAAAAAAAAAAAAAACCCCTTACAAAAGTAGAAGTAGACACAGGCTCTTTTCATTTTTTGAAAGCATTTGGCTACCACCAACCTGTGTGCTATGACTTTGACTTAACAAAGACTTTTTAACCATCTCTTTCTGTTTCAAGGCTGGATTTGTCCCATTGACCACAAGACAAATGAAAGATGGAAGCGTGTTTTCAGATTGAAAATGCCCTACACTTAGCAGGAAACACAATCTGCCTCAGACATGTTATTTGAGAAAAGTAGGTTAGATCTTGCCCATGGAATCAAGGCAGCTCTTCCAATTCCCAAGTGGTCAGAAATGATTTATACTAAACCTAAAGTCCCTAGTACTGCCTATATTGTGTCTGTGAAGTATGTGTTCCAAACCGCTCTCTGCGTAGAGCTCACCCTCTGAATTCATCTGCTAAATGCAACCTTTCATAGTGTACTATTATTTTCAGTTGGTTTCAAGAAGCGCAGAGGCCAGAGGAAAAGGCGAACCCGTTGCTCTAGTGGCTTAAGGCTTTTCCTCCCTTTTGTTAATTAAGGCAAGACCTGCTCCAAATCCCCGGACACACCTCTCCCTGAAGCAGAGCCCAAGTTATCACACACGGCTTTTCAATTTGAGCATCAGGATAAAGCTCTTCGATAAGAAAATACGCAATTCGGTCTCTCAGAGGGCTCTATGGCAGGGAAGGAACGCAGAATAAAAACCAAATAGGAGGAAAACCACCAGGAGAGAGAAGATGATCATCGTGTCATGCTCCTGACAGGATCACACCAACAAAGCCGGGCTGGTGCGTGATCAATGGGCTGGTTCGTGCCCAAGTAGGTAAAAAAAAAGAAGTTTAGCGGTATATGCGGCACCTTTTCTGAGAGGGCTCCCCATCACCTTCTGACAAGCCACCCTTCCCAACACCGCGGGATGGATCTCCTCCCGGACAAGCCTCCTCAGCCAGGCCCCCGCACCCACAGCACCGCCGGGAACCGCGACCCCTCCACACACACACATCCCCCGGCCCCGGCAGCGCGGGGCCGTCGAACCCGCCCGACCCCGCACCGGTCGCGGCCCCCCGGGGGGTGGGCGGCGGGAAGGCGGCTGCTGCTGCCGCCGGGGCTGCGGCGCCCCCGACCGCGTCCCTGCCTCCCCCGAGCCCGCCCGGCCCGGGGTCCCCGCCCGCCGCCAAGATGGCCGAGCGCAGGCACCACAATGCAGCCGGCTCAGCCTCCCCGCCGCGCCGGCCGGGCGGAGCGGGGAGCTGCGGCTCGGTAACCAGCCGGCGGGGGAACCCCTCCTCAGCGCGGCCGCGCTGGGCCCACGGGAGAGGCGGCGACGGGGCGCGGCGCGGAACCTTCTGGCGGTGCGGGCCGGCCCCGCGGATCCCGACTTCCCCACACCCCCCCCCCCACGAGGCGCGGGCGCAGCCCCCACACCGCGGAGAGGGGGCAAGATGGAGCCTCCCCGCCGGGGGCCCCCACCGGGCGCTGCGGCCCGCGGTAGGCCGCCGCTCTCCCGGCCTGCACCCCGCCACCGACGCATCCGCGGTCCCGCCGGTACCTGCACAGGGGCGGAAGGCTTCGCGCTGGGGGAGACTCTGGCCTCAGCCGAGCACCGGAGCGTGCTGCTGCGGGGACGGGGGGGGGGGAACGGGCGCTGCGGCGGCCGGTGCCTGTCTGCGCACGGCTGATGCTCCGCGCTCTCCTCACTGTCTCCCTCTAGCTCCCACCGCTATTTAAGTAGCCGCCACCTCCGGCGGCCACGCCACATGGGCTGACAGTTTACTCCTCGCCGCAGTCCAATGAGAGCCGGGGCAGGGCCACCCCCAGCCGGCCCCAGGGGTGATGCCAACCCCTGAGCCCGCCGGAGCCGCTCCACGGGAGGAGGGGTCCAGGCCAGGCCCGGGGCGGGCCGGCGGGCTCTGGGCCAGGCTCTGGCGCTCCGCCCCGCACTGGAGGCCGCGGAAAGGCCGGGCGCTGCGGATGGAGGGGGGTGGTGTGGGGGCCTGGCTTCGGGCCGGGGTGAGGAGAGGGCGACCCTTCCGCGGGGGCGGGAGCCTCTTCGTTCTCCCCCCAACACCCCCCTCCCCCCCGGTCACGCACACTGCCCCCGGGGCTGCTGCCGTGGCTCGGTGCGGGTGCGTGCGGGCGCCACGCCAGGCCGGGCCGGGGGGCACAAAGGGGTAGGGGGCGCAGGGGCTGAGGTGGGGGGGGGGACGACACGCAGCGCGGCGGCGGCACCAATGCGGGGGCGGGAGCGTGTGGGCGGGGGCGCGGTGCCGCCAATGGCGGGGCCCGCGGGGTGTTCCCAGGCGATAGGGCGATGTGGTGACGGGCGATGGTTGCGGGGGGAGGGGGAGTTGGGGGGGGGGTGGCAGCGGCGCCGCTGTGCGTGGCGGTCGTTCACCCCGGCGGAGCGCAGCCCCGGGGTTACCAGAGGGCAGCGGGCACGCCGGCCGCGGATGCGCTGCCCCGTGCCGGGGGAGGTGTGCGGGAGGGAGGTGCGGGAGGGAGGTGGAGGCTCGGCGCCGCGCCCCCGGTACGCCCACCTCGGCGGAGGAGCGGAGGGAGGTGGCCCGGCGTGCGGGCGCTCGGTGACTTACACTCCTCGCTTTAGAGCGAAATGGAAAGAAAATCTCGATTTTGGGGCGCATCTCCTGCCGTTCCCGCACCACCACCCCCCGCAGAGCCCCGCCGCCGGAGCCGGGAAGGACCCTCCGCGGAACGGCGGGTAGCACCTCCTCCGCCTTTATCCGTATACTCCTCAATACTACGATAGTTTTTTAACCCTTTGATAATACAAAAAAATCAGCAATTTCCTCTGTTTTACCTCTTCAGGCCTCTGTGAGCGGCTGGAATGCTCTTACTCTGGTTTTAGAGGCTCTTCTTTCCTTATAAAACTCATAGCACCCACACGCGTCCCCAGCACTGCTCCTTCTCATCCGGATTTTAAGAATCGATGCTCAATTTGTTAAGTATTTTGGTTATAAGAGCAATATATGAGAATTTTCCCCCCCTGTATTTAGTACACACTCAGCCCAGCCTCCCCACGTATGATCCAACCACTATCTTCACGTTATTTATTATTATTATGCACACATCGTTAATTCTCAGCACACTTCCATGTTCTCATAGTTACTCTGAAAGAAATGTACGATTGAACTGCTTTTTTTTTTTTCCTAGCCCGAGTAAAACAAAATGAAACAATGCAGAGCTATCAGCTCCCTTACCTACAGCTGCCTTAAGGAAACCTGTTTCTCAGGGAAACTGAATAAATTAAAGTTGCATTTCTGGCAAGAGGGCTGCATGACCAGACATGCCAGGTGACATACTGGGGGGAAGGGTAAAAAAAAAAAACCACCAAAACCCCCTCAAATAAGCAAGCAAAAAACCTAAAAACCCGCACAGAAAACTATACAAAGGCATTTCTCACTGTAACAAAGATAATAGAACAAGCTGCTCTTTTTTTGAGGTGCACTGCTCTTAACACCTGTAAATGCACAGAGTCTCACAGCACTGAAATACTGTGCATCTCCACGGTTCAGGATTAAACATGGAATTGGAAATTTAAAAAAATATTTTTTTCAGGATAATTTACAGCTATCAAAAACTTTGGAATTTACACATTGTGTTCTAGAAATAACCAGTGAGAGCTGTAACTGGTGTGATCTGGGCCAAAATTCCTGTACTTGTGAGAAACCACTATGCTTTGAGCTACAGAAAGAGCTCATTCAGGGGCTGGTTCAAGGGAATGCATCATGTTGTTCCGGCTCATGAACAATGTTAAATGTTGAATCCAATGACAGGATTTTCAAGTAATTAAATGTTTTAGAAAGAAGTTCGCAAGGTCTCTCAGGCCTCGTATTGACTTGGTAACATCTCAATGAAATTTATTGCAGACTTAACATCCGATTATAGCATCATGGCACTTTTGCACTAAAGCAAAACATTTGCAGCAGGGAGTAGAAAAATAATTATTCAGATTCTCAAAACGATTACCACCACATCGTCTGATGCCAAAAAGTGCAGCTGTTTGCAAAGAATACTCGGAAAGCATTTCTAAAAAGCAAAGCGCTACAGGAAAAAAGCCCCTGTGGGTAAGTAGCTCTCTTCCTTCATTAATCCTGTCCAGATTCTATGTTTTTAGCAGCAACTGAGAAGTATTATTCACTTCAGTGATACCACTCATGGAATTGCTTAGGTTGGAAGGGGCCTCTTGAGATCACCCAGTCCAGCCCCTCCACTCAAGGAGAGTCAGCTGGAACAGGTCACCCAGGACCACATCTACTTGGGCTTTGAGTATCTCCACTGATGGAGACTCTATAACCTCTCTGGGCCTCTCTATAACCTCACTGTTCCAGTGCTCGACCATCCTCGCAGTTAAAAAAAAAAGGTTTTTCTTATGTTTTTCATGTGCATTTCCTTTACTCACAGTAACGTCCATCCCTGTAATATCCCAAGACAGCTCAGCATTGCTGGAAATATTACAAAAATACACTGATTGCTTGTTTCAATGTCCCAACGTCTTTCATGACTGCATAGATACCCCTCATTACATCACAACTCGTTCAAGTTTGCTTTTCATTTCATCTGCTGCGAGACATTTCTTCCAATGCTTCTGTATAAGTGTTGCTAACGAACATGGCTTTCACTGCTTTAAGCTCTCTGCAACCTCTTGTTAAAGAACAATATAATTGCTGGCGTGACAGTAGAAGTTTAGTTTTATACTCTTGTGTGCTGCCTGAACAAGTGGAAAGAACTACAGAAGATGAGAAACAATACAGATTCAGGTGTAATCTTCTCAACCCCCTTTCTTTCAAGCAGAAGGGTAGCTGCACGGGATTAACGGTTGCATTGTTAATGATAAGAAAACAAGTAGGTTGAGGCACCTCACTTGTAAGCTTAAATCACATCTACAGTTTCTCAACAAAATATTTGCTAAAGACCTCCAAGCCCTGCCTAAAGGCACAAAGCTTTACATATGTATTAATTGGGCATTTCTAAATCCACGATGCAAGCAATATTTAACATATATAATTAAAATAAATCAGTATTAACAGTGCAGACTGTAATCTCACATATTAACCCTTTATTTTAGGGTTCACAGTATGAAACAGGGTGCTTTTTCTCTCTTCTGGCTGCAAACGTCCCAACTCATATTAAAACAAAGCTGGTATTCGCATCTGATTTATAGACTTCAAAGTAAGTTAATAGCAAGCGTGGACCTGGAACTTGTTGCCAACAAAGAAATCAGTCTCTAATATTATAGTTGCGGATTTTTGCCATGTTAGAAGAGATTTTTGATTTTATGGGACGAGCATGAGACAAATTCCTGGATTTTAACTTCTTCTGAACTTCCAGCCTGGTTCCTCTGACTGTCAAATCTGAAGCTGGCATTTCAAGTTTATCCTTGGCTTTGATATTTTGCTGAGATTCTTCAGATTGCTCAGTCGAATGTGTAACTGCAAACTCCCCTGCTCAAAAAAAAAAAAAAAAAAGAAAGAAAAATACTTTGTAGTTATGTTTTTATTTGATTATGAGTCTGGATAGTTGAAAAGAACTGGGTTACTCTTTTTCTCTAAATACATTGCTGCCATAGAGCCACATTGTCAAAGTCTTATATTGAGTGAGTAGCAGAAGCATTTTTGGACACAGGAGGCACAGAGCCATCCATGGTAAAATACATCAGCATCTCCTGCTCAGTCCTTGCTTCATCTGTACCTGTTCCTTCTCCATCAGCGTCAGACCACGTAAGAGAGAAGGAAGGAAGAGAGCTGGAAGATTGGTGTAAGCGTTAAAGTCAAGAACTACTTACCTGTCCAGCTGGTTTTAAACATCACATTTTACAAGCTTACCCTTCTCTCCGTTGTGAGAGAACATCTGTATCAATCAAGGCAATACGAACACACTGGTCAACACGGCACGCAGTCAGACCTACCTGTTCTTGTATTGTGAAACGGTGACAAAGTAGTTGGCTGCAATAGTTTGATCTGGTTCAAGAAATCACCAGCAGCCGTAAAAGCTGCAGCAAAACGTGTTTGGATATGCACAATCCAAAGGGCTCAAAGGCAATTCCGTGTACTTGACAAAGCTGCACTACTACCATTGTCTTCTGGTGTTTGGTTTTTTTTTAATATATACATCTTCTGTCACAAAGGAAGGCATTTACTGTGGAAATCTTCATTTTTGTTGTCTAAAATACCTGTGTGTACTCGGGAGGGCTAACTCAAAAAGTAACATCGTTGGTTGGGAAGCAGGGAGACTGGTCTCGACACCAATCAGAGTCCATCCCGCAGCCTCTCGCATATTTCTCTGAAAACCACTATCTCCAACTAAGTGAACTTTAGTCTTATCACAGGTTTCATTAGGTAAGATAAGTGAAATTGGTCAATCAGAGAATTCACTGTAAACTACAGGTGATATTTACAGGTGCTTGGCTCAATCCTTATTTTTCAAGGCACTGAGATTTTAACTTTAGGTTTTCTAGTTTTCTATGGCAAGCCAAAGCAGAGAGCAGAAGTGGTCATAACATACTTTCGATAACATTTGCTGCAGCATTCTGTACTTGTTGAATTTTTTGACTGTGACAGGCTTCAGTCCCGAGTACTATTTAGTCACAGAACAAGACTAAGAGGTGTACAAAAAGGTAAGTTTTCATAGTCAACGGAGCATGGTACAGAGCCCAAACAAAAATCTACACAGAAAAAAAATTAAAAAACCATTCCTGAATTCTGGAATGAATTAATCTGTTGAGGGTTTATCGCTCTATGCAAAGCACGATGCTGTAGCCAGTATCAAAACTTGACACTTTTCAAAATAATTTTTATGTTCGAGCTTAGCTTGAGCCAGCTGTTCACTCGCATATGTGCAATCTCCGCACTGAGTCACCTTGGTGGCATTTGTTTTTACAGGTGGCAAAAGCTCAATGGACTCTTGCGCTATTGATGTGAAATCACGTTGTTCAGCTTGCCACCTAGTGGCTACCTACGGATGGAGAAGATACCAAAGGGGATGCTTGAGCCCATGGAAGACCTTTGGGTGTATTTTCCTGTCTAGAAAAAGGACTTCAATCATTAGTGAACTACCCTAGATCTCTACCACATCTAGTGGATAATAAGGCAGAATTTCAGTGTAAAACAGTGCAGGCAGCAGTGTCTGAAAGGTACTGGACACAGCTTCAAGGATCATTTTGCTCGAATAAGAGCTGCAGCAGAATGAGATTACCTCTTGTTGGGGGTCTAACCAACAGCAATGAGCAGATCCATAAATAGCACCCGTGCAGTGCTGCTTACAGACACTTTGGCTTTTGAAATACTCCCTCATTTTTGAAGGGTCTTTTATATTCAACCAAGGGGATGACTTTCAGAAATGTGTAGATCCAAATGCAAAGTAACCAAGTGCCAACACATCACGTGCATCCCTTGCTCTGAAGTCTTTTGTATGTTTGTCGCTTGACATTTGTAGAGACACTATAGTTATAACTAGTAAAGGCTACTTAGTTAGGTGTTTGGAACAACAACACAGAACACAAGCATTCTATACTGTTATTGTAAAGTTGTGGAATGGCAAAAATCCACGTCAACACACAAACTTAAAACCATAAAATTGCAAACTTTAAGGTTAGTTCTACAAAACAGAAAAAGACAAAGAGCCAATACCCCAGAATTAGCAATGCTATTTAAAGTGAAATATCCTAAAAGAACACTGATTAAGGACCTTCAGATGTTACTAGTTCTTCTTGGGACTGTACATGTATGTGAAGGACTTGAATAAAATCAGCAGAAATATGGACTGTGCAGCAAAATTTAAATGCAGTAGCTCGGTTTTCACAAACAAACAGTGAAAAAGCACACATAATTCACAAGCCTGTAACTTACTTTCAGAAGTGACCTTGGCAACAAGAGCTTGTAAGATTATAATTAAGAGCCTAAACTGCTTTTGAAATTGGACTTAAATGTTTAGTGTATTGAAATGCTTAACACATCTTCTATTTGATGTGTGTTAACTACAGTCAGAAATTAATATTATTTATTTATTATATTTTTGGGGAACTAAAGAGATACAGATAGACACGTTATATAAGCAAAATGAAATTTCCCCAGACGGAAAATTTCAATTAAGAAACTTGTCACTAGATATTTGCTTATGGCTAACAGTGTTTCTGAAGGAACACCAACTCAAACAAGTTCCTATTCAGGAGAGGAACATGTAAGTGAAGAAAATGTAACTAGGGGATTAGTTAATATTTGTGAAACACTTCAAAGATGAAGTTTTATGTAATATAGAAAAGAACTCATGAGTCTTTCTCCAATTGGAGCCGGAATGAAGCCAGAGCCAGAGCGTTCTTTCTATTTGTTAATATTTTACCAGATTCTTTCTCTGGCCAGCTTTTTACCCACATGGATTGCTCTTAGAACTGTCAGTGATGTCAAAGCTGTTGAAATTCTGTCTAGTGTGGAAACACTTAAGATAACTTTTGATCCATAAAGTGTAGAATTTCAGACCACAGAGCTTTGCAAGTAACAGTAACAATGAGAACTATACTAAAAGAAATTCCCCTATCTAAGTTCAAGTAGTAAAACCAGGAAAGTTACTTTGCCTCAAAGCAGCTCAATCTCCTTCTTTGTCAGGCTACAATGTGAACACCAATTAACGTGCCCAGGACACAGTTCTGAGTATCTCTGGAGGTGGGGTCTCTCCAAACCTCCAGTGGGACCATCCACCACACCGGGAACCCTCCTCTGGCATGGAAAACACTGAGTTTCATCTTCCCTGGACACTTGTACTCCCTCTGCACTGATCCCAGCCCCTGCTGACCCAGGAGACGCAGCTGATCAGGAGGTTTTCACATGGCAGCACAAAGCAGCCTTCACAGTTTTGGCCAAAACTCCAAACGCAGTCTCACAGTTGAACTTCGACTGGCAATGTTTGCCTGCCTTTCCAGAAAAACTAGGAAGTGTCTCCAATATCATGTAGAAACTTTATTAAGTTAAATGACTTGAAGAAAAATAAGTTCCAGTTTTCCACGTGATTCACAAAGCTTCCCCTCCTCCTGCCTAACATTTCTTCTAAAATCAAAGAAAGTCCTATAGCCCACAGGTGGCTCTAGCCTTGCCAAAGTCTCCCACCTGCTCCCAACTTCTGGGATAGGGCATATAAAAAGGAAAGAAATACAGAAGTGTATTTCTTACTCGTACAGCCTAGGTATGGAACCCTGATGATATAATCATGGCCTGTACCTGTCCACCTCAGTAGCAGGATCTTTTTCTTTCAATATTACAGAACAATAAAAACACCCGAAGAAGGAACCTGTTTTCCTTCTAAACCCTTTCTGTCTACTTATCTGCAGAATTAACATACATGTTATTAAATCCATCTCATTCCTACACTGCAAAGTAAAAATTAGCAGGTAGAGTAAGGAGAGAAAATATTAAAATATCTCATTCTTGCTTGGAAGCTTCCACAAGTTCTGAATTTGATGGTGAAATGAATGTAACAATCCACTTCAGTAATTCAGTGTTAACATGTAGTCATAAACACTCCAAAACACATCGAGTCATTGATTTGTGTCACATGCTGGAAATACAGCACATTACAAGGCTCACTTGCCATGCCAACTGATTTAAGTCCCAATAGGCTGTTTTGTACATGAAAAAAAATTAATGAAGCTGTTCAACAGGTCCAGAAAAATCAGTCTCACACTACAGTTTTCTGTTTCACCAGAAATGCCCGTAACACACAGCTACCGGTGTGACAGATCTGTACAGAGTTGAACTTGTAAAAGAGATGTTTGAATAAGCAAACTAACTTGCTTGCTTTGTTGCAAACCATTTTTTGTTACTGAGCTTTCAAGTCTGTGTGTGCGTCACTTGTACCTGAAAGCCCAACACCGAGTCATCCCCTCTTAATGGTGGTTCTATCCACTGTAACTGTGTGTTTGACAAATGTGTTAAATTCAAGTGAGTGGTTTTAAACAGGAAAGATTGAATTATTTTTTTCCATAGCTCATGCATGAAAAGTCAAGCAAGCCTCTGCTAAAAATCAGAACTCCTTGAAAATTTTGTATATTCTGCTCTGAGGCAGCGCTCTTCCAAAAAAGAAAGATTTTGCTTTCACAGTCTTGTTTTCTGAAATGCAGTATTCAGTACAGTAGGATTAAAGAAACCATTTGGGTGGTTTCCTGAAGGAGAAAGCTAAGCAACATAAAAGAGTTTTTCAAAGTCCTATTCTTGCAATGCAGCATTTCAGGGCCTGCACGTTTGAGTGAGAAGTGCCGCTCAAGTGTTCTTAGGCTAAATTTGGATAAAGAGATCAAATTAAGGTTGTTCTCAGGAAATTATCATCCCTTATTGATGTTTCATTCATGTTGGCAGTATTACCTTTCCCTTTTGCTATTCTCTAGATCCCCAAAAATCTACAGTAAGTTTTGCAACGGTGGTTGGAAATTTCTAGACATTAAGAAACTGATGTCCTTGTAAGGCTGCCAGTGGTGTTGCATCATGCATCCAGCAGCACGAAACTGCATGGCTCTATCAGTAATGTTTCAAAGACATCCTTTTGCTTATCCTGTCAATATAGACCTGACCTGAAATACTCCTTCTATTTCAGTCCCAGACCCACCAAAAAAGCACACAAATCATGACTGTCAGCATTATGTCCGTTCCTGTCCTACAGGTCTGTCAATGCACATTACTTTGTCCCTGCAATGCACTGCTGTTGTGAATAAATACACTCGTAATCCGTTCTTCATTTTGAAAGCCCTTTTAAATATTATTTTTTCTCGTGTGCTGCCAAAGATGGTTCATTGCATCCATACGCTAGTTTAAAAATAGATGTAATGTAGGTTGGACAGGATCTCTGGGTGAAATGTCACAGTGCTTATCACTCAGAATGCACAGTGACACAACTCGTGTCCATTGCCTCTTCTTTTCACCGGGTACCTGTAAGAGTCTGGCTCTGTCTTCTCCAAAATCCCTCACCAGGTAGTTAAAAAGCAGCAAATCAGACCACCGAGCTCTCCAAACCTCTTCTGGTGTGACATGTTCCAGCACTCCAGCCATCGTGGTGGCTCCCCACTGGACTCCAGTTTGTCAATCCTTTGTCCAAAACTGGACACAGCACTCCAGATGTGGCCTCACAAGTGCCAAATAAAAGGGGAACGAATCACTTCCCTTAACCCACTCCTTGCATCCTTGCTCCTGAAGTCTGGTATGTGGTTAATGGCACACAAGTACATATGTAATGGTAACAGGTCACTATTAATATAAAACTCATTTGAACAAGCTAAGTGGATGCCATGTTACTCCACAGCTGGCATCAGATCTCAGACATAATGATGATGATAAAGATAATAATATCAAAACCAAAAAACTAAGCAACCTACAGAAGCCCCGCAGCATTGTAAGAAATAATTTATTGAATACTACGCCTCGTGTTAAAAAGTGAAAATCACCTTTACTTAGAATATTCTGGAGAAATGTTTGTCTGTCTGTTTATAAAGACCTTTAATAAAGAAGAGTAAGACCCTTCTGGGGAACATACTCAATTAGTAGCCATCCTTAAGTCTTTCCATTATAATTTAAGACCATTACTTTTTGTCCCATCCACAGCAGGTGTTAGAACAGTTTTCCAAAGTTCTGCTGATGAAGATTTACCCCATAGACAGGCCAACAATTTGGGAGACATAACATTCATCTGCAATATCCTGCTCAGCGTAATGGCTACCATTAAAATATTCCTTTACAATTTGCCTGTGAAGAGGCTACACTTTACTGCTCATATCTTAAAAACGGCACTTCTGCTAAAATTTCCAAGAACATGTGGTGCTTTTTGTAGAAGTATAACACTGCCTAATGTTCAGCCTGTGTCCTAGGTTTTACCTTCTCCTCTCACCCTTATCCTGATACTGTCTGATATGGAAGGTCCAGATGCTGTCTCACATAAAAGAATTTGTGTCTGCCTTTAATTTTTTATGTTCCGACTTGTTGCACTGGACTATAAAATTCTAATGAATAACAACACCTATTTCACTGTGTGCCCACACCGTACACCATTATGCCCATGATCTCACTTTCAGCCTTTAGGTCTCAGCACACTAAGCAGTATCGTAGCTATTAACCTGCCACAAAAATAATGATTAAGCAAGGATTTTCCAAATTACAATTTGATCTAACAGTCACTCGGCAACACATGAAGTGCACAACTCTCAGATAGGCTCTTTCATATCTGCCTCAGATAAGGTTTAGACTGTGTCAAAACAGAAGGGTATTTGCATTTTCCAGGAGTATTCAATAAAAGGGGAGCAGCATTTGCAACAGCATTAAAAACAGAGAGCTATATAGGCATTCCTCTTAACTCTTACTTCAGTTAGCAACAGCAAAATTCCCTGCCAGTAACTCATTAGATCTTCAGATTCTGATTACAGGACTGTAACGACAGTAGCAGAATCCACCACCATATTCAGTTCTTCTAGAAGAGTCAAGTACTGTGACTACTTTACAAAGCACGCTTACTTTGGTAAGCTTGATCCCATTTCTAAAGTTTGCCACATACCTTGGCAGAAATCACGTGCTCGAGATGAAGAAAGCTGGACTTGCTGGGCTTGACCAGGGTTCTGCCCGAGTGGCTGACTTTGGCTGATCTTTGAGGATCTATCTGCCTTTCGTTGTTCTGGCCCATGATTTTCAAGAGAGAAATCTAGCTGAACCTGTTCAAATTCAAACACAGTCTTAAAGAGATACTTACTTTCCACATCAAAGACATTTGAAAATTTGTTAAATCTCATAGGGGCATCTTGGTCTTCAAAATACAGAAGGTTTCATTAAGAGGCAAGACAAAAGAAAATTATTATTTTTAATTGTGAAAGGTTGTACAAGAAGATTAATTACAACATTATGAAAGTGATTGAGAAACCCTAGTTTATTAAGTGTTAACAAATATTATTTTGTAGAGGAACATTTGCTGCTGCCGCTAGTACCATCCTGCTTGTTACTCAAGTTAATATTGTCAGGGTCATTCTTCACTTTTGTCTTTTCCCATGATTAAATTACAGAAGAAAAACTCCCAAAGAAATCCTAAAAAAACCCACAAATAAAATAAAGCAGCTCTGAAAAAGTAATTTTTTAGCAAATACAAAAAACTACCCCACAAAGTTTCACAAACTTTCAACATGTAGCAATTAAAGTGAGATTTGATGAAAAGCAAACTCTTTCAGCCCTGTGAAAGGAGATAAATATATAGCAAAAGACTTTGATGTTTTATTTTTAAGACTGAAACAAAATGTAAGTTCATCATATAAAGTAACTGATGCTGAAGTTCCTGTAGGTATTAGAGTAACAAATTCTCTGTTTTTCCTAAGGATGATGATCTTGAACACAGGAGCAAATACAGCGTGGCGAGTAAGAGTGATTACCTAGAAGAAAAACACCCAAACTAGAACACTTTCTTTGGAAACTCGACCTGGAGCTCAGTTTCAGTGCAGGAGCTGAAGCCTCAGCAGGTATGTTCTGGGTAAAGAGCAGCCTGGAATGAGACTACTGAAGATGAACAGTCTGGATATCTATTTGTCCAACTTTTTAATCTGGACAAATTCCAGCTGTAACAGAGATGATCTCAAAGGTTCCAGAGGTGGAAAGATTCTCAGTGACAGACACTTCACCTGTGACCTCCAAGCAATCCACGTGCTGAAGAGGTTGGACTGTCACTCCTGGAGTTCAGCACAACATCTGGAATGCTCAGTCAAATGCTGCCGCTCCAAGAGCCACAGACACATTGTATTCTTAAAATCAATTTATTCATAGAAAAGCAAGAACAACCTTTAATGATTTTAAAAAGAACATTGGAGACACAAGATGTCAGAAAAATAGCAGACGCAGTACATAGCTCATTAAAAATAAGGCAAAGAAAGATTAAGTTCTAAGATGATTTGGGAAACAAAAAAAGAAAAAAAAAGAGGAAAAAAACATTAAAAATGTGGATCTGAATTGTTGCAATTTGGCCAAGATCTGGAAATCGCTTTTATATAGGTTTAGTATAAGCATTTAACTAATCCTTTTCAGGCCTGGATGAGAGCACTGCACAGCTGAAACAAACAGGCCACGAAAAGTCTGTCCAAACACTTTGCTGGACACTAATCTCCCTTGTAAATCTATTACCAATGTTAGAGTTTAAGAGCTCAAGAAACAGTTCACTGAACTGTGTCTTTATGTTAATGAGATGTTTACAAGCATCCTAAATAGGTGTCATGTCCACCAGCATGCTGAGGTGTTCCACAGAAAGTTCTCCTGTTGGCAGACCACTTCCCAGGCTTCCCGCACACTTTAAGTGCCTCACCTACCTCCTTCTGAAACCCCACAAGAGGGAGATCAAGTCATATGCTCAGGACTGTCATCTAGGACCAGAGCTGACATTTTCACCTTAGAGTTTTACAAGAAATTTAAAATCTCCTGCTCCAGAACTAGCCCATACCACTCTCCAATAAGATGCATCATTGATATGCCAGCGAGGCTGTTTGTTTAATGCTCCCCAATTCTCTTCTCCAAGGACCTTCCTCATGCTACAAGATACTAATGCTTCTTGCTACAGTGCTGCTGTGACAGCTCTTTCATCAGGTCCTTAGACTGTCCATGAAGAGCTGCAGAACAGTGCTGCATTCCCAGACCAGTTCTCACAGACCTCGAATAATTTACGCCTTCCCAGTCTCAAACCTCAATAAGGCTTTCATTATGGTATGTTCTAACTAGTATTTTTGATGCCTTCACTAATACTTTTGATGTCAAAAGATCTTGATTAGATGAATTTGGTTAAGATATACTATATTCTCTAGCTCACGTTGCACTTACCTGACCGACCTGTTACAGCTCTCAATTTTTGTTATCTTTGACTACCTGCTATATCTAAGGAAGAGTAAGTCTCCATTAGCTCTGTAAAGGTACACCAGATGGCATTCTCAGTTTATCACTGTCTGATGGATGGTTTACAATGTTTGCTCACGCTGCAACCTTTAAAACTTCTTCATTGACTAATGGGCAGTAAAGAAGAACAGGGGCTTACTTTCACTCAAGCAATCTGTTCAAATTTGGTTCTAATTGGCTCTAACAGCATATCCTTTTGGACTTCAGGTCACCTTTCTCTATCAAACAGGAATGCTCCTCCGGTTGAATATCTTCTGTCAGGAAAGTGCTTGAATTTCTCTTAATTTCTGTGATAGGACATCCAAGCAGAGTTCTTCCCTGCCAGCTTCCCTTAGGACATATTCCAAAATGTTGCCATAAATTCAACCTGAGAGAATTACCTTAGCAGAGAAACACATGTACCCATTTTCTTCCCCAAATATATGCCTTTCCAGGCTGAAATACAGCTGCATACTTCAGATGCTTGGAGAGCCCTTCCTTTCATATTCAAACACTTGAGCTCTCCAAACAAGTACTACCTGTTTTTACTACTATTCTTTATCCAGGAGAATAGCAATCCTGTGCAGAAGCTGGATAACTGTCTCCAAAATGCCGAACTTGACCCTGTCGACACTTGTTCTCAAATTTAGTTGCTGGATTATCTTTGCATTTCAACTTTTTTACAATATTTTCTTAAATCTACTGATCCACAACTTTTTGTAATTAGTCCAGCTAACATACCTCATGGGTGTAATTATGTGGCTAATCTGCAGAGCTGTTTTCCTTCACAGGAAAAAAAAAATCATCTATTTTCAGCAGAAATAAATTGAAAATTAAACACGTGTGATCCCCAGACATATAACTGGTTAAATTAGTACCAGCTGAGTCACTTAACCATCATTTATCTAATTTATAGCATTTATTCTAAGGAACTACAGAGATTAATGTATTTTTTTTTCTTTAACACCGTTCTTGTTGTGACATAAGAAAAATAAAATATCCATTAGAATCTACTTCCACTGGCCCTTTTAAGAAAGACAACTTGTCATTCAAACTGTCTGGCCAGATGGGACATACACTTTGGAATACACCTAGTGCAACCAGATAACATCTGAAATTATTGATAACCTCAGGCTAAAAAAAAATCACAGAATGGCATGCTCAAAACGAGTATGTGGTTATTCCATCTTACCTTTTTAGACTATGCCTAGATATAAAATCATTTAAGATGTTTTTAGAATGTGTTCAGATGGTAAAATTTTCAAGTAAATGACTGACAGTTGTGATTTCTTAGTGCAATCTGACATGATAAGATTATCTCCTGTGTAGTTTCATATTATCACAGAGTATTTAAGATAATCATTAAACTTCAATCTCCTACATATTCCTGGATGAACCTTAGTAATCCACAAAAAGGCTCTCAATCTGTTCTTGATTTCAGTTAAAAGGAATAAGAATGCATAGACAGAATTAAAAATAAACAGGATCCCCCAGAAGAGATTAGCTTTAATTCAGATGATTTTTCCCTGAAGGCAGAGGGGTTGCAGTTTCAATCTAACAGGTTTGGAAAGCTTGGAAAGCACCTCAGCAAAAAAGAAACAGGTCGAACATTCTTGAAGACCTTTGGCCAACAGCATCCTGGACTGCCAGCAGGTCAAGGGAGGTGAATTATTTCCCTCTATCAAGCACCGGTGCAACTACCTTTAGAGTATTGTGTCCATTTTTGGGGTCCCCAGTACAAGAAATATATAAAATACTGAAGTAAGTCCAGCAAATGGCCACAAAGATGATGAGAGAATTGGAGCACGGGACCTAGAGGAGAGGTTAGAGAAGCTGTCCTCATTTAGCCGCCATAAGAGACAGGTCAGGAGTGATCTTTTCAACATGTGTAAGCACCTGATGGGGGTGATGGGAGGAGGTAAAGATGAATAAGCCAGACTCTTCTCAGTGCTATACAGTGGAAGAACCAGAGGCAATGGGCAGAAAGGAAGTACAGGACACTCAGTTTAAACATAATGGGGGGAAAAAAAACCCAAATCCCAACCTTCTTTCCTGTGAGGGTGATAAAACACTGGAAAAAGTTGCCCAGAGAGGTTCCCAGAGGAAGTATTTCCCCAAGTGAACTTTGTTAATAATTCTACTGGAGTTTTATACCTTGGAGCAACAACCTCACCATTTCTGAAAGAACATTGTTTACTGCCCTCAAAACTACAACGACAATCAGCTGCTCTGACTCAATCCCCACAGGAACAAACCTGCTGATCAATTAAGTAAAGTACATAGTGAAATCCTGACTGTCAAAGTCACTGGGAGGTCTGCCACTAACTACTAGGGGAGCCAGGATTTGTCCATTTGGCTCTCTGATGAAAGCTGCAATTTAGCTATTAAAAGTTGTATTTTAATTACAAAATATAAGATACAGGTTAATTCTATATGTTGCTCTTGTATATAGAAAATGTGGCATTACAATAATTTGGACGAGGGTGCTTTAAAATCCCACCACTGTGGATATGTGGAAATATGCTCACTGATTAATCATTTTCAAGTTTATCTTAGAACATACTGCAAATCCTTCAAATGGTCATCGTACTTACTCAAAACTAAACTTTATGAAACTTGCATTAACACAAGTGTTTCTGAAATTCCTTGGATGAAAATCACGTTTAAAAAAGTTAGTTTTGCAGTCCCAAGTATAACCCCTTAATTAAAAGGGATAACATCTGGCTGGTGGCCGGTCACTACTGGTGTTCCCCAGGGCTCAATTTTAGGGTAAGTTCTCATCAATGTTTTTATCAATAACCTGGACACAGGAGTGGAGTGCACATGAAGTAAATTTGCCAATGACAGTAAATTAGGAGGACTCGTTGATTCTCTTGAGGGTAAAGACCTTGCAGAGAGATCTTGATGAATTGGAATGCTTGGCAATCACCAACTGTATGAAATTTAACCATGGCAAATGCTGGATTCTGCACCTGGGACAGTGTAATCCTGGGTGTCCATATAGACTGGGGGACAAGAGGCTGGAGTGCAGCCCTGCGGAGAGATGTGGGGGTTTTGGTTGATGAAAAGCTCAATGAGTCAACAACGTGCCCTGGTGGCCAAAAGGGCCAACTGTATCCTGGGGGGCATCAGGCACAGTACAGCTAACTGAAGAAGTGACCGTCCCACTATACCCAGCATTGCGGTGGCCTCGCCTTGAGTACGGTGTGCAGTTTTGGGTTCCACAATATGAGAAAGATATAGATATATTACAAAGTGTCCAAAGGAGAGTGGTAGAGATGGTGAAACTAGAGGGCAAGACTTACGTGAAGCAGCTGAGGATACTTGGCTTGTTCAGCCTAAAGAAGAAGAGACTGAGGGATGACCTCATTGCTGTCTGACCCCTACAGAATCATAGAATTGTTTAGGTTGGAAAGGACCTTTAGGGTCATTAAGTCCAACCTTTAACCTAACACTGCCAAAACCACCACAAAACCATGTCCCTCAACACCACAGCTGCCCATCTTTTAAATACCTCCAGGGATGGTGACTCCACCACTTCCCTGAGCAGCCTGTTCCGACGTTTAATAACCCTGTATGTGAAGAAATTTTTCCTAATATCCATCCTAAACCTCCCCTGGTGCAACTTACAACAGGGAGGTGCTGATCTATTCTTTCTGGTGTCCAGTTATAGGATGCAAGGGAATAGCTTAAAGCTGCATCAGGGGAAGTTTAGACTGGTTATTAGGAAGAAGTTCTTCCCTGAGAGGGTAGTCAAGCACTGGAACAATCTCTCCAGGGAGTGGCCACAGCCCCAATCCTGTCAGTGTTCCAAGAAGCATTTGAACATTTGGACAATGATCTTAGATACATGGTTTAACTTCTAGGTTGCCCTGTGCGGAGTCAGGACTCGAAGATCCTTATGAGTCCCCCTTCCAGCTCAGAGTATTCTATGTTCCTATTAAATCTTCCAAGGTATCAAAGGAAGATTTGAGCTAAAGACAGAGAAAGACATTTAAATGAAGAATTTTAAAGAAAGTTATATTCATAGAATTAGAACTGACTTAGCTGCTCATTATCACTAAATTTCAGAGAGCATATCATTACCTGTGTTGTAAGACTGTGCTGTAGATGCTTTAAAGCTGACAGCTGACACTGTGTTCTTTTGACAAGCTCTCTTGGAAAAAGACTACCAGAGGCAATGCACACTGAGCAGCGCTTAGAGCTAACAGGATGCCAAAGTCCTACAAAGGAGAGAAAATACTGAGGAAGGCATTCTCTGTGGTTATTTTGTCATCAATATTACATTCCCAGCAAGTGGTTATAGACGGGCCACAGAACACAGGCTTTCTCATTGCAAAGGGACTCAATGCTATGTGGAAATCTTTTGCTTCGCTGCCAGAGCAATTGTTGCACAGAACTTTAATGTCCACAGTGAAATTTTCTTACATTATATACACTCTTGAATCAAGTTTACTCCATAGTAAGCCTATTCCACTTTCTCTTCCACTTTCATAAATCATTAGTTTTTATTCCAAGAGATAAACTACCTCTTTTCTGCTCTTAAAAGAAGTCTTAGTTCAACTTCCAGTTCCCACACTGACATCTAGGTACCAGGAAGTCCTTCATCTGAGATGTTCATCAGAGAAAAAGTTACCACCTACAGACTCTCACTGTTCTACGTTAGCACCTTCTACTACAGGGTAATCTTACTTGCAACAAGTAGCACCACAGTCTCACACAAACTGTGCAGATCAAGAATCAGTCGGGCTCAGCACTGATGTTTTCACATTAAATGTGAATGAAAACACATAATGTTTTCATATTAAAGCCTAGCTCCCTCCAGCTCCAAGGATGAACTGATTCCCAAGTTTTATTCTAAATACATAAGCTAGGACTCTTCTGTAGAATATATTTACCTTCCTTTAATACCATTCCAAGTTCTGCCCTGAGTCTGTTTCCCATTTCAATCAGCTGCTGCTTCTCTTGGCTCAGAATTGAGATTTTTCTTGCGGCTTCCCTCAGTTTATTTTGCATTCCTTGTAGAGTGCAGCTGACACCATACTGAAGACCCGTACCAGGACCCATGTCAGGTAACTGCTGTCCAAGATCTACCACCTCTTCTTCAAGAATTTTGGGGGTTGGCCCCTGAAAATAAACCAGTAGTGCTTACAATGAGTATTTTGAAAATGTGGTCTGCAGGTTTAGAGATTTGTACAAACACACATTAGAAGCCAGTTGAAGAAAAAAGTGTAAAGTTGAAGTCTACAGCTCATTTTTGAGGGTCCATTTTCAAGATTTTCTTAGCAATACAAGACAAATTAAACTGTGGCGCGTATCATTATAACAGCTTGAGACATTCCCACAAATATAATACACTCAGGATAAACATATAACTCTCAACTAGAGAGCAGTTAGTTTTCAGATAAAATGTGGGGGAAAAAATCACTTCACAGCAGATAGCAAGCTACCACAAACCCTTCTTTGTGTAATCATCACGTGCATACACACATATCGGGTAGATGTAACTTAAAACATTGCTTTAAAGAGAAATGCTGCAGCAAAAAGTAAAGATTATACAGTTGGCTTTGTCTGTGCAAACCTAATTGAGTCCACTTGCACATATATGTTATGGTATTTACCCAAAAGATCACATCCTTATTTTTCAGGAGCTATATACTGTCTTCTTTCAGCCCCCTTACTACAGAGACTTTACAATATCCGTTTAAATACTCACCATTCACCAAACAAATCATCTCCCTGTTTTAAAACAGTACACATTTCCACAAGGATCGAAATGTCACACACACTACGATTGTTTTGCAAAACTGTTGCTCATCTATATGTTTGCCCTTCTATACATAAACTAGTTTAAAGTGTACTACACTGTAATTGTGCAATCCCAATCAGTTTTCAACCAATCACCCTGAACACTGCAATCCAAGGAGCACATGTTGAAAGGTGTTATCCAGACTGACAAAAAAAAGCAACCACTGTTGCCTTACTGTGCCATGCAATTGCCATTCCCTTAATTCTTTGGATAGTTTTACCATAAAAGAGGAGGCCCTTGAGAACATACACCAAAAGCATACAGCTCCACAAATGCTATGGGGGAGAAAGGTGGAGAAATTAGCACAGGACTAGAATCTAAAAATATGAAGACAGACACTAAAGTGAAAGAAAAAAGGAATATATACTTTGGCGTACATAGAGCAATTTATATCAAAGCAATTAAAAAAAAATCTATTAAAAAAAAAATCTTTCTATACAAAACATTTATCTAGACAAAAAAGATGTGGGCAAGCTGGAGAAGGTCCAGAGAAGGGCCACCAAGATGATCCAAGGCCTGGAAAGCTGCTGTATGAAGAAAGGCTGAGAGAACTGGGTTTGTTCAGCCTCGAGAGAAGGCAGCTCAAGGGAGACCTTTTCACCATGTTCCAGTATTTAAAGGATGGCTACAAAGATGAAGACTCCCTTTTTACAAGGAGTCATATGGAAAATGTGGAATGGGTACAAGTTACTTCTGGGGAGATTCCGATTGGACACAAAAGGGAAATTTTTCACAATGAGAACAATCAGCCATTGAAATAAAACTCCCCAGGGAAGTGGTGTATTTCCCAACTATTCCAGCTGGGAATAGCAGATTTCTTTCAGCGAGCCCCATGAGCCATCAGTTTGAGGTTCTCCCAGGAACAGCCACCCACCTCTTAACTGAGCATCAACTCAATTTGCATCTGTGTCTCCAACCAAGGCTTCACAGGAGCTTCTCGTCAAGAGTCCAGTAGTGACACAGTATCTAACAGAGTATCTACAGTTTCATCTTTATTCACCTTGTTACAAGGCATTTTGAAAGATCTTTGCTATTTTTTAAAAAAGGCTAAAATCTGGATTTACAATGGAAAACTCGAAGAGGTGATACAGAGCAGTTTAAGAATTTGCAAGTGGAAAAGCATCAAGAAGGGCTTTAAAAGATCAGGAGTGATTTGTGCCAGGGAATGACTAGTCAAAATTTATTCCCTAGAAAGAATGAGTGGAAGTTTGGCTGAAAAAAACATTGCTGGCTCTCATCTAACTTACGCTCATTCTTAACTGACCACGTAAGTGTATATTGCTTCAGTTTCTAATATTTATTCAAACAAAAATATTATGCAGTGTATTTAATTACACAGACGTGCACACAGATATCTTGGGTAGCTTAAACCTCTTCATACCTTTTCTGTGCCTGGGTTTACCACACAATTCAAGTGAGCTGAGCTGACTTTGCTGTTGCTCAAAGTAGTTCCAGTTGAAATGTTGTTTGCGCACGATGAACCTAAAAGAGAAGAGGAGTAGAATATGAATGTGTATGGATTGACACAGAGTTTAGGCTTTCATAGCAACAGCTGCTTCAGAAGTTTGTCTTGTTAGTATGCACGTATAGCAATTCAGTAGATATATTGTAAACAGAGCTGAAGAAATAAAAAAAATAGTACAGTCTTGGAATACACTAACATCAGTCAGCTAGAAAATACAGAAGTGACTAGACATTACACATTAGAAAGGTCAATTAGTGGGTAAAGAGCACAGAGAAGTTTTTATTTCTTCCAATACTGCATTATTTAACCATTCTTAGGAAACTGGCAATACTAAGTATAACAGGAATAATTAAGACACGCTAGCAGAGATGTGGATCATCTCTGAAGCGAGACTTTTTTCTCATCGTTGATCAGCCCTATTTCTGGGAGCAGTTTGGTGACTGTCATACCAGTAACACTTCACATAATTGTGGGCATGTGCACAGGTAAAGGTTTGTAAGAAAAACATGGACCTGTTAAAGCTGGGGTCCATTAAACTTATGAGAGTGCCAGAATACTTCTCCTGTGGAGCAAGTTTTTATGAGGAGGGTGGCTGGACACTGCAACATGTTGCCCAGAGAAGCTGTGGCTGCCCCGTCCCTCAAAGTGTTCAAGGCCAGGTTGGACGGGGCGTTGAGCAACCTGGTCTGGTGGGACGTGTCCCTGCACAGGGCAGCGTGATGGAACTAGGTGATCTTTAATGGTCCCTTCCAACCTAAACCATTTTATGACTCCATATACTTGCTTCGGTAGTTGAAATTCTGTAATAACTTGTAATATACATATATATATATTTGCTTTGCTCTTACAATATATATACATTTGCTTTCCTAGTAGTAATTGTGTAGTGACTTACAGTGTGTGTGTGTGTGTATTTGCTTTTATTGAAACAGTTTTGTAGTAATTTATAATAAATTCTCAGAATCCCAGACCTCTGTGTGCTCATGTATTTTGGAATTCTGAGAACCCCACGGTCAAGATCTTTATGGACCTGTGGGTCAGGCAGCCCTCACAGGTAGTGACAGTGACCACTACAGTTCCTTAACTGAATTTAGAGTTCTGCGTTGAGAGTTGTCACCTTGCTCTGCAAGCTGTCTGCTTTCTGTCAGAGGAAGAGAGGACAACATCTGCTCATCAAGATTCTCCATTTCTTTCCTCATTTGTGCAACAGCAGCCCGAAGGCTGGCATTCTGCTCCTGCAGCTTTTTTATTTCCAACGTAGGAATATCTTTGCTCAGAGAACTTTTATCATCATGCTCAAATACCTGTAAAATAAAAGTGCAACACAATAACAAACTTTCATTAATGAGCAACACATTCTCTCCACAACACCATAACACAGATCATAACGCTTTCAATCCATGAACAGACTTGGGAGAAAAGAACCATAGGAAGAAAAGAGAGAGATTCGGTTATTCTGGGAATTTACCAGGAAAAAATGTGTTATGATGAGAACCCGAGATGGGGGAGGAGGCACAGATGGGGAGGAGAATGGCCACAGAGGTGCCTCTGTCTTATCGTTGTCATTCTTTGAAACGTGCCATCCCTATCTCTCCCATGCATGGGTAACCCATCTCCTCAAGGGCTTACTGGCTCCACAGCATTCCCCCTTCTGACCTGCCAAATTCTTGAAAGCGTCGCTGGAGATCATTTATTCACAAGAACATAAAGAGACTGGACATCCTTTGCTAAACTGGAAAAGGGGAAGGAGTGTATGGATTACATCTAGACAACCTGGACAAGGACAACATCTAGAAAACCTCTAAGGACTTACATTCTAAAATAAATAGCACCGTCTTCCTTTTGCGCATTAGTTACAGATAAGCTAACAGGAAACAATGTAAAAGGAACATTTGTCAGACAATGATTGAAGCTCTGCCTTCAGAAAGTCTGACTTTATACTGGGAATTATACATGGTGGACGTATGTATTGATGAGCAAATGTGAGTGTGGAATGCTAATGGCCTTCAAATTAAAATTCCCTATTGTAAAGGCAACAGCTGCCCTATAGTCTCTGTCTCCTGGGGCTCTTCCTGCCCTAACAGTAACAGGGTACACAGAAGATGAAGATAATCTCTATTCTGCTTTCACAATCTCTCCAACACTATTAAGTGAGGAGACAGGAAAGGGGGGCTGTAAAGGCCTGAAGGGAAAGGCACCAGCACCAGGTGTATCACCCAGGTGTGTTCTGAAATCTGGGGCCAGAAGTTCATCTCAATCTGCAACAAACACACAAGAACCATCGCAGTTTGAACCAGGAATATAACCCTTCCAAATTTTTGGTAGTGGAAAAGAGTCTAGAGAAAAGACCATATAATAATCCAGACGTACTGTAAGCAATCTTTTCTTATCTGTGCACTTGTGTGGTATTATCAGCATGCTTGAGTTAGGCAGACATGGCCCAAGTCATACTCAAAATCAGTTACAAGCAAGATTTTCCAGGCTGGTGTTTCACATCTCTGTTGCTTATTTAAAGGCCAAGAATGACTACTGCAATATTTTTAGCACCCTCATGGGGTCTCAGACCAATGTGAAGAAAGGACATGCATGCTGAAGATACTGTACTAGGGTGTATTTAAACTTTAATCTTTCTTGCCTCAGTCGTCTGAACCAGAGACCAGCCAAGATACTATTACTTTTTTAGGAAGCCTCATTGACACAAATGTTATCAATTTTAAACTTTTAATCACTTCTCCCCGCTGTTTGTTTACAATTCATTTTGTACAGAAAAAATACAAGAAAAGGTTCTAGTCCAGAATAATAGATATTTTTTTTGTTCATTTGTTTTTTAAACAATGGCTCTTCACATAAAATGAGACAAAAATGGGTTTGCTGAGATGGATACTGCTTATCCTACAGGCCAAAAGTGCAAAACAGAGACAGAGTATGTGAGCAACAGAAAGAAAAGCGTGACATCAAAACCAAAGTCTTGCCAACGACAGTAGCAGTCAGTTACAGTGGAAGACAACAGTGAATGTGAACAGTAAAAGAAGACACACACCCCCAAACCTGATTCTCTTGGTATTTGAATGATCAATTTGCAAATCAGCCCAGTTTGAAAAGAAATTGGAAAAACTTGCTCCATAGAGTTCTTGCTAGCAATTCAGTTTTGTAAACTTATTATCAAAATTGTTGTCAGGAACTATCTTTCTGTATACAACACTTCAGAAACCACCAGGCTTGCTTAACACCGCTTTTTCTTATCAGGAAGCTCTGATAATACACTTGTAAGGGCTCACTGTTGAGCACCTGTAGCTGCCCAGTAGGGTGCACTGCAGCACGCTCTTTCGTTCTCTTACAAAAGACAATTTTCTACTTGCAATGCATTATGCTTCATGGCTTCAAACCAGCATTATGTTTGCAATCCTGAGTCACTTTTTAAAATATATGTATTCTAATAAGTAGCAATGAAATGAAAACTAGTCTGTGATTCTAAAATAAAAGACATTATTTTAAACAGCTGGCAAATTAGCATGTTGAAGCATTGCCTTAAAATTTTAACTTCACAACTTTAAAATCTACCCTGAACTGCAACTAACACAGACCCTCAGGAACATTCCAGAAATTAATTCTTCCCATCCCGATGTGCCATAGTGGTACAGTACATTGTCCTGTTTTGAAGAATTGTCTATATCCAGCTTGCTCCTTTTGCAAGTGAGTAAAGGATCAGAGACATCAAGAAACTTGTGACACCTAATTTATGTGTATTACAGTCTAAATGTGTCTATATTTTGAATTAAACACAAGAAACAGATGAATTGCTTACAAGAAATCCAGTGGAAACAAGCCCCATAAAGTTGTCATCTCAGAAAGAATTCATCCAAGTAAAGACATTAAGTGTTGTCTAACCCGTTTCTCCCCTTCAGGTGAAATTCTCTGATTAAACGATGCTCACATTGTCTGTTCTCTCTCAACAGTCAAAGCAGAAAGACCAGCCTTCATTTCATGCAATCTGTAGTCTGTTTTCTGTAGGTCAGCTTCAACCCCAGAGGGAGGGGAGGGAGGGAGGGAGGGAGGGAAAGCAGTGGACATCAGTATTTCAAGGACAAAGGGTACAGAGATTTAAAAAAAAAAAAAAAAAGAAAAGAGAAAGAAAAGAAGGAAATAAAAGAAAAAAATACTTTAAATCACAGCAAAGGGACTTGAAGCATTGGGCTGTCAAAAACCGCCTTCATAGAAAAATAATGCAGCTTCGATGTCTTGTCTTCCTTATATGAAACGGACAATGCTGATTCATCTCTCCTATGTATTCCCATGCTACACCTATTGACACCTATGAATCATTTTGGGAAGACAATGGTAAAATAAAACACCAGAGTAAACACCTGCATTCTAAACTTTGCAAACAAGTTTTTCATCTGTACCAATGAGTTTACTAGGCAACTAATCACTGAGAAGTATTGTGAGCCCAATTGCCTCTAAACAATACATGCATTTTTCATTTTTCAAGAACAGAAGCTTGTACACTTCATAAAACAGGTATGGGTTTTTTTTTTTCCATACAAAAATACTGAGTTTTCCAGGACTAACATTGTTCCCTTGATAGAACTCAAGCTGTACTGTGATCTGAAACTCTTTTTGGCCTGGGGCTGCTCAAATACAGGTCTTTCTTCTTCTGATACAACGCCATGAGCAAAGCAGTGGTATCTCTCAGGCTGACTTGACTTAATCACAAGGGAGAAAAGGCTGCTATTAAAGATTGTCCATGAACATTCATCTGGTCTCTGAACAAACATATTTGATTAATCGCTGTGCACACAACAGAATTACTATTTTACAGATTTTTGTAAGAAGACTGAAGTCACTTCTCCCCTGAGAAACACCATGATGGAAAATCTCTCTATGTAACATATGGTTCCTAAACAGTGTCAATTTTAAATTCTCACCTGCTCTCTTGCTGAAGACAGGCTTTGTGTTTGACCCTGTGATTTCTGATACAGATTACTTTCGGCATTGTCGCAGAGCGGCTGCCAGTCCATTTCTGCTTGCATTTCACTCTGTTCCAGAATCCATCTCTGCTCAGCAGCCAGAGACAGTTGTTGCTTATACCTACAATACACAGAGCAAAACTGTTGATTTCAGCAGGAAAAATATTTAGGATGTTTTGTGTTTGTCTCCTGTGGGTTTTTTGTTTGTTTGTTTTAAATCTCAACCTTGTTTGCTGTCCTCACCTCCTTTTCTTGTTCTATTTTCCAAAATACCTATTTTATTCTATTCCACTCAAAGTATTTTACTGGACAAAAGTGTTTTAATTGCTGAGAGCTCAGCAGTCTCCTAGGGTCCATCTGTATGGGTATTTAGAATCAGCTTTGGAGGTCACCTCAGCTCAAGCGGCATAAACAGCTCTTCAACACCGACACTGCTCCTGGCAATATCATTCACAGCATGTTTCCCATTTGGTAATAATGGAAATGAGGTATAAAATAGCTACGAATTAAAGTTCATGGATTGTCAGGATAAAATTCCTAAGCTCAAAGGCTGCTGCATATACATATATTGAAAACACGCCACAGAAAGAGAACAGATAGGAGGTGCGAAAAATGAGACAAATCTCATATTCAGAATTTAAGGGCTTTCAAGACAGGTTCAATTATCTTATGGTTAAGCTTTTAAAACACAAAGCTGTCAAGACTTCAGGGCACTCTTAAGATTGATTGTAAATGTCACTGTAGACAAAGTCCTAGTCATCTTTATCATTCTGCATCTTTTTGGAATTTGGCCAACAGTGCCTTCAACTTCTCTTCCTGTCCATGCATTAATAGAATTTTAAATTCTATAGAGGCAGAGACTCCTTTGAAATCTCAATCAGTTAAGAGTCTTGACCTGTTTTTAGTACTACAATTTCTTCTTGAAGTCTACATACAAGAATACCCCCTCCCATGTTAATACATACTTGCTTAAGACAATGAACAGAACATGTGATGCAATCTTGGATATAAAACTGTTAACTGATTTTCTTTTTCTTTTTTAATTAGGAGCTCAGAGGGACTTTTCCATGAGCCAAAGGCATATTGTAAACCACTTCCAGATATACAAAACACAGGCCACTTAAGCAATTCTTTAGTTTCCATTGACCTTCTTGGACTGGCAGCTGCCTCTTACCAGGCTGGCTATGAAAGAAGATCTTTTCTTCTGGTTTGTTGTTCCTGTTTTAAGTTCCCAGATACTTTCTTTTTCATGTGACCTCATTTTCCTGTTAAACCTTGAGGTGATATTTCTTGATTATGTCAATTGTAAAACTAAGGTTTATAAGCCTATATAGAAGTTTTACTACAAAATGTGTTGCAATAATGTACATAGAACAGCCTGGGTTAGAAAGATCATCTGGTGCAACCTTTCATGAGAAAGGGACCCTAAATGAGACTGTTTAGTAGCCTGTCCATTCGTGTCTTGAAAACCTCTAGTGATGTCCCTAGGGCAGGTGTTCCTATGACTCATTGTTCTCACTGTAAAAAAAAATAAAATCTTTTCTATGCTGAGAGGAAACCTTTCCCAGTGCAACTAGTCCTCATGGCCCCTTCTCTTCTCCATGTGGCTCCTTGTGAAGACAGAGCCCCCACTCTCTTTTTAGCCACCCTTTAGGTACAGCTGATGAGGTCCCCCCAAAAGCCTTCTCCAGGGAGAGAAGACCCAACTCCTTCAGTCTTTCTTCACAGAGCAGGTTCTCCAGTCCTTAGATCATCTGTGTGGCCCTCACCAGCCTATCCATGTCTTTTTTCCAATTGTGGGGACCAGAACTGGACACAGTACTCCAGGTGTGGTATCTGTTTAACCATAAATTACTGTGAGCTTTCCACATAAATAAGTTGGGCACAAAACTGGTAAGTATGATGTTCTGAATTTCTTTCATCACAGCTTATGAAACAAGATAAATCAAGTCACTCACTTTCTAATAAGAGCATCTTTCTCTCTTAAACAAGCACTGTGATGCCATTCTCTTCTGCATAGCTCAGTTTCCAATCTTTTATGTTTCATCTGCAGTTCTCTAATCTGCTGCTTCAACTCTTTGAATTGTTTGACTTGGACTTCTTTCACCAAAGCCGGCATTGCAGCCTTTTCCTTGGCAGCAGGAGCTAGTTCTTCATGCCTAGAAGATGAAGACAGATGGAATAAAGTGAGGTTTCAAGCAACACAAGCACATTATTTTTTAGTACGCTTGATTTACTTTCTTGTCAATTTGGTTTGACCAAATGCAAAGAATTATTGTTGGATGCAGTGGAAACAGAAATCAATATCCATTTGTCAGTGGAACAGGTTGCAGGGAGGTCTCTTGCAGTTGTTTTTTCAAATTAAGAATGCAACTAATTAGTTGGACTTAGGACCAGGGCTGAATCCTTCTTATACCATTGCAGAGAGTTTTTCACCTAATTATGGGACCAGGGTGATCCCAAAAAAGAAGTTGTTGGTTTTGTTTTGTTGTTTTTTTTAAACTCACAGGGAAGGTATTTTAACAGGTGAACTACTCCATTCAACATACACTTTTATCGTACTGAAAATATTCTTCACAGTAATTGAACAACTGAAGGACAGCTGTGATCAGGTGGCCCAAATCAGAGACTGTAGGAATCCATGGAGCAAAAAATGTTTCCTTCAATATTCAATTTTAATTCACAGATTAATTTCCTGATTAATTTCACACAGAAACAGAGACCAGGTTTAAAATAAGACAGAAGTGAGTTGTTAGAAGAAAAGACCACTAAATAATGCCTGTAGAAAACTGAAATTGAAGAGTAAATTAAAAAAAGGAGTTTAAAGTAGTGATGAGTGAAACAAAAGATAAAACCCCCAATAATACTCTGGTTTGAACAAGTTATTTTCTGTCACTATATTCACAATGTCTGTAACTGCTTGAGAAAGTATAAAGTTGTGAGTGAAGACAACTGGACTACTCAGTGGTGCCCAATGACAGGACAAGGGGCAACAGGTATAAACTGCAACACAGGAAATTCCTTCTCAACATGAGCAAAAATTCTTTATTTTGAGGGTGGCAGAACACTGGAAGAGGCTGCCCAGGGAGGGTGTGGAGTCTCCTTCTCTGGAGATAGTAAAAATCCACCTGGATGCATTCCTGTCCATCCTGCTCTGAGTGACCCTGCTCTTGCATGGGGTTGGACAAAATAATCTTCAGAGGCCACTTCCAACCCCGACCATTCTGTGATTCTGTTCAGTGGATTCAAATCAAATGTTATGAAATAGGACCAAAATAAGCCACACACTCTAGAAGTGGGATGAACTAAGTTTTTTCATTATGTTTACTGCTTGGAAGAGGTATTCCATTTTGCAGTAAATGCAGAAGGTACCACTGAACCATTAAAACATCTAAGATATTTTTTTCTTTTTAAAATGAGACAGGTTACATTCAGAAAGGATGTAGCAGAATTAACCTGAATCCATGTGACTTAGTGAGTTTTTCATATAAAGGGTTACCTCTTTCTGTTGTGGCAATATATATTAGTATATCAATTAACTCACCGACACCATCCAAAGCTGTTGCTACAATAAGGAGTATGTGAAGAAGAGTAAGTCGAAACTGTTGGGGAATTGTAGAGTCAGTGAAAAGCAGTTTATTTGGATCATAATCAAAATTGTACAATACCAAGCATCTTCCAAAGCAACAAAGTCATTGAAGTGGTTTTCTTTCTGCAGTCTCAAATCAAACATTTCTGCTGTTTGCAGTGATTCTGCTGTTTGCATTCCAGTCTCTTTGGGGGCCTCCAGTTCTCTGGTCAGCAGCTTCACCTTAGAAAGGAGGAGAATAAGACTTAAACATTCTAATAAGAGCCTGATGTAGCCTAATTTTTTTAAGAGGTCCATAATCCTTAATCAGTTGAAGTGCTCATATCAGCTCCAGAAACAAAGTAGTATAGGAAGTCGTGAGGTGATTTATTTTAGGGGAGAGGCGGGGAGGGGGGGGGAAGAATGAGGGGTGTGTAGTTCTTTTGTTTGTTCCTGAGTGGGTTTTTTTAATTTGTAAGTAACATTTTGTGTCGTATAAGCATTAGATCAACAAAGCACTTTAAAACACCTTCCCCATAAGCTATAACCTCTGCTATTTAGATTTCTACTCCCATATTACTGCTAAATACCCACTTTATATCCTCCTCCTACACCTATTACCTCATTAACATTAATTCTGCACACTACCTCTTCCTTTTACAAAGTTTTTTTATTCTTTGACTTCTTGTCTTCCCCTGCAGCTGCTCTCACCCTCACTAATACAGGGGGTAAATAACCACAGATGACCTCTCCTTCCCTTGCTTAACATTTCCACCACCAATTCAGGTGCAAATAATATATATAAAAATACAAGCAGTATTAGAAACTGAAACAGCATTAGAAATATCTAATCAAGTCTGAAAATCACACAGATTAAAGGTTTCTTCCAAAGTACTATCAGAATTATACTGCATATCACAAAGTAACCAATATGTGCAAATTTACATTTAGTATGCATACATGCATTTGCAGTTTCTTCGTGCGCACTGAGTCAACAGCAGTTGGTCAGGTAATCTTTATAGTTTAAGACTGTAATAAAGCAAATTAATTTGAGGTCCATTACTACAGCACCGTCTTTTAAAGAAGGCACAAGACAGGACACAAAAACAAAACCAGGAACTAAACTCCAGTTGTGTCAACACTGAAGTGCAGGAACCTATGGATACTACCAATAAGAGAGCTATGGATTTTCCAGAAATTAAACTGTTGCAGCGAGCAGCCATTCATGTGCTCAGACTCATGAAGTATGAAAAAAAGTGTTTATGAGATACTACTTCCAGGAGTTCAACTGAAAACAACAGGATGAGGTCAGAAGGGATTTTGGCTAATCAATGCAATATATTGTGTTGATTAAGGGGAAGACTGCAAAGACACCCAATGGCAAGAATGTAAAATGTGCTGCTTTGGTTATGTCATAAAGAATGGAGATGTCACACTAGAGGAAACAAAAAAAAAAGTTAGGAGAAATAGCATGTATTAGTTGACATGCCTTTATGCTTGCATAAAGTAGTTACCAGCTTTATCATTACAGTTTAACCACACAACACAGAAAGATAACTTCTAAATCAAGCCAGTTTTCAAGTGTTGTTCAAGTGAGAAGTGCTCCTACTCCTTTGGGTAGGTTCATAAATTGTATTTGGGAAACCCTTGGGTAAAAGACTCCTGGATGAAGATGGATTATTCTAGCAGGACTACTATGCTAAGGGCAGTGAGATTTGGATTGGCAGGTGTTGGGTACAAGATCTAATTGCCTAACAATCTCTTTCACCACTTCCATTTATGTTATATATTGGTTTGGTTGATGGGACAAAAATTAACCATTCTGGTTCAAATGATTAAACACATTCATATGTAAATAATTAAAAGTCATTTTAATATCAAATAAATGTTTATACAAAAACAAAGAACGTTTTGTTGTTCTTTAAAGTTTGTAATATATATCTAGAGGTGGTATAATGCCCCCTTAAGATCTTAAGGTATCAATGGTCAAATTTCACTGCAAGATTATTCTTTTATGACAAAATGATAGCAATACAAGAAAAAACACCTTGCAACTAGGAGTATGACAAACAATGTACATTTATCCATCTTGCCTAAGGCAGCTTCTGCCCAAGGCAGTTTGAGATGCTGACCTTTCCTTCAGTATCAAGGTTAACAAATTTAGCAGTGTGCTGTCTACATAAAATCACTTTACACAATCTCAGATTACTAAATAGATTCGCAACAGTCCCTTACAAGGGGCAGCTGCCAGACAAGCAAAGCAACAGCTACTATACAAGTAGTGCGTGATTTTCTAAGCTGTCATTACAAATCTTAGCAATTTAAGCAAAAAAAGACAAAAAAATATGCTTATACAACTATAGCAATGTTAAACCAAAATGTTCAATTAAAAAATAATAATTTAAAAAGCATTGCTAGATGGCACTACAGCAACACAACATTGTTTCTCCATATTCTCATACCTGTTTCTGACAAGCAAGCTCTCCTTCTGGTTTTTGGATTTTTCTCTCCACGTGATGTTTCAGGTTCACAGACTCCTCATGCTGATGATCTATGTGACTGTTCCTAGAGCTATAAACAAAAATAACCCAAATTTATATTACAGAGCATCACTGGTGACCTAATGAGGCATACATATGTAACTATAAACACAAGATGCTGTAGTTTCCTAAAGAAACAGTTACCATAAAATTTCTTCTCGTAAGTCAGTTGAAACCAACTACAAAAGTATATGCCATTTCTCAAAACTATACTTCAAAAGTCAGCTGCACATGAAATATCAAGAATCTGCTGAAAAGTAATGCAAGACTTCCACTTAAGTACATCAGAGTTCTTCCTCCACCCCAAAATTTCTGTTACATAAGAAGAAATTGCAAAACAAGGGTTGCCCAGCAGAAATCTGAGCTTTTAGATACATTTAAAAATAGAAGCAGCTCTATATCTTTTCCTCTCCTTCCCCCAGTATTTTTATTTACTATCAACAAAAAACGTTTCTCTGATACAGTGGAAGAAAACCAGTAAGGCCAGCATTTCCAACAAATCTGAACAGCTTTTACTGCTACATGACCAGTAAGTTCTCTAATGACACACTGAACCTTTACAAGCTTTGGATTCATCCCTGCAAGCCTCAAGGGGCTCTGTGCTGCCTATTACACAGCCAAATAGATCTGAATGGGTATCGTGCAGTTCTGCAACCTTCCCATGACTTTCAACACTATTATTACAGCTCCTTTATGTAGCTGAGTGACCGCTGCATTTGGTTAGATAAGGCTGATCATATAATAACTACATAGACAAAACTGCAAGCTAGAACTTCAGAGTCACAAACAACTAAATACATATTCACTTTCATACTCTGCTAGATTTTGCTTTTGAATTTGCACTTCACCTGAATTAATCCAAACCTCTACCCAACACTTATGCATATAAATAAAGTCTAATAGAAGTGTTGTCTCAGTGCAGTCTAGACAGGCACTTTTACACCTCCCTCGTTCATCCCACAACTCTCCAGGGCAAGGTAGATCAGAAGAATAATTGCTGTACTGCTCAGTGATCAGTATCCAGCCCAGCCTGGCAAAGAGGCAATGCTGGGTGTAAAAGACTCAAACTCCTCCTTCCATTCCCAAAGGATATGGCTCCATTATAAAATTCCTGAACTGGCTTTAAATGAATTTGCATAGGCTCCAGAGCCACAGTAACATCAGTCAGTCACTGACCTTTGAGGAATTCCAGATCAGTGTCCAGATCACTTCTAATAACTAAAATGAATTATTTAAAACTTATGCAGCCATCTCTACATTATAAATACAGTTTGACCCAGAACACTTTACAGTAGTCACTGTTTTAAACAGAGAATAACCCCAAAGATACTGTTATAGCTGAAGATAGTAGTTACTAGCCAAGAATGATGTGCAGACAGATCTCAAAAAGTATTTATTCCCCATCCCCCAACCACACAAGTTTTAGAAGTCTACATGGAATAATAAAAATTAGTCAGAATGGCCAAGCCAAATGAGTGCATTGCTTTAACTATCTTCATATTTAATTGGCTGTATTAGTCATAAATCTTGGTCCTGTGACTTGATATGCCCAGACTTCTTTCCTTCACAGAGGCCTATCAGAGAAGGTGGGACAAAATGTATTTAAGAGTGCACAAACGCAACTCCCAATATAGCACAACAACATAGCAATTAATGCCCAGTAACCTTAGATACTATTATTGACAATGATTGATACCATTATAATTTGTCTCCTCGCATAAACAGAAGACAAGTGCATCTTGATACAGGAGACATATCACAATAGTTTAAGGCTAATCTTCTGTTGCAGAGGATTTTCAGCACCCAAGGAAAAAGCATTTCCTTCTGACAAGTCCTTTTCTGTTCCCCGCACTACCTTTCCCTTACAACCATACTATTTCCACACAGTCTTATTGTCTCCCCAACATATATCCTTGTGAATTATGTAGGGACATGCTGTACGTTTAAGAGCATCCTCACTTAATGCTACCCTTTCTCTAACACATTGCCAGAAATCAGGTAAGTTACTGTGGAAGCCAAGGCACAGGAGCTATAAAGACAGCCCAAGTCCCTTCTGTTAGTCCTCACTCTGTTCACGTTCCAGGCGTTCCTCTGTCAGAGCAGATAATTGTATCTCCATGTGCAAACTGTATGAATGATGTTATTGCTTTATCCCAATCCAAATATATCTTTGAGAAACTAAATTTCTCTTTTCCTGCATACCATTCTAAGGAAGTCACATCTCACCTGCAGAACTGTTCCAGCTCTAACTTATGTTCTTCAATGTGTTTTTGATAGTGATAATAAAGTTCACATCTTTTTCTTCTCTCCTTGAAAAGCATTTGCTCCACTTTATCCAGTTGTATTCTAAGATCACTAATCTCTGCCAGTTTAGCATTTTCAGATATTTTCAGATGCGTGACTGTGACATCATAGTGTTCTAATTCTTTATCTCTCTCTTCTAAAATTCTTAGGTTATAGACAAAATCTTCTTTCAATCTGTTAAATTTTTCACGCATGTCTTGGAGTTGCTTTTTGACACCTTGCAGCATTTTCTTTTGACACAGGGACTGGCAAGTGTGTAGCTCTTCCCCTTCTTTTTCTTTCCACCGAAGGAGATAATTTAGTTCTTCCTCCATTTGTAACACTTCTATAAATCTGAAACAGGAGCTGACAGAAAACAGAAAACAAATCAAGTATGTTGTCACTCCCAATCTACTGCATAGCTGATAATTAGTGAACTTTAAAGTCCTCAACATAAAAAACTTCTTCCTATATCCAGTCTAAATCTACCCTCTTTTAGTTTAAAACCATTACCCCTTGTCCTATTGCAACAGGCCCTGCTAAAAAGTTTGTACCCATCTTTCTTATAAGCCTTCTTCTTCCTGTAAGTCTTCTCCTACCACAGTTACTCGTGGGACTACAAAGCCACTGTTCTGTTCACAGTTAAATCCACCTTTAAGTTACTTTTCAGAAAGGCCAACAGGTATAAGGAAATAGCTTTATTTCAGTAATATATCAACTGCGTCTTTAAAACTAAAAAGCAAATTAACAACACAGAGCTTGTGTTTTTACTGGTAAAATCCTTTACCTGCTTCACTCCCATCTCTTCCTATTGTTTATTCTCCATATTTGCCTCATATCTAATTATAAACTCTGTAGAAGAAAACACATTATTTCTAAGCATCATGGTTGCTTTAAATAAAAAGAAACAAATTGTAATTTCTGCTCAGATCTCTCCACAGATTTCCCCAATACAGCTTCTCTCTCTGTACAGTGTTATTCTGTGTCAGTGGTTACAGATAATCCCGTCTGGATAAGCACAGGGATGCAGAGAACAAATCAGACAAACATGCCTTCCAAATAGTGACGCTTTAATCTCTTTAAATGAGAGATTTCCAGATCAGCAAACACGACGCAACATCTCTATGCTAAAAGATGCCACAGTTTAAACCACCTTTTTTTTTTTTCCTTCTTTTTCCTAGAAGAGGACAACTAGACAACTCTAACTCTCTGGATGTGACAAGTATAAAAATAATAAAAAGACCAAGCTTGTTCTTCCCAAGTACACTGAGTAACACACACTGCCCGAGGACACAATGATCTGCTGGTCTTTCAATTCTGCTAGCCTAGAGTTCACATTTATCCCTAAGGCAATTAAAATAAATTATGTTTGCTCTTCATATTCTGCTTCTTGTTGGCAATCTTCAAATTGTGTTACCATGTAAAAAGTAGTATAAGTAGCATCTTCTTCATTTGGGTAAGCAGAAACAGATATTTTTTGTAAAAGTCATTGTCATGGATATTCATGAGCAGTACTGCCTCCCTCCCTATAACATGCAACACTAAGATTTGTTCTTTCTTTATCTCCCTTTCAGCTACTGCTTCTCCAAATGCATCTGATGGCTACCACAGCTATAAAGATTAACTAAATCTGACTTCCTCCCTTCCCCCCCTAAATACATTAAAGATAAAAAAATATCTATGAGATGCTTTCTGGACTCCAGACACTGACAGAAATTATGCTCAGTCTATACGCATTAAGGCATAATGGAAACAGCAGTGTAATTTTAGATATAAATTGCGCCAATTGCCTGGATGTCTTACAAGAATAGCCAACCTATTTAGGATGACAATAAAAGATGACTTAAGAAACAGCATACGTATAAGTGACAACACCTTACAAGCAGCACAGCTTACCCATACAACCTAAACAGCACAGATACCCATTCCAGTCCAACCACTTACTTCCAGCACATCCAGACAGAGGCAAGTGACAGGCACTGCTGTTCCCTCCCATCAGACCCTAACAGGACTCACAGCAGCCTCTTTACCAAAGGAAAGCAGTTGCTTGGCTATAAATCACACACAATTGAACGTGGCGGGCGTATCTGATTCATCAGAGACTTCACAACCGTTGCTATTAAAACACTACTTCAACAACAAGAAGTCAGATGCCGTGTTTGAAGCAGTCACTTTTCAACCAAATAAGGAGAAGGAGGTGATGCTGAAAAACATTTCAGAGTAATACTTGAGAACATTCAGACTTCCACACAACCCCTATTTGTCAAAGAGATGTAAAGTTTTAAAATTTTGTCCAAAGTCTAAAGAAGCTCCTCTCTTCCTTGCTATCCTTGTAACATTTCCTTATTGTACCAAGAATAAGATGCCCATAACAGACCAGCAGAACTACTAAACCAGGATTGCTCCCCTTCCTTTCAAAACTACAGAAAAGGGGAAGAGCAGGAAAATGCCGCACAGGCAGTATCAGTTAATTATCTCTAGCCACAACTGTTTTCCATGATTAAGCAGTAACAGACAGAACCAATACCACCTGACTATTAGCATAGCCATTTCACTATGTGCTACAGCTACAGTCTGAAGTTGAGCCACACCATCGTTGCAAAAATAAATTATTTTTTTTTTTTAAAAAAGGGAAAACCAACCATACTTGTGTGTTGTCTCTCTTTACTGCCAGTAGCTGGTTTGCTATTTACAAGTAAGATTAGACATATGAAACAGCAAACATACATCGCGCGTTATATAATCTGATGAGAATAGATGAAATTTAGCAGAAGCTGGGGGATGGGACAAGGACGAGTAACATACCAGAGAAACCTGGAGTGTCAGGTACTGAGCAGGGACAAGAGACAGCCCCCTGGCCATGCACATGGGGGTCTATGCTGCAAGGTGTATGACAACCTGATGGCAGGCTCTGCCATTAGGCAGGACAGACAGAAGAGTAGGAGGCAGAAGAGACTGCATCAGACAAGGTAGGGTGGAAAGAAACATTTAGTCCTGGGACTGAGAAATGAGAACCTATTCTTAGAGAGTGTCCAGGAATGTAGACAGAGGGCAACACACCATGAGTCCCCAGAGCAAATACCTTCAGGGATGGCAGGAAGGGACAGCCACAGGGATGGAGGATGGAAAGGCTACACTGGCCAGCCAGGGCCCGAATCCTCTGTGGGACTAGAGGGCTGTACACCCTCAGTGCAGGGAGGGAGAGGAAGACATCATCGAGTGGGAACGCGCTGCCAGGGCAGCAGCCAGCGGGCAGATCCCGGGAGGAGGGCCGAGAAGTCCCATGGAGGGCCCAGAGGGTCGGACACCCCAGGCAGAAGAGCGGACGGCGGGCAGACTGCCGGGCCCGAGTTCCTCAGAGGCAGGCCGTGGCGAGGAGCACGGTAGCAGAGGCAGCACTCGGTAGCGGGGGCGGAGGGCAGCGGGTCCCCCGCGAGAAGAGGGCCGCGTCGGAAGCGCTGCGCGGCCTCTGGGGCCTCCCGATGGCGCCCGCGGAGCGGCCCCGCCGCGCCCCGGCTCCTCCCGGCAGCAACCGGCGGCTCCTCCCGCTCCGGGCGCAGGCCGCGTCTCGCGGGCAGCGCGGCGCCGTCACCATGGCAACCGCGGGCCCGGGCTGGCCTGGCGGGGAGTTCCGCCCATGCCCCCCAATCGGCGCTCGGCCGGCCCCGCCCGGGATAGCCGGTCCTGGGGCCGCCCCCTTCCCGCTCAGCCAGCGCCTCTCGCCTTCCCCCGCCCGCGTTCACTTCCCGGTACCGCGTGTTACTCCGTTCCACCGTCAGCGCTGACGCACCGCAGCTCTACCACAGCGCGCCTTCGCGCCCCCGGCCTGTTAATAACGCACATCCCCCCCCAAAACACAGCGAACGCTTGTTTCATACTCTCATTTTCCTGAACTCTGTGGATCAAACTGCTTAGTTTTACGCATTTTCTCTCTAGGGTAGCTCGGGGGGGAGGTCTCGGCCCAGCTGGTGGGAGTGGGAGCGAACAGGAACAAACTCCCCATTCCCTCCTGAACCGCATTGTGTGAAAATCTTTAAAAAAAACCCCAACCTTGTAAAACAAGCCAACTGCAACACCAGATCATGCTGCACAGATGAGGTAAGTTCTGCTGCTGAGGCATTTAATAATTTAAAAATGTATGTATCCACTAACCCAGCCGACATTGCCTACGTGAGGCCGAGGAGCCGCCGGAGCGAACGGGCCGGAGCGCAGGGTTTCCCTGAGTCACCGGGGATGACTTGGCTCCTCTAGAAATCATGAGGCAAACTTCCTGTAACGCTCTCACTTCTTCGTGTTCCTAGGCTATACAAACAGCTTTGCCAGGTGAGAGACCTTTCAGAAGCCCGAACGTTGCATGAATTATACCCAAGGTACACTAAAGAAAATACACTATTATCAGTAGAATCATAGAATGGTTAAGAGTTGGAAGGGACCTTAAAGATCATCTAGTTCCAACCTCCCTGCCATGGGGTAGGGGGGTTGGACCTAGATGTAGTTCTTAAGTATCTTTCCTTAGGTCACCAGAACAGAACTCTATTTCCTAAACCCCTGTCATCCAAAGAAAATTGGGTCTTATTTCCATCAGTAACTATTATTGAAAATTAAATCAGAACTAATTATTTGACTTTTGAAATAAATCTTGTTTCATTTAGCTCCGTGAAGCGTATCTACGTATAATTTCAGAATGCTACAATTACTAAAGGGATTTAGTTCATTTGTTTATATGAATCACCTCTGATTTAAAAATACAACAGTGAAATATGGCCTCAAATGATTTCCCAAATCTGAGCACACAGAAATTATCATGCAAGTCCCAGCATAATTTATACTCTGTGAGTATATTTATACTCTGTGAGTATAAATTAGATTAGAGAGTGGACCTCTCGAATCAGTCATCAGAATCAATCCATAGCAGGTGAATGTCCAAATCCATATGCCGTGCTGACTGGTGGGATATATTTCCCTATGTCTTACCCCAGAGTTGCCCAACCTATCAACCACGTGATCTTTTGCAACCCTTCCTCAGCCCTACTTTTCAAATCAGCTGTCATCTTCTCCAAAGCACCTTCAGACAATCTCTAGTCACATAGTTAAATGCATATCGGTTCCCCAAATGAGTAACTTATGGCTTCTAGTGATTCACTAGTGCCTGAAACGGGTAAATTTTAATCTTAACGATGAGTCAAAAAGATTACAGTCTGCACAACATGGACTTTGGGATCAATGTAGAAACCTGCACACACCTAAACTAAATGCAGAAAATGCCCCTGTTTCATAGATGGAAATGAAAGGAAATGTTTTTTTCCCTTTTAGCAAAAATGAAGAGGAATTTAGAAGAGAGAGACAGACTTTCTGTTCTTACCAAACACTATTGAGTTCAGTAAGATTTAGGTTAAAGGTAGATTTTAGCCACCTTTAGAGCTACCTTTAGTCTGAATTCAAGTCTTTGGCCCCATCAGTGCCCTCTGAAACAGCAACTCTTAGAGGTAGCTTCACAAAGAAAGAAAGAAAATGGATCCACTCTCTGAAGATGCTGCATTTTAGAGAGGAAAGCAGGGTATATTCTGGCTACAAATATACTACTAGGCTCAAAAGCACTTTTAAGCTACCCACAAGTCCAAAGACCATGTCCAACTCATCATGGCCCAACTCCATAACAAGCCAAGATGCAGGGTTACACAAACTATATATCCTACCACCCTCATTCTTCTTGCCATGGAACAGTAGTTGCACAAGACACAGCCCACACAAAAGCCATGGCACACTCCAAAGATGCTTACCTGGACAATCAGAGGAACGGAATTATGAGAAACATCATGCAGGGACTCAGTAAGTAAAGATGGACCTAGGCTACCTTGACAAAATACAGAAGTTAAAATGTGATTCAGAAAAGTCTTTCTTTCAAGCGCAGCTTTCCTTCAAATGAATAAATTTATTCCCATAGAACTCAAGGAATGTATTTGGTATACAGTATACAAACAACGAGTATAAAAAAATCAAAACTAACATTTTAAAGATTATCTTCTAAGTAAAAGTGGCCTAATTTACAGCTTGCAAAGGACTCCAGGGTAATTTTCGATCTCCTGTAAAATTTGGGTGCTCTTACTTAGGACCTAAACAACACATTTAAACTCCAGTTTCATCCAGGCTAGAAGAACTTGATTTCCATGTCTCTCTTTTCCATGTCTACCTGTATAACAACTGTGGGTTCATAGTTTTTAAGACTATACACATCTGTGTACGTACAGTTCATGTTTCTCAACTGCATCTGGACAGTCATATAAAAAAGACCTTTATTTTCATACTTGCTTTAGAAAGAAGCTAAACATTACTGAAACCTCAACTTTGAATATTACTGGCCTTTCTGCAATAAAGATCTTACAAGGGCTCTTTGTACGCCATGATCTGCTACATTTGCTTTTTGAATCAAAGGCAGAGGTGTGTGCACTGCACAGTTAACCGTGTATGAAACCATTCTATATGTTCAACATTACTGTTAACATTCTTAAAAACACTGCAGTGAAAATCCATAATTAATACAACAGACTCCATCCAAGTACAAATAAGAAAACATAGCCTTAAAACCAAAATATCTATAACAGCTTAATAAGAATAAATGTATACAGGCACTTTTAAGCTAACATTTGGGGCTCATAAACTGCAGGAACAGCAATGAGTACAGCCGGAATTTGTGACAGGAAGCAACAACCACCCAAAACTGTTACGATACACAGAAGCATTTCTACAGAAGCACACAGGAGGTGCTAAGGAAGACATTTGTAACCAGAAGCCTGAGAAACAAAGCTTTGCCCTCACGTCAGCTACCTTCTTCCTCTTTATACTCTGCAATAACAATATTCCGGCCACTTCTCCTTTTTTGAAAGCCTGATTGGGTAAAAATTCCCAGCATTCTCTGATCGTCTTTACTGGTGTGAATGGCAAACAGTTGTTGGATTCACTATATTGGTCTGGTTTTAACAGAAACAATCTAGGAAGAACCCCATGCACTCACACCGCCTGGGAGCCAGCCAGCCATAATGCTGAGGGTCCTGGGGGACAATGAACCAGCCAGCAATGTGCTCTTCAATTCAGAACCCACAATACCAGTAGCCTGCCTTGCCCTAACAGTGCAAAATAAAAAAATAACAGATAAAGTCAAATTAAATATCTAAATAAAGAACACACCGGGATCCTTATTTATTTGGAAACTATTAAGGAATTATGGAGTGAAGGACTTTTTAGTGGAGAGTTGGTGGAATCTCATGTCTAAGTATAACCCAATGACAGTATACTTTCCTATTAAGAATCCTCTTTAGCAAGGAATTAAACTGACACTTTCACAGTCTACTCAGGTCCAAGAATTTGCCTATTTTAACGATTCTTCATGAGATCAATAAAACTTTGAGAATATCTATAATATGTGCTATACTTATAGATGAACAATACTAAGATGCAGACCTTTGTTTAATTCAGTTAGAACTGTAAAGAAGAATTTTTCAACGCTCTCTTCATAATTAGAGCCCTTAAATCACTGTGAGTTCTCTTTGCTGCACTTAATATTCCCTCTACCCATAAGTGTACTGCAGCATATTTAATGCTTAAACACAAGCAACATACCTCCACCTAACAGATAGGGGGTTTGTGCCTTCCTCCGAGTTCCAAGTGTTTATGAGGTTATCCAGATTATGTGCCGGCTTCTGCAAGCACAGCATCTCTGTGTTTTGCCCACTTACACTGCTGCCTTGTTGAATACTGAATCAAATCCAACGATCTGGGTGCTGATGTTGGGAGGGGATCATTTACCCTGGCACGTCATCCTCTCTGAACACATATCTTTCAGAAAATGCATTCTTCCAAAACAATAGGAGCTGTCAACTCCAAAAGTGAGACCACAGATGACAGTCAGTTTTGTCAACAGCTCATGGACATCTACTTTTGAAAAAGAGACCAACTGCAGTGACACTCTTCTGTCTCTAGAAAAAACAACAACACTGACCTCTTAAATGGCATGTGTGTTCTACAACTGAACACTAAACAGAGGGCACATGTTGGGCTCTGCTGACCAGGCTGCAGAGATGGAGGCTTTGGTAGGGGCCATGTTGATGGATGCGATGAACACACCAGTTCTCTTTTTTGTCTTTGTAACATGTTTGGTTAACACCTCTTTCCTTATCCAGCTTCCTATATCATTTGAGTACCTATAAGAGATACTGACGGTTTAAGTATTTTGCCGACTTCACTTTCACTGTTACTCCTCTCTATTCCTAGGCACATTTCCTGTCCCTCCTGAAAATATCTCCACAAAGTACACGCCTTTAAGGTTTGCATTAAAAATTCTACTGGTGGCTATACATTTCTCTGATGTAGTGATTCAAGTAAGGTGGAGTAACAAAACAGAAGGTTTTGCAGGGTGGAACTGTCCTCCTTTAGAAATTAGTCATGGGTGGGGTCATGACAAATAAAACTGTCTCCCTCTCAAAAATGGTAGGAGCTTTTCCTGTCCTTTGGGAATGGAGATCATACATCCTTTTCCTGGAGGAATTACCCAGATTACCTGTAAAGACATGCAAAAATGTCTTCAGCTGCTCAACTCCACCAATTTTGCTGGGCCTCAGGCACTGCACTGCTTGATTCAGAAGTTTCATGAGGATCAGTGGGTTTTGCTCTTCTGCAATTACCTTCAAGTAGCTTGTAAGCGAATGGCCTAAATTCAGGTAATGGCAGACAGTCAAAAACTGGTTTTACTGATCTTTAAGATTAGCAATGTATGTCTCTCTGGGTGTATGCTATCTACCCAAAACAAACCACCCAGCCTTGCTCATCTTGCGATGAATCACTAAGCAGGTACAAATGGGTACTAGACCAGAACTGAATCAAAAGCCAAAGCAAATAAAACATGTAGCACAAAGAAAGAACACTTCTGTGGCGTCAAAAGAGTTTGAGATGCTCCCTCTGTATTACCTGATTTCAGCAAGTAGCTTCTGAAATATTGGAAGCTACTAATCTGTGCATCACCATAGCTCTCACAAGACAATATTGCACCCTCTTCTAGTTAGAGCTCTACCCCTAGTGCATCTCCACACACAGGTGGCAGGAATCACAGAATCATTTAGGTTGGAAAGGGCTTTTTAAATACCTCCAGGGATGGTGACTCCACCACTTCCCCAGGCAGCCTCTTCCAATGCTTGACAACAATTTAGTGAAGAAATTTTTCCTAATATCCATCCTAAACCTCCCTCGGCACAACTTGAAGCTATTTCCTTCCCCTTCAGGGAGTTGTAGAGAGCGAGAAGGTCTCCCCTCAGCCTCCTTTTCTCCAGGCTAAACACCCCCAGCTTCCTCAGCCTCTCCTCATAAGACTTATTCTCCAGACCCCTCACCAGCTCCGTTGCCCTTCTCTGGACCCACTCCAGCCCCTCCATGTCTTTTCTGTGGTGAAAGGCCCAAAACTGGATGCAGCACTTGAAGTGGGGCCTCACCAGTGCCCAGAATGGGGGACACACTTGCACCCCATACACTGTATTGCCCGCTGTAAGCACACAGAGGGGTGGAACACCCACCCCTCAACCTCCCAAGCCCCAGGAAGGAGGACTCCTTTTTGTACAGCGCTTTAGAAACCCATCACAGCTTCTAGGGATGCAAAATAACAGCCACACTGACATTCACCCACTTTTGTAATTCAAGATTTGTATTCCCCTCTGCTCCGCCCCGGTGAGGCCACAGCTGAAATACTGTGTCCAGTTCTCGGCCCTCCAGTTCGAGACAGGGAACTACTGGAGAGAGTCCAGTGTAGGGCAACGAAGATGATGGAGGGATTGGAGCATCTCCCTGATGAGGAAAGGCTGAGAAAGCTGGGACTCTCTAGCCTGGAGAAGAGAAGGTTGAGGGGAGACCTTATTAATGCTTATATGTATCTAAAGGGTGGGTTGAAGGAGGATGGAGCCAGACTCTTTTCAGTGGTTCCCAGTGACAGGACGAGGGGCAACG
>JAOQGH010000003.1:32986145-33013596 GCA_025769975.1 Gallinago jamesoni | reverse complement strand
GAGCAACCTGGTGTGGTGGGAGGTGTCCCTGCCCAGGGCAGGGAGGTTGGAACTGGATGATCTTTAAGGTCCTTTCCAACTCTGACCGTTCTATGATTGCTCAGTTTAGACCATCTCCCTCATTTTGGAATGGTACCTTTCTCAACCCAGTGGGGTTCTGGACTGAATTCCAGCCTGAACTGGGTTCCCTGCAGGAAAGTTCATGTTTTATTTTCAATGACCATTATTTAATCCTGAGCTGGGCAGATGTCTGCCATATATAGGTCAGGCTGTATATTCACACACAAGTGTCCTACCTAAAAGGCCTGTGAGGGTCGTAGATAACCAGATATTAGATTCTTCCAACTTCTAGCTGCTCCTTTTTAGAACACGAACGCTCTCCTGTTGTGTACACTGCACCCTCACACCGCACACACCACCCGCAACGCTACCTACCGCCCAACTGAGCCTGTATTAGTTTCCATGGCAACAGGAGGATAATCTCGGGAGTGTGAATCTCCGCAGATTTAACTACATTTGCGCCCTTTTGTTTTACACATCCCCCAAAAGTGTGTGTGCGGGGGGGTGGGGGGGTGGAGAACCCGTTTGGAATGAGAGGAATCTGGAACAAATCCCGAGGGTGGCACCCCGTTCGCCGTGGGGCCAAGGGAGGGATGTAACCCTTTCCCTCGCGGCAGGGCCGAGCTGGCGATGGTCGGGGAGTTCCCTCCTCTCTCGGAGGCTTCGGCAGCGGCCAGAGGAAAATGTCGCCGGTGCGGGTCCAGCGGGAGCTCGCCCGGGGCAGGGCGGTTGGGCGAGTCTCCCCACGGCGGGGGAAGAGCATCTTCCGTTGCGCCCGATGGTTCCGGTTGATGCTGTTTTCCCGCTGCTGTGTCCCCGGTCCCTCGGTGCGGGGAAGGGGGGGGGGGGGGGGGGGGGGATGGATGACGGGGACGGACGAAGGGGACCGATGCCCGCCTGCGCGCGTGCAGCCGCGTCTGGAGAGGATGGCGTCGGAAGGTCCCGTGTGTTGGTTTTGGGGTGATTTGGGGCCAAAACGCGATCTCACTAGAGATGAGGTGAAGGAGAGCGAAGGGATGTCCGTTCCGCCGGCCGGTTTTCCCCCACACCCGCAAGCCCTGCTCTTCCGGGGCCGCAGCCCCTCGGAGGGACCCGTGTGTCCCCACCCCACCCCAGGAGTGCGCCAGGCGTGCGGGGCCCGTCGGGCAGGCGAGAACACACCGCGCTGCGGGGCTCCCCCCGCCGCCCCTTTCCCGAGCTGCGGGGCCGCGGCCTCAGCCCCGCCCGCCCCCGGGCCCCGCCACGCGGGTTGCGGGCAGAGCGCGCGCTCGGCCTCTGGCTGCAGCGGCTCCGCCCCTTCCCCCCCCCCCCCCCCCCCGCCGCCCGGTCACGTCCCGCACGTCTCAGTGCGGCGGCCGCCGGCGCGCGCGCGCCCTGTTGAGGGGAGCGGGGGGGTGGTGTGGTGTGTGCTCGCGCCGCCCGCACGTCAGCGCGGCGGGGTCAGGCGGGGCTGCGGGCGAGCGGGGCCTTGCCCTGGGGGGCCCACCGGCGGCGGGAGCGGTTCCCGGGGGCGTAGGGTTCTTTCGTGAAGGAAGAAGCGCTTGACCGAGGAGCTCCGGGCGGTGACCCGCCTCAGAAGGCAGCGGAGATGGCGGAGGGTGCCCGGCATTGCGGGTGTCGGGGGCTGCCCCTACAGCGCCTCAGGGAGAGGGTCCCGCCCGCCCGGGCCGCGGGAGGAGCCCCCTCAGCCGCGTCTGCCGGGGGGAGGCTGTTCCCGCCTCGCCTATTGCTACCGGCTTTGTGTCGCCACTGAGCGGTTAATACAAAAGAGTAAGAATCACAACAACCCTTCCCCCAACTTCCGAGGAGAAGGATCTGGGGCTCCTGGTGGACAGTGAACTCTCCATGAGCCAGAGATGTGCCCTTGTGGCCAAGAGGGCTAAGGGAGTCCTGGGCTGCGTAGGGAAGAGTGTGGCCAGTAGCTCCACGAGGGTCATTCTCCCCCTCTGCTCTGCTCTGAGGGGCCACAACTGGAATCCTGCGTCCAGTTCTGGGCTCCCCAGTTCAAGAGAGACAGGGAACTACTGGAAAGAGTCCAGCGTAGGGCAACGAAGATGATGGAGGGATTGGAGCATCTCCCTGATGAGGAAAGGCTGAGAGAGCTGAGCCTGGAGAAGAGAAGGCTGAAGGGGGAGACCTTATTAATGCTGACAAGGATCTAAAGGGTGGGTTGAGGGAGGATGGAGCTGGACTCTTTACAGTAGTTCCCAGTGACAGGACGAGGGACAACGGGCACAAGCTGGAACATGGGAAGTTCCACTCAAACATGAGGAAAAACTTCTTTTGTGTGAGGGTGCCAGCGCCCTGGAAGAGGCTGCCCAGGGAAGGTGTGGAGTCCCCTTCTCTGGAGATCTTCAAGCCCCACCTGGATGCTCCTGAGCGATGTGCTCTGGGCAACCCTGCTTTGGAGGGGAGTTGGACTGGATGGTTTCGAGAAGGTCCCTTCCAACTCCCAACAATTCCATGATTCCATGAAATGTGTCTGACAATTTGGAAATAGTGGGAGTTCCTCCTCCTCCCCCTGGGCTCCTTCATCTTCATGTTGTTCATACACAGGAGCTGAGCGGTTTGAATCAGCATTTTCCCTGTTATCATTCATATTACAGAGCTACTGGTGCCATGCAAACCCATGGCTCACCAGAAGCTCAAAGGGATCAATCTTTTCGAGACAGGGGTGCATCAGGGCTGTGTTTCTCAGCAGGGAAAAAAGGAGCCTGGGTGATTTGTCCACTGTTGCTCAAGAATACTTGTGATGCACCAGGATTTTGCATCCAGGTCTCCTAAAGTGAATAGAGTCATCCAGGAACTTCATATAAAAAGGTGGTATAACAAAAAGTCCTGCAGACTGTAATCCAGTAGTTACTGCATATTTCTGAGAGTCAAACACACCCCTGAACTGCTGTAAAGGCTCCGGTTTTTCTGTGAAACAGTGATTTGGTTCAAATCTAGTTTTGACTTTGGTTCAAATCCAGTTTTGACTTTGAGAGAGCCATGAGGGGACGTTCATTTAAAACTACTTTTTAAATTTTATTTTATTTTTCACATGCTTTGTAAGGACTAAACCCGAAAAAGCAATAGTTAAAATTGCACTGAATCTTCAAAATTTGTATTTAAACAGTCCTGTATCTTATTTGTAACTTCAACTGTAACACAATTTCTGCCTTTTTTTAGTGAGATATTTGTACCAATTTGTTTCTTAGGGAACACTCTAGAGGTTCATCATGGGAGCTGTCGTAGCTGATGATGGTCCATCTGGTGTCAAAGCCCCTGACGGAGGCTGGGGCTGGGCCGTCCTTTTTGGCTGCTTCATCATCACAGGATTCTCCTATGCCTTTCCTAAGGCAGTTAGTGTCTTCTTTAAAGAACTGATCCGGGAATTTGGCATTGGATATAGTGACACTGCATGGATTTCCTCCATTCTGTTGGCCATGCTTTATGGAACAGGTAGGCGGTTCGTTGGTTGTGAAACAGTATTGCATCATACAGTTATGTTTGTCAATCACACGACTGTTTCCAGTGTGAATCATGACTGTGTATCAGTACTTGTGTGCAAGTAAGGCATTTCAAAGAACTACAATTAATCACATAAATCCAAAAGTTATTTAAGCACATCCAGCTTGCATATAAAATTAAGTTTGTAACTCAGTAGCTATTCAAGACAATGAAAAAGAAAAATTGCAGGGCACTCTGAAGATGAAAAAGACCAAATATTTGGCTGTAGAGGCAAGAACACTCTTTCGGATTGGCCTGACAGGATGGACAAAGTACAGATAGAATCATAGACTCATTTGGGTTGGAAAAGACCTTTAAAATCATTGAGTCCAACCATAAACCTAACGCAGCCAAATCCACTGAAGAAATGCAAACTGACATAAAACCAATTGCAAAAATTGGTTTATCTTAACAACTGTAACCTGCTCTTCTTGCCTAGGTCCGCTCTGTAGTGTGTGTGTCAATCGCTTCGGCTGTCGCCCTGTCATGCTGGTGGGTGGCCTTTTTGCCTCCATGGGGATGGTGATCGCCTCCTTCTGCACGAGTATCGTTCAGATCTACCTAACTGCGGGTGTGATCACTGGTGAGTAGTGTGCGTGGCTGAAGATGAATTAGCTTCAATGTTTTAGCTTTAGGTTGAAGCTTGGTACAAGCAACAAATATCTAAATTATCACGACCATCTAAATGGGCTTTCATAAAGATGGCAGGTAAATGGGGAATAAACTTGTTTGTTTTTTCACGAACATTAATTTTTCTGGTATGTTTAATAGCTGCTGGTGTAATCGATGAAGAGTAACCCTAGACTATAAGAATATTATGGAGGTGGAATGCTTGTACAAATGTTATCTTAGAATTGTGTTATCCACTTGAAATAGAACTCTTAAGTCACGAATCAGAAAAACTGTAATTAGAATTTTTTTGATAGTGACATTGAAGGCAAGTATTAATTTCTCTGTACCCTCTGTTACAGGTCTGGGCCTGGCACTAAACTTTCAGCCTTCCCTGATCATGTTGAACCGTTACTTTGACAAACGCCGTCCCTTAGCCAACGGGCTATCTGCGGCTGGGAGTCCTGTCTTCCTTTGCGCTCTCTCGCCGCTGGGGCAGATACTACAACACGAGTACGGCTGGAGAGGAGGATTCCTTATACTGGGTGGGATGCTGCTCAACTGCTGTGTATGTGGAGCTTTAATGAGACCTTTGGAGCCACCCAAAACATCTGAAGCTACCAAAGAAGCAGCTGAGAAGAAAGCAAAGAAAAAACTGCTGGATTTCAGTGTGTTTAAAGACGGTGGTTTTGTAATCTACACGCTAGCAGCATCCATCATGGTGCTCGGCCTCTTTGTTCCCCCAGTTTTTGTTGTGAGTTATGCCAAGGATTTAGGGTATCAAGACACCAAAGCAGCTTTTCTTTTGACTATTCTGGGGTTCATTGATATCTTTGCTCGGCCTATTTGTGGAATGGTAGCTGGGCTTAAATGGGTTAGACCGCGCTGTGTCTACCTCTTCAGTTTTGCTATGATTTTCAATGGTTTTACAGATCTCATGGGTTCTATGTCTGTTGATTATGCTGGCCTGGTGGTCTTTTGCATTTTCTTTGGCATTTCTTACGGAATGGTAGGCGCTCTTCAGTTTGAAGTTCTCATGGCTATTGTTGGGACTCAGAAGTTTTCCAGCGCTATCGGCTTAGTGCTCCTGGCAGAAGCTATGGCTGTTCTTATTGGTCCACCATCAGCGGGTAAGTATTCCCTTTAGTTCAGAATTCAAAACCATTTGCATGGCATCCGTGTACACAAATTGTATAAGGGAGCAGAGGAAAAAGCCAACACGAGTCACTCGAAAAGTGCGTATAGGGCTAGTGTAGCACAGGCTTCAGTGACTGTTGGCAGGTACAGTCTGAAACGGTTCGAGACAGGGTGAAATGAATCTTTCCCTTCTTGGATGTCTCTTAGGATTGGTTGAATTGCCATCTGGAGATGATGCTTCTCCTCCACTGAAGGCCTGCACTGGGCCTCTTATTAGTAGATGGCTAATATTGTATGAGATGAGTTTTACACACACTGTGAAGTTCAGACCTCTTTGGAGTTGGGATTGAGAATATGAAACCTGTCAATTTTCTTGGGGAAGTACTAGGATAGACTCTCTGTAGTACTATGGAAGTACTAGGATAGATTCTTTATACCCATGGCAGATTTGGAGGAGGAAAGAAAACATCATAAGGAGGAAGAAAAAAAAATAATCTTACAAGGAGGACTAAAACTGGCCTGGTTTAAGGAAGTTAGACTGCTCCAATTGCATGTCTCACAACCCAAGAATAAGTGGACGTTACAAAATATTCAAATTCATTAATCTGAATTAAAAATTGCAAATTAATTACTAATCAAAGAACATAAATTTTACAGACCCTGAATTGAAAGAAAACACAATCCACCCCAAACCCACCAGTTCACTGCCATAAAATGTTTACTATTTACACCAGACATGCATCAAGTATCTTTATTGTGACAGAACCCCCTCATGAAAAAAGCAGTCCCATGCACAACTTCCTTCAATCTCCAGGTTTGGAGAGGCGCAGGTTTCCCAGCCTCCCTTCCTGTTCTTTCACCTCCACCTCACGACCAAAGCATCAGAATCAGACTCCAGACTTCCTATGAAATAAGATTTGCATCTTAAGCAGACAGGGCACTGCCTGTGTAAGGAGATCTATATGAAGGAAATGAGATAATGCGAGAGGACGCGGATGATACAGATCCCTGCCACGGGTGCACACATTTCGATCTGAAACACATGGCATTTGTCTCAGCTCTTGCATATGAAGGCAGAGCTGGTTCTATTCCAGTTGAATGGCATGACTCTGTGTGTGCAGGGAAGTGTGTGGTTTGGGATGTGAATGCTAAACGGAATTGAAATAATTAAGAAATATATCATTATAAACTTGTTAAAATACTAGTCGTACTACTATGTCTACTAAAAACCTTGCTTAGATCATCATGGTACTTCTAGACAGTCATTTAAATGTTGTAAAAAAGCAGGAAAAAAATCAATTGCAAGACAATAACTTTTGTTAATTACCCATAATGTTGTCTTTTTCAGGAAAACTCTTGGATGCAACAGGAAGGTACATGTTTGTTTTTATTATTGCTGGAATTGAAGTTACCACCTCAGCACTCGTATTGGCCTTGGGAAATTTCTTCTGCATTAAGAAAAAAACAGAAGAACCACATACAAAAGATGAAGCAGCAGAAAGAGAGGAATTAAACAAATCTGAAGACAAAACTCCTGAAGATGCCAAGGTGGACTCTATTGAAGTGGAGCAGTTTCTGAAAGATGAGCCTGAAAAAAATGGTGAAGTTGTAACTAACCCAGAAACGTGTGTGTGAGCCTGACAGGACACCGACAAAGTGTTTAGAAAAGAGTTTTTTTCAACACTATTTATTTTAGAAATAGAACTAGTTTAGGGCTGGGCCATCTGCTTTATTAACTGGAGGCCGTTTAGCTCATCAGGCATCTCTGGAAGCCGATGTGCTAGACTACCTTTTATCGGAAAATTAGCTTTAACAGTAAAAGGTGGAGTATCGTGGTTATACTTTTGATGTAAACTTAAAAAGCTTTTATAAACACAAGTAGAGTCTTGCTATGCATCACCAGAAACTGCTCACTTGGAAGAGATACAGGAAGAAATATTTTTTAAGAAAAGTGGAATCGTGTGTTTTCAGACAATAGTGGTGAAATCGCTGTGCTTGCTGTGCGGCTAAATATAATTTCCCTTTCTCTGTTCTTTGTGAAGGGGAAAGAGTTTGAGATGGAGAAAAATCTCAGGAACTTAAAGGTCTCCATTAGGTTTTTGAATTTCTTATTTTTTTAGATTTTTAGATTAATTGGCTCAGCCCTAATTTAATTTTGATATCTGTTACTTTGATTTATGTAAATGTATTTCTGAGTTTTGTCAAAAACTGTAATCTTTGTAATTATCATCCGGAAATACTGTACGTGGGAAGGCACATTACAGATATTGTCCTCAGCAGATCACGCAAGTGGTATTCCCAGGTAGTACTAAAAAAAAAATTAAAAAATAAAAAGAGCAGAATGGATCCTGGCAGACCACAAGCAACCCAAGTCAGCCTACTTTTACATCCCCAGTTTTCAGCTCAGTTTTCCTGCAGCACTGAAAAATAGTATAAAATGCTACAAGTAACATGGAGAAGACAGATAATATGTTTAGTAGAATTTTCTGAAAGACTGTCCATTTTGTATATAAAAGAAACAGTGTAAGTTTCCAGGTGACCTATAAAATAGAGTAGGTAGACTTAGGGAAAGGACTGGACTATTTTGAAACCTTAGCCATCTTTAAAATGCAACATAGGAAGGTCTTTAATTTTTTTTTTTTTTTTTTTTTATTTACCCCACTTCCCTGTCCTTGTGCTTAATCCATGGGTGTTCAAGGTGCCATTCTTGCTGGTTGAGGAAACACGGTAGAACTGTTGATGATATTTCTGACAGCAATGCCTAAGGACCAGGTGAGAATGGGGTCAGCTCTGCTTCTCTTTTCACAGACAGAACAGGGAGTCTCTGGTCAGTCTTTAAATCATCTCTGCCATTGGTGTGGGGAAGGAGAAGAAACAGATCAGACAAGGCAGTGATGGCACACTTGAAGAAACGTAGGAAGGGAATAGATTCATTGTGAGGACACTGAATACAAAAGGAAGCAAGGTATTCTAGATTATTTTTTCCACCAAACACATTCAAGAAATGCAATCTTTTCTATTAAAATTGTACTAAAGCTCTCTAGGCTTTGTCACTGCAGCACAATCCTCAAAACAGACTAAATGTAACAGATTTCTTGTTGGTAGCAAAGGAATATTGGCTTTCAGGTGCTAAAAGTGTTCCACTTAATAACTGAAAACCTAAAAAAACCCCCAAGCTGAGAGACTCTAATTCCTTAAAACAGTGTATCCCTTTTAGAAATAACACCATTAGTTCATACTTGACCATTTTAACAGAAATATACAGTGAATCCAACAAAGTGCCAAAACCATGACCCATTCCATAACGGAATGATCTTAGATACCAGCTTCCATTCTGGTAGTTTCTTCAAAATGGTTTTGCATTCTTAGGACAACCTTGCACAGAAATTGAAAAGTTAGGATCGTGACTGTTTTTTTTTTTTTTTTAAAAAAAAGAAATGGATGCTGCTCTGAATAAACGGTTTTATTTTTCTATCGCATATAGCACGTTACTTTAAAACCTTTTATTAATTTAGTGGCAGGAATTGCGCTGGCACGTCCTAGCTATAAGAACTTAAGCCACTGAGTTTAGCTCCGGTTTGCAAAGGACTCAGTCGGTACCTGGACATGAGGCTGCTGGCTCCAGAAGGCCACTGTATGAGGGGGCAAGAGGAAATCAGAATCAGGTCAGGTTATGATATCCCTGGAGGCTGCTTCAGGTGATACATGGAAACCTGGTACAGAGCTTTCAGATTGGGGTTCCCTGTTCTGTTTCAAATAACAAAAACTAGAAACCTTCCTAAAGGTGAATTCAGGTTCTCAAACAGCCATTTTTGTCTTACTGTGGGTTTTGATCACCATATTTCTTTGCTAAATAATGCTATCCTATTATCCCAGAACTACATGGTTATTCCTTTGACCTCAGGTTTTGGCACAATTTTAAGTTTCTGAACATTCTGCAAATTGTCTAGGCTGTGACACCTTGAGAATTTGGGCTTATCATCCTGAATTTCCAGCACTGTTTAATTTCCCATACGTAACACCCCTGCAGTTAAGATGGAAACAAGAAGTGTTGTTACAATTCTATGTGGTTGGGGCAGAAGAGGAAGTTAGTGAGACAAAGGAAACACATTTCAACAAGACATCGTAAATGGTGTCTAAAGTAAATCTAGTGTTCACAGGAAGTGCCTCGTTGGCCCATACAAGTTCTTTTCCTCGACCCTAAGATGAACCACTCTGAACAGGACTGCCAGTTCTCCTGTGCTATTTCCAGCACAGACCTACCACTGGACTGGAATATTGGTGAGAGCAGGAGACGCTTCCTGCACGAGAAAGGTCAAACCCCAGGACTCTTATCGACTGTGAGAAATAAGGGCTGGAATTTAATTTGCTAAGGAGTTTCACACAGGCTGTAAAATCTTTTACCATTTCCATTATTTATAAGAAGCATCAACACAAAGATGAGCAACTTCAAAACTGGGAGGGCTTGGAGGTTCTACTGAGTTCTGGAGCCAGCCTAGCTCCCTGCTTCCACTCTGCCCCGTTCAGGTGTGTGCTAGCCCTCCAGTCCTCTTTTCCTTCAGCTGCCTTTATTTCCTCGGGAAGAGATTGGCTCTGCCTCCGTGCCTGGCAGAGCCCGAGCCCGGATGGCTGCAGGACAATCTGCTGGGCTGTGCTGAGCCAACCAGCTGAGCACACCAACTGCTCCCACTGACACGGGCACAAAGGCTTTTACAGCGAGCTCCTCTTTTATACACCTCCTTCCTACCCCAATATGTTCAAAAATAAGAAAAAAAGGAAAGGCAAGCAGTGAATCCTTGGGTTCTCAGCACTGTCTTAGCAGAGAGGATTGTATTGAAACACTCTCTCAGCAAAACTAGCCTGGCTCCTTACTAATTTAACTCTGCTTACTGTAAATTCACACAGAATTGCTTTTAAACTCCTCCAGGTATTTTTGGTGTGGTATTTCTTTAATCTCACCACCGCTGAGATCCCCTTAAGAGCAGTTTGTGAGATGTGCTCTTTCATATTGAGAATGCGCACGGCCAGAGTCATAAAGCACCACTAAAGAGACACGAGCTGCTTGGGGCCACAAGCAGAACAGTTCCACGTGACATCTACCTCGCTGAACCTTTGTTCATCCTTCATCTGGTTAAAATTTTGTGATTTGAAAAAAGAAAAGGGATGAGAAGGGGAAAGGGAAGGCAGGAAATTTTATAACTGAATTGCCAAGCATCTTGAAGACAGCATTACAATTAGCTCTTGCATCACACACAATTGGAACAAATGTAATTTCTTTAGACACAAAGTTCATTAATCTATTTAACAAGTTTGCAAGGGAAACAATCTAACAACACAAGTGCAACAAATCCAAGTATAATACTAGAAACCAGTTGAAAAATAGTTTTCTTAGATTATTTCTCTGAAACTAATGGATGGTCTTTTAGTGTACAGGCTGGCATAATTTTTAAAGCTTTTTAGATCTCTGTACATTCTTTAAATTCTGTACTATAGGATTTATGGTTAAAATATTGTATGTTTGATCAGGTAATGGATCTTTGGCCCATAATTTCCTAATGCAAGGAGAGTGTGTATAAATACCTGTAACATACAGAGACTCTATAAAGGTGTATATGTGTGTGCACATATATATATATATTTACATATGTATGTGTTGATCTATATATATCAAACATGCAATATACCCAGTAGAGTAGAACAGAGGCAGTTTGGCTGTTTACTAGACAATGAGCAATGCAGAGATAAAACTATTTTCTTCTTCTTCCTATACAAAGATAAATTTGCTTTTTTAAAATTTCTAAGTAAAACATCTTGTAGCTGTTTGGAGCCTAGAAGATTTCAGCAGAACTAAAAATCTTAAAGTGATGCAGCTATCTGGTTAAAATCACAATCTCTAGATTTTATTTTTCTCCAGTCTTTAAATACACCCCAGCAACTCTTTCCCAGTACCTGCTGCTAAAGCAGCCAGTTCCCTCCAGCTGAGACTCAAGATGGAGTGAAGGTGTGATGTGAAGGACTGGATGGATCTTGTGCTTGTTAATATTAAATTCCATCCAAACAAATGTGTTAGACGATGTAAAATCATTCTCTGAAAAGAGATTGAAACATTTCCCTAACCAAGTGATCAAACTTCAAAATGAAAATCCAAAATAGACTCACGTATGCACCTTTTATATCCCAAAGAAAAGCTTGTTTGAGGTTGGCAATCCTAAAGGGAGGGCTTTCTGGAGAATGCAAACACTTCCACGTTCCAGCAGTAAGTACTGACCCGGGTCCGTGTGTCTGTCTCTGCCACACTTGGGTGTAGGATCATGGAGGTACACGGCCGTTTTGTGCAAGTGAGAGAACTTTTTGTTTCTTGTTAATGCACTTTAATGTAATGTGTACATTTATAGTTAGATTTTTTTTTATGCTTTTCTAGTAAACTGTTGCAAATGTAGTGAATAAATATTTATTTGGTTGTCAAAAACTGTGGGTGTGAGAAAATAAGCTTAGAAAGAAATAACTTTTAACACCCAGATTTGGAAATTGGGCTTCATTTGGACACGCTCAAATGGCTACACAGAACCAGAGTGCTTATGGAGAAGAAAATGAGAATGACACCGAGCCAACAGGCAGCCAGAACGTAATGTGGGGAAGGGGACTGGGTTTGCTGTGACTCATAGTTTGGCCAATTCCAAACCAGAAATGGGCTCCTGCTGTAAATGACCCTGAAGACTATTTTAAAGCAGCAACTAATTTAAAGTAATAGCTATTAATTTTATGGTGGCCCATATGGAAATTACCGTTCTTGTCCTCTGAAGAGTGCTCCAGGTTCTGATTGCAGGTAAAGTTTTATGAACTGCTATGACTTATAAAGGCCCAAATATTTTGAGTAGTGACCTGCCAGCAACCTGTCTTTATCATCAAGTGAGGCTCTTCAGAACTTGAAAGCTCGTAAAAAAAACCTAGTTTAAGAATATATTGACAGCAGGTTTTTTTGGATGCTATGGTACGCCAGCCAAGACTGGCTCCTTAAAGTATAATTTCAAGGATATACCCAAGTGAATAAAAATTACAGTTTCTTCAATATAACAAGAGCTACGTTTTGCTATTTGTGCCAAATTCCAATTATCTCTGCTGAGAAATTCTGGAGAGATCTCTCTAAGCTCAGCTTCCAAAGTTGCTCTGTGTATTTACACTGAAAACATTGTGGGTCTAGTTTACATGAACCCCCATGTTTGAATAAACATATGATTACCTTTTTAATGCCAGTTTAAATTGGTAAGACTTAAGGTGTAATCAAATGCTTTGCTGTCCCACTGGCCAGACCAAGCCACGTGCTGCTGCAGGAATGAATGTCCCTGGTTGGAGTGAAGTGACAGAATTTATTAGGGTGCAGCCAGCACATCCTTGGGACAGAAAACCAAAGAGTTTACCTTTGCTTTTGTTACTCTTTGAGTCTGAAAGAAGAGTTGGGCCATTCACTGGGGAGGCAAAGGAGCGTGACCCAAGTGGCACAGCTGTGCTTCCCTGCTGCTGGACCTCTTGAAGGAAGGTGACCCACCAATATCTGAAGAGTAAACACCTTTGACAATAGCACAGGCTCTGCATACGAGAAGTAACAGCTTTGGAATCTATTATTTTAGCAGCTTTCTGATCGCTTCTGGAATAGAGCTCAGTTTTGTGCCAGCAGGAAAAAGACGCATCTATTGCAAAAGTCAGGGCTCTTACAAGTATCTTGTTAGCGACACAGTCTGTGAGGTCAGCAGCCCTGCATTTGTCTGAGAAAGTACAGAAAGTTAGAGGCACAGAGAGTAAAGAGCTACTTACCTGTAGTTATTTGCTGGTTGTTCCTGGACTGATGTCAATACCCGCTTCATCATCTCTGCAACATTCCAGCTGGCAATTTTCCTTGCTATCTTTAGACGAACGCTTCGGAGCAGTAAGAAACGAGGATAGCTCTTGCTCTTCTGACTCTTCATCTACTATTGTTTCAGCAGTTTAAAGCCTTTCACTGGAAAACTCTGAATCCAATGAAGAAGCGTATCTAGATTTTAGTATTTCGAATTCTTAAACAGCAAAAGATTTCTCAGTCTTGCTGAAAAATGCGGCTTAAGATCCAGTGGTTGACAATGATGTCAGACAAACTTGAAATACAATTTCTTAGCAGTGAGAGCAAAGAAACATTTGCTGTTTGGGGTCTTTTAAGAAAAAAAATCTGCACGTGACCTCAAAATACTGTGAGTTGCTGGTTTATCCTTTCCTTAAGGGTTACGGGAAATACCAGAAGCTGCGTTGCCTCTGTGCCTGTAAGGCTCGCAGCTCCCAACCAGGCTGAGGACTGTAATTAAACTAAATGTTTTGTCTGGTTCTGAGATCACACTAGACATTTTCTTCTTAGCACATAATGAACCAAAGCAATTCCTGGTTTGTTCCACATCCTGCCCCACCTCAGATACACTGGATTGCTCACAGCAAAGACAGAGCAGACTAGGGCTTAATTACACAATTTCACCTTTTTCCACGTCCCTATTTGTCCAGTGTGCTTATATTTCTCAGACCTACAGCTTACCTATGCATTTTGAGTCCAGAATTTCCCAAAATGAGAATAACAAAGAAGACTATCTTAAAAAAAAAAAAAAGATTTTTTTTTTTTTTGGTAGACTGTATATTTTTGTAGATCGTGTAGAAACGGCTCTCATCTAATCTTCTGTTGTCCCTCTGCCTGCAGCACACAATGGTTTTGTCAAAAGAACCAAAGCGTATTATCTTAATAAGATTAAGCAGGAAAAAAACCCACCAATGGCTGAGAAGAAGTCATGAAGTGTTACTCCTGTGCAAATATTTGCTGATAAAGTTAGTAGGATTTTGTTGTGAACCGGATTCTTACTGAAGATCAGGCTTCTAAGCACCCTCCTGGTACCAAACTACAGAACGATGCAAATAGTCCAGACAGGTCCAAGTTCATGCAATGGCTTCAACCCAGACGGAGACATGGAATGCCAGTAATTGTCACCTGGATGAACCAGAGGGAAGCATTTTGGATTCTTTAACAGCAAACCCTTTCATCCAGTGAATTATAGGAGCGACTTCACTGTAGGATTAAGTTCATGGTGGATTATGCTGCCTCACAACTGGATTAAATCTAGATTTCTAAGCAGATGGCTCAGTACTAAAGAAACATCAACATTGTGGGATTTTTTTCACTCAGTATTTTATAAACACTAAGCACTGCTTTTGTAAAGCAAAAGTTGAGGAACAAAACAAGTAACTTTTTATTTCATTATTTTACAAAGAGAAGATAAATATCCTTGAAATGAACATGTAGGCTCTGGCCAATGATCTACTTACAAGTCTGTATACTCATTGTAAAGATTCTTTTTGGGAAATTCAGCTTCTGAAAGCCTTTGACAGATTTTATGGAAGAGATGCCACTCAGAGGTCTGTAACGTGGGAAACAAAGACAACAAATAGTTGTGCTTACGTTTTTTCCCCACTGGAGAATGAAGGATGAGATGCCTCCAAGTTCTACCTGCCTTCCTCCAAGGGAGATTTTGAGTACTTTTAAGAAGTTAATGTGGAATATATGGACTCCTTAAATGCTTTCGCTTAATAGCTTTCTTACAGCATAGGACTTATTTTCAATTGCTTTGACGGTACTTGTACCATGAAGAATCCAGGGACTCTGTAACCATCAAGATTATGTAAAACAGGAGCACAGGTGGTATTTTTCCATGTAAAAGTACATAGCCTGTTCTAAATAAAATCTGTGAGGATAAATTCAGTATCTTTCCAACTTTTAAAGGCCCGCTAATCAGAAACACAGAGGCTTCTTGAAGGTGCATTTGCTCTCAGATTACGAATAGGGATGTAATTTTGAGAATTACATAGCAAGAGCCAGGACTTTTATCGTCCAGGGCACTGTGGGTAGAGCTCAATATTTTTCTTGCTTTTATTCTTGCTCCCAGAACTGACCAAGTCCCAATAGCAATTCTCTTCCCGTACTCCCTGTCAATACAACGTACTGCTTGGTAAGAGAAAGCATTTGTAGAAAAAGAGTTCTGGAAAAGAAACAGTATTTAAACAAATCCATTTACCTTTAAAGAGACAAAAGACATGATTTCTGTGAGCAAAGCAATAAAAGCCTTCTCTTTCTCCCTGTCTACCCTGACTGCTGCATTGTGAGCACCACCACCAAAACCCTTTTAGGAAAGTTTTAGTACCACAACAATGTATTCAAATGTTTGCAACTCTTATCACTCTTTGTGGGTACAGAAGCCCCTTAAAAAAAAAAAAGAAAAAAAGAAAAAAAAAAAAGAAGTTATACCAAGTAAAGAGTAAGGATTCATTGTAAGTAAGTAAGTTACACCAAAGAAGAAGTTATTATGAATGTATTTACACAATTGTTAAAGTACACAAATACAGTGGTAGTACAAATGAAGTGCTCTGAGATACTGGTTTCCAATACACAGGTTTATATAGACAGTCTAACTATTTTCCGCATGATGGAATTTAACTATTATGAAGGACAAAACTTGCCCACACGTGAGTACAATTCTAGAAGTCTGCAGTCAACTTTTAAGTAGAGTACAGCAATCTAATGTTCCAGATACAGAGAGAATAAAGAGGCTGCCTTTGTGAGTCCCTCTAACAGTACATTATTAACCACAGATATTTACAAGGAAAGCACAGTGAGGTGTAAAACTGTTTAAATGGTAGTGCACATGCCTAAAATACTGAAGTTTATAGTAACCGAGGAAATAATTCTCTTATGCAAACTTATCCATGAATCAAACTCTTAAGCTTTTCCACTATACTCTCCCCAAACACAGGTGTCCTTGTCAGACCCAGAGTACATACAGGCGAGTCACTAATGTTCTAAAAACATCCAAAGAAGAGTGACTAATACTTAAATATGTGGACCTTTGAGAGGGGAAAAAAAAGAACTTGTAAACACCAAAACAATAAAAATTACTCTTCCTAAAACTTTGAAGACCAATATGCCTTTAAAAAAAATTTGTTTTCAAGCAGAGAAGAATTTCTCAAAATACCAAACTGCTCAAACAAAATCTCTGCATACGCTATCATTTCTAACATGGAATTTCCCATTACTTCAGTCACATTAGTATAAACAGTACTTCTGATACTGTTCCAAGTACTGTGAGGACAGAATACTTACTTTTATTTTATGAGACAATTTACAGTAACAAACAATATGAAGAATCTCCCATATTCCATAACCAACAGGTGTTAACACCACCTGCGACACTTTTCTGGACAACCCAATCACGTTGAGTCATTCATTCCTAGCTGATGATTCTGGGCATACCCAGGTTGAATACAGTTAAGAATAAAATATGGTATGCACCTGAATTGTACAAATTCTCAGGATTTCACAGCAAGAATAGGTTGTTTTTCTTGTTCATTTTTCTTAAAGAATTCCTTTTTTGAGTCTTGGCATGAAACAGAAGGCTTGAATCAATTTAGTTCTTTATTTTTAAACATGTAGATGCTGAATGAAACGTGCAAATTCACTGAAGACTCAGTAGCAACGTGTATTTTCCACTTGCAATACCCTCCAAGCTAACCAACCTCAGAGTTCGGGAAACAAAATTTTACCGATAAAAAGGATGTTTGAAACTATCCATTTACCCAAACTAAGCAGAGAGATGGGACAAGTTTTCAATTCTAAGTCCCTCAAATACCACAGTCTTTCACTTTGTCCTTCACTTTCTTTACAAAAAAAGAAATCCATTATCACCATCTCCACAATACTTAAGACTCTCCAGCAGGGTACTTGGTTTTCCTCTTTTACGAAAAAGAATGATTATTAAAAATTCCTTTGTGTTACACGGAAAGTTAAATGTTGAGTGTGAATGAAGACAGCAAACAGCAAAGTAAAATTCTAACAGTTTTTAAAATTTCATGAGAAAAACCGTCCCAGTCAGAATGGGATCATACAAGTAAGTAAACAGTTTAAATAAAGTCAGATGGTTTTGATTCATTTACATGTTCCCTGCCAGACTAATTTTTTTAAACAAGAAATTTCAAGTCATTGTCTTTAGTTTAGGTTTCTTTATAATCTACATTTTTAAATCAGACAAAAGCAAGAGTTCTTTACAGAGAATTAAGCCAATAATTTTAGCAAAATGATACAAAAAACTTTCTTAAACCAAGTAAAAGATTTATAGTTACAGTAGAATAATAAAAAGGGGGTAAAGTCTGCCGCCTGTGGAGGGAAAACGGAAATGGCCATCCGAGAACAGGCGGTCAACTCTGTAAACCATCTTTCTTTTCCAGCCCTGGTACCACAGGGTTCTCTTAAGGTCATTGGGTTTCTGGCAAAAGCATCCTGTAATGGCAGCTGCTGGAGTCTGTCCATGTTCCTCCAAGTACCTTTTAAGTCACATGGAGAACTCCAATTGTAATGTTTCCGCTCTAGTTCAAGGTATTTTTGCTAGTAAAGCCATTGGTAACATAGGAGATCAGCCATGCATTATCTGCTCTCCATGGCAAAATCATTTTCATCGGTGCACAGCAGACTGGAGAACACTGGTAGTTACCCGAGCAGGAATCTACCAAAGCCAAAAAACAAGACAACATCAGCACATATCCTTCCAGTAAACAGACAAGTGGCTCTCAATGTACTTTTAAATAATTCGTTGCCAAAAGTAAGTGTGTGAATTTTAAATCCAATGAGCTATACAATGTTTCGCACCCACCTGGAGCTACACGAAGTTCCCTGTATTTTCCTTCTTTATTAGAAGTTAACATGGAAAATTCACCTTTCCAGCCAGAGGGGGTGTTTTGAAGAAAAGTAAACAGAGCATAAACATGCACAGAAGAAAGAACAAACCAGATGAAAACACTACCAATGCGTTATCGATGAGTAAGTTTGGAAAAAAAATATCCCAATAAGAGGGTAAAAAGAAAATTAATTATTTTCAATGGTTTTCCGTTTTTCATGGGACACTGTGTTAAAGACACTTCATTAATTTCCATTGCTTGACCTATGTCAGTAACAGTGTAACATTATTTCAGTACCACTTTCACTGTGAAAGTGAAAAACAACCACACATCACTGCAATTTAAGAAGCAAGAAAGGTCTAAGCAGCTGAATCAGTTTTCAGGATTCATTTCAGTTGTAACCAGCTACAAATAGTAAGGCACACGGTAAAGGCCAACCGATGCAGACATAACCCCAAGCAGACCAGAATCTGCCCGTCGCCCGCACACAAGCTTTCCAATGCAAAGCTTTAGGTTTGCCTTCTTTTAGTTGTTTTTTTGTTTTGTTTTTTTAATTATTATTTTTTATTTTTGATCAAGGTCTGATCGTCGTAATTTAAAGCGTTCCGCTGCCATTCACAGCTGGATCTTTTGAATGTTACGAACTGTTTATGAAGCAGCTTGTGCACAGTCAGCCAAGCACAAAAAGCAGGAGAAAACAGAAGAGGAACAGCAGGATTCTTCACCAACTAGAGATACAGGATTAGTGCAAGCTCACGCTTTATAGAGAAAGTGAGGCAGCAGACAGTTATACAACAGAATTTCTTAAGGAACAGAAAAAAATCTCACAGCCTTGTTTTAATAAGAAGCAAAGCAAAGAAGCTCCTGAAATACTTAAGAAAGCATTCTTCAGCCACCAAGGTTCAGATTCCAACTGAAACTTATTTCCCTGATGAAACCTGTTATTGCCAAAAGCGGAACAGACTAAAAAGCCAAAAGCTGCACACAGAAAGGCAGAAACTTCTACTGCACTGAAAGGCGGAAAGGACTTCTAAACACCCAAATCCAAGCCTGCCTACCTCGGAGACGCCTGTGTTCAAACTATCCTCATTAGCATGGCAACATTTTTAAAATACAGATCTGAATAGATCTGACTATTTTTAAAATGACAGCTCGTAAGAAATGGAGAAGAATATAAACCAGTGGGAAATGGATATGGCGGTAGTAGAACATTCCACTCATGACAAGACAGAGCCTCATCTGAGTAATATAGTCAATTGAGTCTTCATACAAGTATTTTGATTTTATGATTCTGAAGCAGATCTGGTTTTGAATGGATGACAAACTGCTGCATCAACATCCCTGGAAAGACATGCAATTCTCAAACAGCTAAAATTTAGACTTCGTTATTTTATTTTATTGTTGATGCTTGAATGATTTTAGGGACTTTTTAAGTCACTGTTTTTGTCAATTCTGCTTAAGAGTCCAAGAGGAACAGCAGCAATAATTCAACTTTTGGAAGGACATTTACTTTTAAGTTAGAGAAAAACCAATGCTCCATCAAGCATCTGACCGGGAGGCACAGGTGCAACTATGAGATAATGTGAGGAGAAGAAGCAAAGTCGGATGTTTCCAAGGATTTTTTTTTTTCCCCACCCCGTCCAAAGTTTTGGTGTCTAATGAGAAGCACTCACCCAGTGCTGCCTTCCAACGAAAGGAGACGAGCAGCTACTTGCCATGGTGTTCGAAAGGAATGCTATTCTGAGGTAGGGGAAAAGACAGCAATTTGTAACAGTTCCACTGCCCCAATATATAAAGATGTCTAACAAATATCCAACCTAAACTTGCAGTAACAAATGTATCTCTTGAGGAACTCTGATTTCAGGCTTCTATAAGACATTTCTATCATATTAAGAGATATATAAAAGGAACAAATCATATTCTTCAAAGAAAGCTGACAGGGTCAGAAGAACAACACAGAGTGTGATGCCTATTAAGATGGATATATGGAGAAAGATTTGCTAATGAGGAGATGGAAAATGCAGAGATACTGGAAGTATGTTGCTTTTTCCTAGGGAAGCGGCACAACACTTAAGTTGTTGAATGCCAGCATTGGCTACAGTCTCCTAAAAATCTCTCCTGTCAAGAGACTTAATCAAATATGCCTTTGTGCAGCATTCCAATCTTTTCTTCTAACCACAGAGAGAATATCTCTAATACCAGTAGCAAATATGCACAGCTTTGACTGTTGGGTGCTGAACATGCTACATTCAGGAAAAAAAAAAATTAAACAATTTACTGTACACCATAAGCAGTCGGATTGAACCTTCTGTGCAAGGAAATGAAGGCTACTCACCCATAACTAGACTCTTGAGATGATCACTGCTTTCAGGATGCTGTCTGTGCAACGCGGACAGACGGAACTGATTCCAAGTAGTGTTTAGTGGAAAACTCATCACCTCCTTTACTACGTTTCTTAATGTTTAAAGACTGAACTATGTAAAGGAGATTTAGTGAACAGTTTGCTCATAGAGCTCAAGAGCAGAAGGATCTTTTAACAGCTGGAATGATTTTCTGTCCAGCACGGATCACAACTCTTAATTGCACAGACCTGTAATTTAGGCTTGCTTTAGACCTGAATGCACCACCCATAAATTAGTACAGTTTTGATGCAAAAGGGATAGATGATCTACGTCATTCAGTGGTTAAGTGCCTTCCCTTAGACCTCTGTTTCGTTCTTCTTTAAATGTGAGTAGTTTTAATTTTAAGTAATAGGTTCTTCACATACATTTTCTGCATAAATGTCAATTCCTGTTAAAATCATTGTCTCTAAAATACTACACCAACTAACACAAGATGACCTCTTACCCTTCAGACAAACTGAAACATGTTGATTTGAAATTCTTGCACTGTATGATGTGTTTTCCCAAGGTCAATTTTTATGGCTCTTCTTAGTGTTACAGTTTTCCAATTCTTTAAGAAACTGAGAACTGAACTAAGCATAATGTTCCAGCGCCCAGCTCATTAATGACATGAAATAACCTCTCCATTTCTGGTCATTACTATATCATATATAGATTTAAAGATGAAATTACACCCTTCCATGCTGACATGACACTAACCCCTCTAACAGTACACCTCCTCGGTCATTGGTTACCGCTGATATAGTGCCCATATATAAGACAACGGGCTCCACTCCATCGTAATCAGGTTTCAGAGTACTGCAGTAACACATTTTATTTGAATAGGCTTTACCTGACTGCTCAGCTCTCATTGATGTTTACTGCTGTCAAACGTCTACAACTTGCAGGTTTTTAGCTGTTGCATTCACTTCCATATAATCAAGAGAAGTACTGAAAAATGTGTGCCATAGAATTTACAGAATCTCATTAGAAACATTTCAGTTCACAAACTGTTTCCTAGACGTGCTAGTTGTTACTCCAATAAACACGTGTTACTTAGTCAGTGTTACAAAGTGCTAGTCTTTCTAATGAGAAGGATTTAGGTACTATGTGGACACCACCTTAGAGGTGGGGAATATACATGACACCTATTTTGCTCTCCTTCCTAATTACCATTTTTCCATGAGCGCTAAATTTCTCTGAGAAGAACTATTTCATCTAACAGAATTTTGGTTTGTATAATCTACATTCCCAGCCTTAGTTTTCAGTTTCAGCCTGAATTGATTTGAATTCATTTTGGAAAAAAAAAATAATGTGGAGTCATCTCTAAGAATTCTATGTAGAGCTAAGTAGCTTCATGATTTCCTTGAGTAACCTCTGCACATTTCCATTGCCCAGAGTTTAAGAAGCAGTAGCCTTTTTTCAAGATGATAAGGTAGAGATTAGAGATGCAGCGTGGCCTTACCAAACCAAGGCATCCAAATAAAACAGAGTAACAAACCTAATTTATCAAGTTATACATAGCAACTCTTACAAATGCAGTTCTTAACCTAAGGCATCTGTAGATGTGCACAGCAAACTTCAAAAGCTGCTTTCTACCATAAGTATGGTCTAAGCACTTCCTGAAAAAGGAAGAGTGGGTAGCCTGTTTACTTAAGACTTACAAGGGAAACTTAACACACTCACAATGGGCATGGACAAACAGTTGCTGTTCTTTACTGTTCCCCTGATAAGAAGTGGTATGGATGGTTTTCTATATTCTTACACCCAGCCCACCAAAATTCTCCTTAATAACCTTGTCATGTGAGTTCAATACTTAAGTTTTCCTAACTAAGAACATGGTATAAAGATAACGGGAAACCCACAGCTTTAACTGGTAACCCCATAAAAATCTAAGGATAAATTTTGATTATGGGAGAACTACTTTAACATTATGAACACAATAAGTTGCAAGTTACGAAAACTTGCAACTTAAGATATCTTGCCTGCTACGGAGTAAGCAAAAACTGGGAAAATGGAAAGTTAATTTTCTCTAACAATCTCAAGGGGAAGTGTTACAAGGTAAAGTAAATCTCTCCTGCCTTCCAAACCCAAGAAGCCCACAGGAAGCTGTTTAAATTACACTATGGTTGCACACCGTTATTCAGTCACCATGAGTCAAGACCAGCAGTGGTTCACTGCCTTGATAAGAACTAAATGAAGACAACAGCTGATGAATGATTAATTCTAACAAACTCAGAGAAGATCACAACTAGACTGCTTTTGGAACGGAAAAGACGTCAACCAAATGATCCCACATGTGGAGCAGCATTAAAAAGGGTGGGTATGGAAATGTGCCATTAAGCCAGAGTGTACTGTTGGTCCACAGCACAAACTATACATCTGATTATTCAAAGATTACTCTAAAGAACTCACAGTCCTACCCAATCTCAGAGTGCCCCCATTTTACAAGTCAGGCAGAACCAAAACGTACCTGCAAACCCACCTGCATTACAATGTTTAGAAAAGTGTGATGTTCACACTGAGCTACATGTCAGCAATACAGCAAAAAAAATGAAAGATATCCTCTCATCCTCTCTCCCAACACAGCCAAGTAACATCGCTACACTTATTCCCATTAATTAGTCATTGGACTGGCAACAGAGACAAAGCATCTGAGACTTACTCAGAATGCCAGAGACAAGCTCTGGGCATTTGCACTTTACCAGGAAACCATCTTTACATTTGAGTAAAAGTTTGGGGGGAACTTGGTGTCACACCTTCAGAGAACAGCTGAGAACCAAGGGATCCCTGGAGATCATCTTGTCAAATCCCAATACTCAAAGCACAGACAACTGAAGAAGGCAGTGCAGGGCAATGTCCAGTTCTGACCCAACCCGACTTGGGTTCCGAGTAATTCGGAAAAGGGAGACTCCACAAACTCTTAGGGCAACCTGTTCCACTCCTTGCCTATTCTCACAGTAAAAAAAAAGTTTTCTTATGCCTAAATGGTAATTTCTAATATTTCAATTTGTGCCCACTGTCTGTTGTCCACTCCCTGGGTATCGCTGAGAAGAGTCTGGCTGCACCTTCTTTACATCCTTCTATCAGATATTTATGCATATTACAAGATCCGTAACTATGTGCAGTTTTACTTTCTTTGTTTTCATACTGTTTCCAAACTTCAGCCATAAAATATTTCCACATGAGAACTTCTGGTGGCAAGAAGTGTAGTTCAGTGAACAATTTAAGCTGGCAAAGATCACCACTAAAGCCAACACAAAAAACCTCACCTGTCTCCTATTCTCTTGCAGTCATTTCCTTAACCATTCATCCCTTGTGCAAGCACAAACATTTTATGTCGTAAAACAATTAATTCAGCTGGAAAACAATCAAAAAAATCCTACTTTCATTACAGCAGAATTGTTTCTCCATTTCCCTGTCTTCATTAGAAATACCCACCTGGCCTCCATCTAAAAAAGTGTTCCCACTAGCAGTATGATTTTATACGTAAGAAGACGTACTATCCAAAATAATTAATTCTGCCAATTAAATGATGAAGCCAAAAGGAATTGAGGTAATTTTTATCAATGTGCTCTGGCAACGAGGAATAAAATGAGTCCATGGCAAATATTATGCAGTTGGAAATCCAGCACAGCATTCAGGCATGACGGAAAAACCCCAGGGTGACTGCACCAGTTCTCACAACAGACTGCTCTCCCAGTAACGCTGCAGTACGCCTGTAGCACGGGTGGTTCCCCATTCTGTACGTAAGGCTGAAGGTGAGCTGTACAAAGCCAGGTCACACACCACTTAGGGCAAGTCTGTGTGAATACCCTGAAAATGGAACATTTCAGCTATAGCATAAAAAGTTAAAAATATATTTAAACATCATTTGTCAGGCTGAGAAAGAAGCATCCCTAAAATCTCTTTGCTAAGTCACTGTGACCAATGAGGATGATTTCAGTGCTGACTATGGCTGTGAATCACTGTATCATTCATCCTCCTGCTGTCCGTTCAAATGAGCCTTCTGTGATCTATCCATCATCCACATACGTGGCTTCTTATCTGCTCTGAATTACAGAAAATTATAGTACTGCACTACAACTTTTCTTCTCTTTTGCACTTTTCTGTTCTTCACCAACTATTTCTTGTCTATTCTACACCAACATCCTCTGCTCTGTTGATTTGGAAACATGACTCACAACTGCCTCTAAGTTATTCTGCTTCCTCATTGATAACAGCTTAAAGAAATTCAATAAGTAAAAGAGCTAAACACCATAATTGTAGGTAAAAAAATGCTGTATCTCCAGAATTTAGCATCATCTTGTACGCCAATGACTCTGTATTAGAGTCATTTATACTTTATGCTTATTGCTGCCAAGGTAAAAAAATAATACTATTTTTCTATACAGTAGTCTACAGCCACATCACAAACATTCGGGTAAAACGTAAAATATTTATACAAGCCAACATCATCTGCAAAATCAGTATGAAATCACATCAATTAGCTGATGTGTTCTTTTGGCAGATTAAATTAATCATATCACCCTTATTTTTCCATTACACAGCAATCTTTTTTACCTGCGAAGTTGACATGCGAGAGGTATCTTGTCGGCCTGTTAAGTCAGACGACGAGATATTGACTGGGGCACCGCGATGCAATCTCATACTCACTTTCCTTTCTCGTTCCATGCCAGATACTGGCCGAGGAGAGGTGTTGGCTGTGAGAAAGAACTGCATTAGAGTCTCATAATGAGAAATGGGATTATAACATTGTCACTGGTAAAATTGCACTCTCCTTGTTTGCATATGAAAATTCCACAGAGTCAAGCAGGAGAAATCAAGGCCTGTTTTACGTTCATAGAAATGTAAGCAGCAATTGGCAGGCAATGAGCGTATACAATTACCTTCAATCTACTGAAAGGCAGTGGGGACTGAAAAACAAACAAAAACCCCAAACCCTGACCACAGACAAATACCATTCAGGTATCCCAATTCTAATTTTGAATTTCCAATAACCAGGAACAAACTGCAAATTAGAGTAATCTACAAGGGTCTTCTATCCAGGTATTTACTTACCAGCATGTGAAGTTGGGGTAAGAGGAGTAGGAGGAGCTACATCTTGCGTTCCTCTCAGCCTGCCAGAAGCAGTGGAGGGTAATCCACGCACAGCTGGATTTCGTGTGTGTCTCAATCTTTCCTCTCGTTCTCGCCTTTCACGTTCAGCATCTTCGGCTGCTCTGCTTGCACCCTACGGGTCAAGACTAGTGAACAACTTGGGAGATTACTGAGTCTACAACTATATATTTGGATAAAAATACTGAAAATAAAGAACTGGACAACCCATGAACTGAAGTTTAGGGCATGAGACACCTTCTCAACATTTGCACGTGAAGATCAAGGTGGAAGAAAATATTCTACAACCTAGCACAGTGACTGTCCTGGAGGAAGTATCTCAGAAGCCCTACATATTTAAAATCCTGTAACTTCAGCTGAGTTGTCATTCAACAGCCATCTCACGGCTTCTGTATCTCCTGCCTTTCCTCATTTCCTGATCATTTTTTCTAGACAATAGAGCTTCCAGGAGGAAAAAAGCGACACAGTCTTACAGTGTCAGTTAAGATACTCAAAACTGACAATATAGTAAAAAAATACCATTACAAAAAAAAGTAAATTTAGAAAGCTATGTCAGCTACTCACAAATTTCAGCATGTTCCAGTCAAACACATAGTCATATGAGAACCCTTGTCGGTGGAAGAGGTTTCTGAATAATTGCCTTAGATAGGAATAGTCCGGTTTGTCATCAAAACGCAAAGAACGGCAGAAATTCAAGTACGTGGCAAATTCAGCTGTAATAAAAGAAAGCCTGTTTTTTTCCTTCAGCTTCACATTTGCTTTTCATAATTATGAATAACACAAAAAAAACCCCAACCACCCCAAACCCAACAAAAAAGGGAATCTCCAAAATGTAAGAAAAAGAATAATGACCTAATACTAGAAATCTATGGCAGACAACTCTACAGCCCACCTGTCAAGTCAACCCTGGAAAGGAAATTATTTGTCTACCACAGAGTAGAACTAATTTGTCATCAGCAGAGAGAACTCAGTATTAAGAGTTCTTCAACCAACAGTTGGGGGAAGGAAGTTGGAAGTTGACACACAAGTTTAAAACTACAGGGGTTTTTTTGCCCTTCTTTGGTTTGAATATATTTAAATGTAATTTATTGCACGACATGAATAGTATCTCTTTGTTGTTAAGTCGCATAAAGATGTCTGCTACCTCACAAAACACGCAAAAACTAGGGGACCCATATAAATTTCCCATATAAATCATGCTACAATTTTAGATTTGCAATAATCTGAACACCTGTTTTATATGGCACACAAAATACTAGTTACACAGCAAAAAAAAAAATTAGTGTCATTGTGAATTCAATGCACCAGAGATAACAGTAGTATCAAAACACCAGCTTTTGAGTTCAGGTCTTTTCAGATGAAATAATATATTAATTATTTACACTAACACAGAAATCCTAAGAAACAGCACAAGAAAACTTGATTAGTCTTCCCTGCCTGTTAATCCCAGAGGAAAAACATACTGAATGTAAAGGAACACATATGAAGCAACATTTGAATATCTGAAACAAATCAAAGACAGTAAGCTTTCATATAACCCTAAAAAAACCTATATCGTACCCAGCTGCTGAAGCCAAGAGTGTGGAAAGAATAGAGACATAGATTCATGAAAGATCAACAATATTCTCTGATGGCAGCTAATGTTAACAAGTTTTAAAACAGATTTAAGTATCATTTTACAGGGCTCAAAAATGCCTATTTATTACTGTGGTGTAAATACCAAACTGAGAAAAAGAAGAGCTTTGAGGCACGATGCTAGAATATAGGTGGGTTTCTTATGCCTCTCACAGCTGCTGACCATCAAGAGGCCAAACTAGATGAACTTGGAATGACAATTCCCAAGTGAAACAACTGCAGTAAGTGATAGGTGCATCTGACTGTACAACCCCATTAACCCAAAAAAAAGTACCCACACATATGAACAA
>JAOQGH010000003.1:32972546-32986045 GCA_025769975.1 Gallinago jamesoni | reverse complement strand
CAACTGCAGTAAGTGATAGGTGCATCTGACTGTACAACCCCATTAACCCAAAAAAAAGTACCCACACATATGAACAAGCGGGTAGTTTCTCAAAAAGCTCTTTTGTCTGTTAGAGTTATCCAGCCAGCAGAGACGCACGCACGCATAATACAGCATAAATGAGATGTACCAAAGACACCCTTCAACTCGAGGGCACGACAATGATTGTTCACTAAAAGTTAAGGGATAAATAGAAATGGTCTATGATCACAAAGATCCCAGTGTCAAAAGCGCAGTATCTTTAGCACAGACGTGTCCAATCATGGGGTTGTGGGGGGAAGAGAGAGAGAGAAATAAAAAAGACAGGTAGAAATCAGTGTAAAGAAAAGAAAAATACCACAATAAAGTGAACACGTAGGCCTAGTGCCACATAAGAATAACTTACAAGGATATCCTTTACACAAAACCTCAATGGGTGTAGACATTTTCTTTTCACTGATACGTTCATATTTCTGCCTCTTTGTTGCTGCTTTCAGTCCCTGCCAGGGGAGGGAGCCCAGGTTAAAATACATCAGTACATAGCCCAAGGACTCCAAGTCATCTCTGCGAGATTGCTCTACAACAGCATAAAAAAGTGGACTCATTAGGTTTCATTTTCTACTGGAAAAACAAAAGACTGTGCAACAAGACTGTCATAAAAACCTTTAGAAAAACAAGAGATAGCTGAGAGTTACTATGCCCGTGATAAACTCATACAGTACAAGAAAAGGCCTATCACCCTTACAGTTATTAAAAAATGTGCAAATTCCTGAGAATTACAAATTGACTGAATCCCACCCAACTGAGATATGAAGCCAAGCATGCTGCATTGTTAGTGCCAGAATTAAGGAGATTGTCTTCTATGCTTCCATAAAGCAACATCTACTTGCACTAATACTGTGTGCATCAACACTATTTCTATTTATTGCTTTCCCCAGCTCACCAATTCCAAGATGAGTGTTGATGGATGCATAACGGGCAGTTCCTGTTAAGTTTTTATTTTCACGATAGGGAATATGTTGGTGAGTTCGAGCATCTCGATACTTCTTTGCTAATCCAAAGTCTATTATGTAGACAAGATTGCCTTTCTTCCCCAGGCCCATTAAGAAGTTATCTGGCTTCACGTCTCGGTGAATGAAGTTCTTAGAGTGAATATATTCAATCCGACTAATCTACATACAGAGGAAAAAAAAATAATCATTGTCGAGAGACTGGGTATACACCTTTTTTCTTATAAAAACACCAGCAAGAGTGTCTCAATGGTAAAAGAGGTAAAGAAACATTTCATTGTAAAATGCAAAGGCATTAATGAGAATGTAATTTAGAAGACAATAAATAAACCTTCTCTCCAGCTCTTTCCTTGCGTCTATCTTACATTTGTCTCCAAAAATCTTTCTTCAGGGAATTTCTTTGTCTTTCAGCAGCGCAACACCTGGTTTGCAGACAGCACAGGCCCAGGGTTTTTAAAATCAAATTAAGACTCTGTAATCACTTTTGTCAGGACACTATATATTTATAGAAACAAAAATAGCTTTGAGTCTTTTCTCTAATGATACAGCCCATTCCCCTCTGCATTACAGAAATAAAAGGTTATGATGTCTCAAGGAATTTTAACATCCCAACATTCTACACTACGAAGATAACACAGCAGTTTCCTACCATTTGGTCAGCAAGTAATAGGACTGTCTTGAGACTAAATTTCCTTGAACAAAAATTGAAGAGATCTTCAAGACTCGGTCCCAACAGCTCCATCACCATTACGTTGTAGTCCCCTTCAGCTCCACACCACTTAATTGTGGGAATACCCACTAGAAGAAAGGAAACAGTTTATTCAGTATAACAATTGGATTTATACAGTTCATACACACAAGTCTTCAAGGCTCTCTGAGAAGGTCACTACTACAGATGTTTGTATTTACAGTGAATTTATGCTACCTCCAGCCATTCCAAAATGAAGTTTGAGAATTTCACAGCAGAACTAATATAAAATTATAGCAACAGAGGTCTATAAACAGTCTTTTTCCTTTTCCCCAGAAATCCATCTGTGTTTAGCTTGTAACTTGGAAGTATTTAGTGGTTTTGTTAGATTTGAACCTAAAGCATTTTGCAAGTATTAATACTCATGTAGTCTCCAAGATGGCAACAAGGAGCAAATTGGAAGTCTGAAAATAAAGACACTGACAAACCTCTAAATGTTATTACTGAAGAAGGCCTTAGAAATTAACTTCTTACTTACAAAGCCTACAAGATCACCATAAAATACCTCTCTGTCCTATTTCAATTTGCAATCAATTTTCACCCTTGCTTCCTACTCTTGTCTGTCCTCTAGTTCCATTGTATTTGCTCTTTGGTGAATCTCTACCAAAATAGCATTGTTTATGAGATGCTTGAGCGAGCTAAAATTAGCCCTGCTTTATGCAAAAACTCAGGAAGTTATTTCACACAAAACTACAGAATTGTTCAAAATTCTTCAATTAAACCTGTAAGGAGGTAGCCTTATTCAGAATTTGAAATGGCTTTAATTTGAGTTAATTGTATGCATTTTGAAAGTGAAATGGTATAATTCACCCATTTTAAACCCTTACCTTTATTTGACACGCGTTATTTTTTGCTGAAATCCCTTCACAAAGAAAACCTTATTTATATGGAAAATTAACCTTCTGCCACCTGCCTCCGCAGCATCCATCCTCAGAAGGAACCCACCATCACAGCCTTGTAAGCCCGTAAAGGAGGGATTTTACTCTATGAAGGGTATTCAGGTTACAGGCAGGCAGCAACCAAATGAGGCAGCAATTAAAATGTAACTAAATGCAAATACACATCATCATCCATTCCTAGATTTATGATTACTGTACTCTGCATTTGAGATACATTATGGAACATAGTCTTTATGTGAAGTATAGCCTCCCTCGGGAAGAATTCAAGGGACTACAAAACAAAAGCAAAACTTAGCTACACTGAGTTTATGTCCCAGAATTGCATGGGATTCTTACATTTGCAGAATTCCAAAATACAGGAGCGAGTTACCCTAGCAGAGTACCACGCAGTTGTACTCTACAGAGTCGCTTCACTCCTATTCTCTACTACTAATGTCATTTTGTGTTAGCATTCCCACAGCAAGGAAATATTTTTAATGCAGAAGAAAGAATACTAATATATACAACAAAAATTAGCCTGAATTCACCAAGTTTAGAATTGTGCTACTGTAATAAGCAAGTCAGGTTAAACATCCAGAACAGTGGTCAACATCTTTCACTGACTCATAAGGAAATAAAAGCATAGTGGCAGGATACTGCCAGGCAGGACCATACTTTTGTTCCACACTGCTTGAGGTTTTCACTTTTTAATATTCTGGGACCACGAGCAACATTGGAGGACCTTAGTGGTTATCATGAAGGTTCAGAGCCATGGATTTGGAACTGCAACTCTACATTGCACGCAGACCCCTTTCCCACCTTCTCCTTGTATGTCAGAAAAGATCTTAACCATTAAATACCTTCAGATGGCAGATACATCAGACATAAAAACAGTTAAATCTCTGAAGAAGAAAGATAATTTGCTTGCCTCCACCCTGCATCATTTTGTAGATTTTACTCTCGATGTGGAGCTGAGGATGTTTGGTTTTCACACATTCCAACTTAATTGCAACTTCCTCTCCAGCAGCAATATCAGTTCCTAAAAACAGAATAAATTAAAACATCAGTCAAAATATTTTTTAAAATCCATTTCCTTTGTCAAGACTGGAACAAAACAAATACTGACAAATTACTTCTCAATGACAAACATCCAGAGATTATTAAGTACCCTCAACCATGATCATCTAGAAGTTCTTCTTAAGTTTTACAGATTCCCTCCGACAAACTAGTGGTTTAAGAGACAACTATTAGACCCTGTAGCAGAGGAAGCCAAAACTGCTATCCCATTCCAAAAATAATATGAGTGTTTCTTCTGAAGGGTGGAAGTGCTCAGAATGAGTGTTTACAGGTGTGGCATGTATCCCTGCCAACCTAAGAAATGCGAGGAATTCAAATCACCTCCTCTTATGTCTTGGAAACAGACTACAACTTCCCTTACATACTCCAGATGTATTCTGACACCTTATGATTTTATCCGGTTGGGAGGCAGATTATCTAGAATCAAGAATTCGTCCTCTCAAACAACATTTAAAAAATATCATTAAAATCTTGTTTCAGGAATCAAGTGATACGTTCACTTTCATAGTTTAAACATATGTAGGGAAAAAAACTGAGTCAAGAAAATACATACTGTCACAGTCAAGCAACTTGGGAACTACAGGGAAACAGGAATTGGCAAAAGGAGATGTGTGACACTTTTTAGATGTATCTCTGAGTCTCTCTACTTTCAGAATTTGGCTTTCTCTTTTCTGCATTACCTCATGATTTAGTATCACATGAAGTATATCGCCCACTGTTTGTTCTGATTCCCACTCTTCAAAGGTTAACTTGAGACCTGCTAGTTTTTGTTTAGAAAGAAACAGTAAACAATCATTTTGTACTCACTCCCTCCATGATGATCAGAATTTCACAGACTTCTAGCCTACCTCACTTGCCCGTAATTCTTTTCAGAGTTCAAAAACTCGTCATTTTTAATCACCCATAACTATTCCCCGTTCCACTTACCTGTACCTTTTCCCCATTCCATAATGCCCTTTTTGAGAGTCACACAAAGCAATTAAGACAGAGATGCACGATTATATTTTTTTTTCTGCTTACCTATTTTGTTTCCATATGATTTTCTTTGACCACTACAGAGTACTGAGTTAACTTATTCATCTAACTGTTGTAACTGCAAGATCTTGTTCCTGAGATCAAGGAGCTACTTCAGTGCTTTACAGCCTTTTGCCTAGAAAGGCTAACCGAGGCTAACAAAGACAGGCCAACATCCCACACTTTAAAACAGGCACAACTCGCAAGGAACTGATGGTGCATGGAATTATCCATGAGTTCAAGCAATACTACGCCTTTTTCTTTCTTTTTAGGTTATTAAAATGTCTTCTCGTGTCAGCACACGCATGAGTATTAAGGTGGTGTTGCTGCTACAATAAGCTGTTCTGAGTGAACACCAGGGTCGATATTTATTAGGCATTTCACAATGCACCTTAAGAAAAAAACCAAACATCTGAAGCTCACTCTGGGTACAATAAGCACAACTCAAGGTGAACACCTGGAAGACACAAAGGAAAATAAGGCTGTACATGTGTCTGTCTCTCATGAGTTCTTTGTAACTGGCACAATAGGTGGCAGGATTCCCAATTGCCACTTTGGTCACAGTGCAGTAGCAGCAACTGGAAACTCTTCAATCTGTAACCTAAGCTTTTCAACCTTTATGAATACATTACTTTTATGAATATACTATTAATATATTACACATTATAAATGACTTTAAATGAGTTATAGCACACATCAATCCAGAAATGCGAAAGGACCGCTGAACAATACAAGGAGGAAGGCATAATTTCCTGATGTAACATTGACCTCCCCAGCCCAAACAAATAAAAATCTTGATTTTGAACTACATAGCTCATGCTTATCCCTACATTCAGTATCTGTTCTTCCCACTCCCACAGTACTCAAGATCAGGGAAAGTGTGGACCGAAGAGAACAATATCTGATTGGAGATCAGCAACAGATCTGGATGTTTTGGCGTTTAGGTTTATTTGGTCTTTTTTTTTTTTTTTAACTTTTTCAATCCAAAACACACAAATTGCTGTGTGCACTGAAAAAAACCACCTCTTCACAGAGAGCTGAGACTTCTGTCTTTGATTAGGACAAAAACTGCATGGCAGGATCAGGACCTGCATTACTGGTATTAAGTCAGGCCAACGCAATATTAAACTGTCACTTGACAGACCACGGTCTCAACCTGGTAGGTCATTTCTGAGGACAGCTGCTCTTCCCAAGAAGTCCTTATCACCTAAAATAAGCAAGATTCTTAGGCTGAATTCTGCTTCTGTATAAACCCTCCCCTATAAAACAAGAGATTCTGTATTAAAATAATGAAATCAAAATACTTGAGTCCAGAAAAACTGCTGAGAAGGGTACAAAAATACAAATCATTCCTGCAAGCAACCCAATGCTTGTCCCCGGATAGGGACTTTTGTCTCCATTTAAATCCTTGAACAAAATTTCTAAAGTAACTCTATAACCACCAAAAGGTTAGCTTAAGGAAAACATAATAGTATTGAAGAAGATGCAAGAAGCAGTATTATGAGAGGGATCAATAATTAAAAAGCAGTAATAAGCACTATCATGAGAAGTCACCATTTGTAAGTGAAAAAGAATGTCTAGAGTTGCAAAAATATTTTATTTGAAGCTACAAAATTCTAACTTACTTGGAACCGCAAAATCCTCTACTGAAAGGAAAGCCTTGGAAATTATTTTAATTAGTTTAAAACCCAAACCTCATTCTTAAGAGAAATATACCTGCAATGCAAAAATAATGAAAACACAGCAACTGCAATGCCTTCGTGACTCGTATCTCTCTGACCCCATGGACAGAGCAACAAAACTCTCCCCTCCATCTTTTATGCCATTTAGACTATCTGGGAATCCATTTCTTTCATCATCTTCCTCTGGATGGTAACTTCAAAAGATGCAGGTACACTAAATTCCTAAATTTTGTTTTCTTTAAGTTGTCCACACTCCTTTATTTACAATACTGCCTTACATTTCAAAATCCTGTCCCACCGACCCTGCCACTCTAAGCAAGCAAAGCTGGGGCCATTCCAAATTCCGCAAGACATATTTTGAGGTACGAGGGAGAATAGGAGAGATTGTGAAAGAACTAATAACAGAGTCATCAGCTCTGTATTCCAAAGAACCCACTGAAAGACAGAAGGTCCCTCCCCTCTACTCTGGAATGTCTTCAACACCCTTGTAGCTACGCTAAAAAAAAAAAAAAAAAAGAGGAGGACTGGAACCAGGCAAAAATAATCAAATCTTCCTTTTCAAAGCACAAAACCAAGCCGGAAATCTCCACTGAGGCTACCTACAAATTTACTAACAGCTATCAGAAAGCATGGGCGCTTAAAAAATTCAGGACATCTAAAAGAATTTTAGAAGTTATTTTAAGGTGCATAAGTCCTACTGTACAGTCTGAACATCGAAGTAGAAATGTGTTTTGTTTGGGTTTTTTTCCTAAAAAAAGCCCCACATTTCATGATTACAAAAAGCACAGATTTCAAATGCTTCTGTTTTACCAGATAACACAAGGCAAACCAAATGGGCCTCTACAAAAGGCTTCAGTTCTTGAGAGACAGCAATTTCTCCTGGAAAAGGAAATCCATACCATTAGTTGGATCTTCCAGGTATATAACATAATTCTGTGCTAGTTCCTGGCTCAGGCATGATGTTTGCAGCAAGTCCTAAAAGTAAATCTATGTTGGCTACTTAAGAGATTACGGAAAGAAAAAAAAAAGAGGTCAGAATCAGAGGATGAAGAATTCTTGTGCAGCAGGTAGCAGGGCAGGCAGTACCAATATACAAAGGACTAGGATTTCCTGTGCCACTTTACTGCTGTGGGCTGTGCACATAAACATAAAGGTGACAAATAAGAAAGTGTTTATTTTATCCAAGATTTTTCAGATTTTAACTGCTATCTTAATCTCCACCCCAAATCCCAATAGTAGCTAATAAGGACTTTTGCACAAGCGTACAATCTTTCTCATGATAGTCTTTGGTCTTTTATTCAATCATTGCAGAGAGCAAGAATCCCATTCTCTGCCTCTAGACAACCACAGGCCTTCAGCTGGGAACAGGAGGTTTTTCACCAAGTGTGGGATCTATATTAGGGATAACCAGTCTTTCATTACCTGCTCATAGGCAACTTTAGCTAACAAATGATTTTGGAATGCCAGCTGCGTGCTGCAACACGAAGCACTGCTGTCTAGGAAGAAAAACCACCCCTCATCCTGCACACACTGCCAAACATACCGGGGATGTTAGTTAGTGATGTTGTTGTCACCCTCCAGATGTACGCAGTCAACGTACCTGAGCCCGTCAGTACCAGCTACTGTGTTTTTTGACTCGCTTTTCTAAGTTACCACAATTTTCAGATGCAGAGTACTCATTTCTGTGTGGCAGGATAGAACATTTAAATTCGTCTGGCTTGAACCCATTTCTTACACTTGAAGAGTTTGCAGAATGTTCTGAGTATTTTAAAAATATCTGCTTTCAAAACTTGTTGTACCCACCACTGCTTGTCACAATCCTAAGCAAGAAGGCATTACAATGGAGAACTACAGCAACAGACAGGCAAAGACAACAAGCCTGCAAACTTTAAAATCACGGCAGCAGAATAAGAAATATGCAGTAAGGCATTAGGGAAACATTCAAGCAACAGGACAGCCAAACTGTGAGGATTCTTTGAAGATTTGAGGGATTTTTTTAGCTGCAATCCAGTCATCCGTAGTTGTGTAATTTCTTTTCTTAGGCCTCGCAAGAGAAACAACATCCTTATGACAGCAATTTTGCCTAGCCCACTGCAGTGATATTTAACCCTGATGCACACGTTTCTTTCCCAAAACGTTTTTCTGACTGTGGTGGGTTTGTTGTTTTGTTTTAACTGAGGGGATTTATACCCTTACCCCCATTTTACAGATGAGAAGATTAACGTGCCCAAGGTCACCACCAGACAACAATGGGAAGAGGCAGCTAAATATGCCAGAATTTCCCATTTCCGCACTGTCCAAATTAGGACATGATGTCAACGAAATATGAAATTGCTGTTGCTCTGCCCCTGGCAACGTACTTCATACCGAAGGGCATTTCTGGGACAGCGACGCAGCCCGAGCTCCAGCCGGGGTGAAACGAGGTCCCGGGGGCTGCCCCGGCCCAACCCCGCCGGGGCTGGAAACGGGCAGGGCACCGAGCGGCGCCCACCGCGGCCTGCCTCCCGGCCTTCTCCACCGAGCCCCAGACCCGGCCGTCTCCGTCCCCCAGCGAGCCACCCTCCTTACCCAAGTAGATGTCCCCAAAAGAGCCGCTCCCAATCTTCCGGCCCAGCCGGTACCGGTTCCCGACCCTCAGCTCCATGGCGGCAGTTCGACTCGTCCGCGACCCGCCCCGCCGCCTCGCGCTTCCACCGCCTCACAGCCCCGCGGCTCCCGATCTCATCGCGGCTTACGGCCCCGCCGCTCGATACTGGCGAGACGGGCGGCACCGTCACCGCCGCTCCCGGGAAGGATGGACGCGGATTGCCCCCCGCAAGGCCGGCCCCCTCAGCCGCTCCGGCTGTCGGGCGCCATATTGCGTGACCTCACTTCCCTAGCAACGGGGGCGGGGTCGAGCGCGGGCTTTGCCCAGCGCGCGGCGGCTGCGCTCGCGCCTCCCGCGGCGGTTTAGGCGTCGCCGCGCGGCCCCTGTGAGGAGAAGCCCTTGGTGGCGGCACCGGCTGCTGCCCCCGCCAGGGTCTGCCGGGCCCAGGGAAGGCGGCCTGCGGCCTGCCGGGTGTAGCGCAGTGGAGAGGTGCTTGCGGCCGCGCTGAGCCCCGAGAAGCGCTCCTCCGACCCGTGAGGCGTCGGGGACAAAGTTTGAGGCGTGACCCTGAAAATTCTGGGGGGGGGAAAAAAGGTGTCCTTCCCGCTGGGGAGGAGTGTCGGGGTCTCTGCGGCCGGCCTGCGGTGGGGCGGAGGAGGAGTGGGGAGAAAATGTTTATATTTACACGTGTTCCCCTTTTTTTGCAGCAGCAGCAGCCCTTGAAAGCACGACCTTGGCCAGCTAGTGGACCTCTGTTGGATTAGTCGAGGTTGACTTCTCTCTTGGCAAACCAGGGACCACACTTGCAAGTGGGTAGATGGCGGTTTCTGGCATGAATGGGCTTGGGCTGCAGATGTCTTGTGTCCCCTCACCACAAAAAAAGACATTGAGGTGCTGGAGTGGGTTCAAAGAAGGGCAATGAAGCTGGTGGGGGGTCTGGAGCACAAGTCGGGAACTGGGTGAGAAAAGGAAGCTGAGCTGAGACCTTCTTGCTCTCTACAGCTCCCTGAAAGGAGGGTGTAGCCAGGGGGAGTTGGTCCCTTGTCCCAAGTCATAGGCAATGGGACAAGGAGAAATGGCCTCAAGTTGCGCCAGGGCAGGTTCAGATTGGATATTATGAAAAATTACTACACTGAAAGGGTTATTAAGCCTTGGAATGGGCTGCCCAGGGAAGTGGTTGATGTGCCATCCCTGGAGGTATTTAAAAGTTGGGTTGACGCAGCGTTAAAAATGTGTTTTAGTGATGTTTTTTTTTATCAGAGTTAGGTTGATGGATAGACTCAATGATCTTAAAGGCCCCTTCCAACCTAGAAAACGCTATAATTCTGTGTCAGTGGACTTTGGTGTAAAAGGGCCGGGAGTATTTAGAGGTGTGTGTGGCGGATGTATGTAGGGCAGCAGGAGGAGGGAAAGGTTAAGTCACTAAGGCAGAATCTCCAAGTGATGCTGCTAAGATGCAGAGTTTTCTGGATCATTCTGTCTAGTTGGTGTTGCAGACCCAGCTGTGAGGGCAGTGATTGCTGTGTTGCGTGCCCAGGCCTGACCTGCGACTGCCTGTGGAGAAGGAGCTGCAGGATGCTCCCTGGAGGTAAGAAGCAGCATCTGAGCAGGAGGACTGGGCTACAAGGTTCCATGGGAACCCATGGTTTTTCTGTGGAGCGTGGTTGTTAAGATGGAGAACAACTTTGTCAGCCGTTGTTTAATGATGCAGTTGTGGTAAAATCTGACATTCTTCAAAACCATACCATAAAACTCAATGTCCTACAGAGAAGCATAAACCAACAGTTAGCATATAAGCACACGAGAATATCTAATGCACACGCGGATATGCTGCCATAAGAAATTAAAATATCTGAACTCTGTTTTTAAGTTGAGATTGATTGGGGTTTTTTTCCCCCCAATATTAGGTCAGAGTGCTCTGAATTATTATTTCTGTCTTGCTCTCGGTGGCGTGTTTCCCTGGCAGCCCGGGAGCGTCTCTCCTGGGCAGTGCAGCTGGCCAGATGTTCCCCCTCACTGCGTAGCCACACAAAAAAATACCCCATGTCAAATCATAACTGTTTATTTTGGAGATGGATAGTTTGATGGTGGTGATTGACAGCTGTGCAATTTAAATTAGTGCTGAGGGAAAGTCAAGTACAGTCCGGCCCTGCTGCCCCTCGCAGGGAGGAAGGTGTTTCCCACCACTGGTCAGAGAGCTCACTGTTACGCTAAGAACATGTTCAAAATGGCATCAATTACTCTTAACCACTGACTTTCAGAGTTCAGATCACTCTGGCTTTTAAAGGCCATTTCAAGTTGAGCTGTTTCCCTGTTTTCCTCCTGTAGCTCAGCTGCTCTCCTATCCCTCAGTCTGATGGAATTCCTCTGCTTTATTCTGTGCCTTTTTTTTTTTTAATATTCTGAACTATAATTGGGGATATTTTTGTTCGCAGCCAGTGGTGGAGCCCCTTGAGGAGAAGGTGCCAACCCTGGGTTTGGTTGTTCCGTGCCCTCTTTTTGGGGTAAATAAAATCCAGGGGATGTGATGATGTCATGGAAGAGCAATGATGTGGCAGAGGAGCAGATAAGTGGGGGATGTGGGGTTCCCCCAAAAAGAGGCACATCACAGCCCCCAAATGTCTGAAGATTTGGGAGGGGGGTTTAAAATATGTTAAAACCTGTAAATATGAGAGTGAGGCACTGAAATAGAGAACAGTCTCTCATTTATATATAGATGGAAAAACAGTATTTCTGTATATAAAAGGAATTATTTTCAGAATAAAACCCTATACCTCTAAGGATTTTATGATCCTGTGATTCTATGTTATATAAAAGATCTTAGAATAAAAAATACTTAAAAAATATATAAAAATATATCAGTGTCAAAATAGATGTCTAAGCAGATATGTTGTATAATGGGTTGATGTATAAATCCAAGTAGTTCTAAGCCTAAAGAGATACTCTGTGTAAGTGTAAAAAGAGAATAGATATCCCATAAGTAGATAAATGTGTAAATAGATACAGAAGAGTAAATGTCTCTGCTCTACACGGTCTCTCAATGCAAAGCCTATTTATAGAGAGGGTTTTAAAACTCCCCCTGCCCTGTAATCTCTCTTGAAGACGACAAAAGTTGTTTCCAGAAGCTGCCCCTTTTCCCCCTCCCAATCTGGGCACAATTTCCCCAAAACAGGGACTTTCCCCCACGAAGCCACACACGTGGAGTGGAAGCTGCTGCTGCTGCAGCAGCACAGAAGTACTTCAAACCCCCTGATTCTGGGGGAAAAAGCCCAAATTTTGGGGGGAAAAACAATATCACAATTTGTGGCGATGGCTGTCCCTCCCAGGGCGGAGGGGGCAGAGAGCTGGAAGCCCTCCCCACCGGTAAGCGGTTACGGTCCCGGGGTGGACTGAACCGGGCTGAGAACAGTCACTGCTCATCGCCCTAATGAGAGCTCAGAGCGGGATCCGTGGGGAGGTGCTGCCGCTCGGCGGCCGGGGGCGGGATTGCAGGCGGGGGATGCGCATGCGCATGACCAACCTCTCGGCCCTCCTTGGCCACGCCCCCGGGTGGCGCATGCGCGATTCCGCAGAGGCCGGGCCCGAGGGCGAGGCGATTCTGCTGGGCTCCCTGCCACCCGGAACGGGTTTTGTGCCGCCTGCCCGGCCCCGAGAGCCGCCGTTAGCGCTGCGGTACCGACTCCTACCGCCCTCCGGGGCACCCGGGAGTGCCGGTCAGTCCTCCGGAGGTCCATGTCTATGGTCTTTCAGTCCTCCAGGACACAGGAAGTGACTGTTAGACCTCCGGAGTCAGTCTCTATGCCCCCGCGGTCATCCTGGATGCCGGAAGTGCCCATCACTCATCCGGAAATTGATCTTTATGATCCAGCGGTCCTCCAGCATACCGGAAGTTCGCGACAGTCCTCCGGATGTCGCGCTCTATAGTCCAGCGGTCCTCCAGCTGGACCGCACCGAAAGTGCCCCTCATTCCTCCGATGCCGTCTCTATGGTCCCCCGGTCCTGGAGGAAACTGGGAGCGCCAGGGAATTCGCTGGTGCTTTTATAACCCAGTGGGTTTTACAATTTTCTTGCTACCTTCCCCTCTCTCTCTCTCCCAACTTAATTTTTAGTTTCTTGTCGGTGTTTCTTGCACACTGCCGCGTTCCAGATTTTCTTCCTCCATCTCTCTCCGTGCAGGCCTGGGCGCCTGCTGTAATCCCACTGTGTGATCCTTCTGTCCTCTTGTTTTCAAATATTTTCTTCCCTTTAGCTTGGAGAGGGGAAGGCTGAGGGAAGACCTTATTAATGCTTATATGTATCTAAAGTGTGAGTTGAAGGAGGATGGAGCCGGACTCTTTTCAGTGGTTCCCAGTGACAGGACGAGGGGCAATGGGCACAAGCTGGGACATGGGAAGTTCCACTCCAATAGGAGGAAGAACTTCTTTGGGGTGAGGGTGCCAGAGCCCTGGAAGAGGCTGCCCAGGGAGGGTGTGGAGTCCCCTTCTC
>JAOQGH010000003.1:32926178-32972446 GCA_025769975.1 Gallinago jamesoni | reverse complement strand
ATCTCTCACAGGGCAGAAAACATGAATGTAGCTCAATGTCTGTATTTGTTTCTTTGCAGGTTGTTTTCGTTTGGGTGGTTTTTTCCCCCATCAAAGATAGCTAATTTCAGGACATGTAGCAGAAATCAGCCTAGGAAAGTTAACTTCTTGTAATTCAACAAGTCTTGATTCTCTGGTCTGAGTTATTTTAATTAAATCTTTTCTATCTGCCTGCAGCTTCTGCATTTAGACCTGGAAAATCTTTTCACTGTATGATGCAGAAATTTAAGACTGAGTTGTATACAGAAGTTGTATGTGTTTGTTTATGAGCCTCAGGTCTCAGTTTGTTTTATTTCCCTCAAGGGGAAGTACCAGTTAATTCTGCTCAGTCCTTTTTGAGCTATTAGTCCTGAGTAAAATTTACATTGAGGAGCACATTTTCTGTGAGATCTGGGGTACCAGGGAATGCCAAGTTCTCATCGTGCTGCTTTGCAATTTTAATCAGTGTAGGTATTGTAGAGTCTTGTTCCGACGTTAAAGGAGATATTTAATATTTCTATCTCTACCTCAGGAATACTCCAGAACTTTCACATTCTTACTGAGTTCTCTTAGTTAACACATACTAGAAAATATTTTGTTGTTATTTTAATTATTTGATCACAGATAAAGTAATATCATTTCATCTGTAATTTTTGTCCAGACACCTTATGGGTTTGTGGGTAAATGTTTAACATTGTAATATAGAACTGGCTGGCAACAGTCAGCTGGGAATTGTGTAACTCTGTCTCCCGGTGTACATGTTACATACTCAAATGCTTCTGGGGAAGTAAATAGGTGTGACAGTGTCATTAAACAGGACCTATACTCCACAGCAGTGTCTACAACCTCTTTTTATGCAACTGGAGTTCCAGAGAGAAAGGAAAGCTGAACAGGTCTTCCCAGTGTTGGTGACAACAGTGTGGTAGAATTGGAACAGCAAGGCAAAGGAACAGATGATACTTCCAGCCAAAGCACGGGCAGCAAATCAAAGTTATATATTAGGGATTGTCTTAGTAACTTTTAGGGGGAGTGGTGATAGACTGGAACCTTGTTCAGCAGTAGATGTGAATTAATTTCTAGTCTCAGTAGGCTTCCACTGTAAGGCAAAGCCATTTGAAGGCAATTGATATTGAGGTATTTGGCACAAGTGAATACTGAGCTGGTCTCAGGTGGATTCTCTGCAAGGAACTGGGGACTGAACTGAGTGGCTCCAAAAGTGTCCTTTTTATCAGGAGAGAAGCGTGTTACGTGTTTGGTCTGGATTTGTTACACCCTTAAATGGACAATATTAGAAAACTTAGGAACTGCATCTGCTCCAAAATAGCATCTTTTGTGAAAATAAATTATCAATAGAGGAGGATAACAAGGAAGGTCTAGATTTTGTGTTGTGCAGGCCTGATAGATTCTTCTGCTTGGTTCCAGTTTCTGTACTTACTGCATTTTACCAAAATATACTTGGTGTGATATATAAAACCATGTGATACTGCATTGCATTTCAGAACCCCTTTTAAAACTCCCTTAGGGAGAAGGGGAAGGGTGTAGAAAGAAATTAATATAGCTGCTATTTTAAACTTTTAATGGCTATGTGTCATAGATAGGGATTGCTTTGGTCACGTAGCCTAACCCTCCCGTCCTGTGTTCAGTGCTGTGTGTATCAGTACCTTCAGTTCCATATTCTTCAAACACCCCATTATTTTCCTGGTATGAAACACCTTTTACCTTCTGTTTTGGTTAGTTCTAGCTTTTCTGCATCATTTGAATTTGATTTGTTTGATTGGGCCTTTAACCCTGCAGCTTGTATTTTCCCAGAAGCCTGTTCTTTTCAGTGGGATTGGTTGGACATTATAGATAAAGCCACTTAAGATAAATGTTTCTGAGGCAGAGACTGCCAGTCTACTAGATAAGAACTACATTTAGTTCTGTTATCTGCTCTTGTCTTAGTAGGTGGATTATATTTAATTTGGTATTTTGGAGAGAAGCAGGGAAACTGTTCTTCAGACAGATTTGGGATTTGGTTGAAGGACAGGCTTTCTTATGTGGTCTATAAAGTGCATTGTAGCCCTATAGGAATACTTTGTGTGTCTGGTTCCTGCCTGCAATTTTAAACACTAACTTTAATGATGGTACTTCTAATTATGCACAGAGGTAAATTCTCAGACCAAAGAATGGGGAGTTTCATCATCTGCCCCATTAACTGCAGCAGGGTTTCTGTTGTGCAAAGCAGAGACTGCCTAAAACAGGCACCTACACCTTCTTGGGTGTGTTGGCTGCACGAGGCACCTTCTATCCCTCCACATCTCTGATTAAAGGATGTATTGACTTTTTAAATCAACCACACACATCTTTGTTGCTCACAGATTGTGTTGCTGTTATTTACTTTTTATTGTTCTGTGTAAAAAGGGGGTAGATATGGCCATTTTGCCAGCATGTAGCAGTGTGGCTGCTCGGGATTACAAGACTGGGGAAATGGGTGACACCCAGCCTTTGTGATCCTGACTCCTGTAAACAAAAGGACTAAGTTCAGTGTCCTGCTAATGGACTTAATTGTTCCATAATTGAGACTCCAGGTACTTGGGAAACAACCTCTTTTGCTACATATCCTTTCAAGTTTGGCTTAGTTACTCCTGTTCAACTTACCTTGATATTGAATATTGCAAAGCCTTTAATACTAACTTCTACCACAATTCGGTCCTCAAAGCTTGGCAAATGGGATTTTTACCGGTTTCAGGTCTTGTCTCTATGGTTTGTTTCACTCTCTGCTTGAATTTCCCATTTTGGAAGGATTCTTTTCCATCTCTTGTCTGTTTCGTACCTAGAGGCTGCTTCTGCCTGGGGTTAAATTTAATTTTTGTTCCTGTATGTAGTACTAAGACCCAGCAATGGATGCTAGCTAAAGAAAAGAAGAAATAAGTTCTTTATTACAATACTGTCCACCTTATGTAACAACATGAGGATTGTATCGGCAGTGAGTGTGGGAGGAGACTGAAATGAAGTAAATACGGGAGAACACGGAGAGAGAGTGCAGTAACTGTGCTCGTTTTTACAATTGGAGCATGCTTCAAGTTTGATTTGATTGCTTCCTCTTCGATTAATTGAAGCCTCACCTAATTGAGCTGAGAGCTTTCCTTTCCCTAGTTTAAAGTGCCTTGTATCCTTTCCTGCTGTACTTGCTATAGTACCTTAGACATGACACTGATGTGAGAGGGATATTTATTTTTAGCACTTCTTCCCATGATTAATCCATGCAGGTTCTGTTTGACAGTTCAATGCTATTTTAATGATGTAGGCAACAGCTGTTTTCTCCATGTCTTATCAAATATCCTTCATGTTCTAATAATAACAAAGAAATTTCTTTATTCCTGGCTATTCCAAATTTCCACCTGAGGGATCTCATTGCAGTCCCCATGAAGAGATGCAATCTAGGAATAGGTACTTGTGGCTAGATACATAGATTCTTTGCTCTAAAAAAATAAGTATGATTTGGGATTTAGCATTAATTTATTCTTGATTCTGTCATTACATCTAGGATGACATTTAGGGCTAATTTTTTTTAACTGCTCAGTAGTTGTAACTATCTTCTTGTTCAGGCAAAATGACAAACATACCAATATGCTTTGCTGTCAGATGCTGTAGGGATGATTCAATTAAACTAATTTCTGTTTTCATTAACATTTCATTTGACTGTTTTAATGCTACTGTTTACACTGTTTACAGGTTTTTACTTTGTGATTTTTTTTTCCTACATATTTTCTCTCATCCTTATTATTGCCTGTTTGCTGTCACACAACTGATACTGTAGCAATTGTCTAACTCTACAGGAGGACTCTTTCTGATATTATCTGGCAAAATATGGTGTCTGCACCACTGTTAAATGGTATTATTTTGTTGTTTGGTTGGTTTTTTTCTGTGGAACAAGACTGCGTCTGATTTAACTTTTCCTTCAAGTGGTCCACAGATGCCATGCTGAATAATAGAAGATGACATATGTGTATATGTACCATACTTCTCATCTCCATGATCCCACCCAGAAGCAGAGACGCGTGAACTAGTCCTTTACTAGAACACTAACACTCTAGGACAAAATCCTATGAATCATGACAGCATTGCCATACCCTGATAGACTAGAACTGCGATAATGTGACATATCCCAAATTCCTTCTGACTTCATATTTTCACTCCTGATTTTTTTGACTGTGGATTTTTACATAATTACACACTTAAGATCTGACAGAGATGTGTTTTTCAGTGGAGAGTATGTCATGTTTAATTGCCATAATTATCTTGAGAATGTTCTGGATTTGTGGAATAGTTGATTGTTTTCAAACTTTTTACAGTCCGTAATACACAACAGAGGAATGCAATTTATTCTTAGGCATGGAAACTTATTCTGTTACCAAAGTGCTTCATCAAATTTGCTGGTAATAAATAGCATGTTTTTTCTTGCTTAGCAATCTTATCTTCAGCAGTGAATTTCAGAAAGCTTTTTGCAGGTGGATTTTGTTCTGATATAACATTCTACTATAGCTCAGGGCCAGCTTTATTAATTAATCTTCTATCCAAACAACTACATACTTTTCAAGTAACTCGGATATTGAACAGGATATGGAAGGCAAAGTATTTCAGCTGCTGTTAACAACTTACGAGTTAGTCACCACAGAACATTACCTGTTCTGTCTTCTAAAAAAATGAACATTTGCAAACACTTCATGTGGCTTAAAAATAAATAAAAAAAAAGTTGTCAAGGACAATAACAGCAAAAGTAGAAACCACTTTGTCAAGGTTGATATGAAAATTATATTTGGAAGGTAGCTGTGTTGTAAAGTGACTTAGAAGCCACTGCTAGTAAACATGCATAGCTTCATGTATTGAAAAGCCTGGGTCTGATGGAAAAAAATGACTTGAATGCCAGTCTGTGATTTGCTAAATTAAATATCTATTAAAATTTATAATGAAAATTACAATGTTGCTATAGTTACCAAAGCTTCCTTAGTTCCAGGACTGCAGTGCATTTTACTTCAAAGAAGAACTCTCTTCTCCCATTCTTTCAGTGTAATGAAATAGAACTTTCAAAAGTGCTTTGAATTTGCATTAATTAGTTGGTGCATCTTTTTGCCATGAGGAATCAGAAAAGCTGGAAATATAGCTGTTCCCCAAACATGTCCTTTTATTTCACAACATCTTTGAATTAAATCTCACTACGTTATATTCTGCTGTAGTGCAGGGCAGAGGTGACCCATCCCTTGGCAGAGAAGACTCGTGCAGCTCACAGTGACCCACTGAATGTGGGCAGAGACCCAACAGATACTACCGTGGGTCTCTCGTGTGTGATATGAAGAGAATGTGTAGTCACGCGTTTGTCTGTGTTTATATGAGTGACTTATGCCCACTTATTCTTGAAACGGGTCTTGTACTTCTGAACACTTCTGCTGTAAAGTATGCTTTGACTAGTAAATGAAAAGGTTAAGGAGGAATGACTTTTATGGTCAAGATATGCCATTATTGTTCTGTTAGCGCTCATCTCTTCTGAAGCTTCAGGTCCTGCCACTGTTGTCATCATGGCCAGTTGCTGCAGAATGTTCATGAATGAGTCAGAAAATATAACCTGCTATTTGTAATGTGAAGGGATGGACATAAGCCCCGTGGTGAGATCCTGTTGGACGATTCCTATGCAGCTTTCCTCACTGAGCTCAATAAATTATAATATTAACAAGGTTAGAGAAACAATGCAGAGTGAAGCACAGGAAGTAAAAAGGATTTTGCTCTGGCACACTGGCATCTGGCCTGCACCAACAGCACATCTGCCCAGCAAAGGTCAAAGATCAAGTGCTTCTGACTCTGCTTACCTTTGTCGGAGATTGTTCCCTTTATATTGAGCACAAAAGAGTGTGTGTTTAGGCGTTTCCCATCATGTCCTCTAGGGTTATTATGCAAAGATGACTCTCTTGTGGCCATACATACATATATTATCAAGCCTTTTTGATCCAATGTAGAGCTTCTGCTTATGGTTTAAAACTATTTTTAATGTGTACATTTGTGTCTATGTAAATAACCGATGGAGGGAAAGTATTTGCTGAATTAAGTCTGTTTGCTTCAGAGCAGGAAAGCTTGTCTTTCAGGAAAACAATCTGGCAGGATATGTGAAAGCATCCAGTTGTCAGTTGTGAGTGTGCACATCTGGCCAAGCCATGGCATTCCTGGTGCCACGATTCCCTGTTCTCTTGCTCGCCCTCCTGTCTGCTGTGGGCCGGGGTGTGCAATGATGCCTTTCAGCCTGGTGCATCCACAGGAGAGGGGTGAGGGTCTCTCATGCACTGCTCGTGGCCAGATACATCCATCATTGATTCCTGTGGATTGATTCTAGGAGTGTCCGAAGCCTTCCTTAAGTGAGGGTGAAAAACAAATGATGAAGTAATATTGACTGTGACTTTTGCTGCAGCTTGGATATTTATATAAAATCTCCTACCCCTTACATGAAACTACTTGTAAATTTCAGATGAAATATATAGGTGGCTACTATATCAACCTTCCTGAGGTTTATGAGGAGTCGAATGGAAGATATTTCTTTTAAGCCTTTGATATCTTTGATATCTATTCTGTAGGAGCCTTTATCCTCTTTGCATGCTCTTGAGCTGAAGTAAGAACAATCAATATTATTTTGTACACAGAGAAGAAAGGAATTAAAATTTGAAATTACCACACTATCTGTATCCTCTTTTTCATGTTAAATAAACAGGGAACCAGCTATTTAAATTCGACAAACAGTTTTGAAAATGGCTGAAATGCCTCACAGATCTGCACCATGCAGTCAAGATAGTTCTTTGTGAAAACAAAATTATTCCCTTATGTACTTTTACAAGTACATACTTGGGTACATCCAGGGCATGCTTCTGAAGGAGCTTATTCACCAATACCAGCGTGTTTCAAAGTTCAATTTTCTGGCATTTTTGAATCTACTGCCTGAACACATTCTGAGAGTTGGAAACATCATGTGGTTTGAATAAATAAAAACATGAAATTGTCTGGGATGTATCTGTGCCCCCTTGCTGCGCAGGTTGGCTGTTTCTCTGCCATCAGCCTGACAATTTCAATCAAGTTTTTAATGGACTCCTGGGGCTTCCCCAGTTTCTGTTCAAGCAGTCTGGCACTAGTCTTCCCAAGTCCATAGCAATGAAAATTTTAGTTTCTGATTGAAATTTAGCAACAGGTAGGAAAGAAATAGACTGGCTGGATGAGTGCTAAAATAGCAGATAAGGACTAACTTGCATTTTTGTTTTGTCAAATTAGGAAGTGCAAAGTATAGAGCAACCGTAGATCAGACTTCTCTGGAATCTCTTCTAAAATTTGACAGATTGACAGTTTTAATTAAGAATGTTTTATTTAATTCCTTTTGCCTTTACACCTGAGAGTGTTCACAGGCCTATGCAGGTTTAGACTGCAATCCTGCAGGTTTATTTTTTGAAATGTAATTGTTGGTCATTAAAAAAAATTGAAGTAAATATTATGAAGGCTTTTAATTTTCATTCCTGTTCAGGAAGTTTCCAAATCACCTTTGATGCTTACATAACTTATTTTCAACAGTTTCTTGTGTTTCAAAACCTTTTTATTATAAAGGAAGAGTGTACCTTAAAACCGTAACAGTTGTCACTTTGCAATTATGGGCTAATGGTCTGTATTGTTCTGAGTAAAAGAAACTATTGTGATTGTCTCTCAATGCTACTTCTTTAACAGTAGCTGTTTTAACAGTTACTAAAGGTTGAAGTACTGTGATCTGTATGGAATAAATGTTGGGTTTTTATAACAAGAAAGGTACTGAGTGTTTTTCTCAGTATCCTTCAAGAAGTTATGAGTATTATTCCTCCATACAGTAGGTGGAGACAAAGACCTAATGAATTTTATAATGTCTGCTCAGACTGATTTTATTAGCTATGCTAGGTCTCTCCTGATTTTTGGTATTATTAAAATCCTTTATAAAAATAATAAATATCAAACATTTTTTTTTCCAAAGCCTACTAATTTATGTTTACATTAAGTGCCATGTTTTTTTTGCTGGCTACTATTGATAAATTGGTTCTTTAAAATATAAAATCTGATTTGGAGATTGAGGAGATATCTGTGAAACCTTTCTGTGCAAGTTCAGATCTGTCTTAGGCCCAAAAATTCAGGGGTCAAAGCACGCCCAGGATTGCCTTCAAGTTTGAACATATCTAGAAATTCCCAGTGGTGTGGGAGTTGGATCTCTGTGCAGACTGGAAGCTTGAGGTGTGGTCTGCCTCTGTTTATAAAGTGACTTTGTATGTGTACATATGTTTATATAAATCATGTGCATGTTTACAGGTAGGTGCTTATGTGTTTACAGCATGTTTGGCGGCACACAGAACATGGTGTTGGCATCCTGCCTACATTTAACTGAGATCTTAAAATGTAATTTGGAGTAGTGAAAAACAAATGAGGTGTCATCCATAAAGCGGGAGAGGTGGCTTTATTAGCTTTTCAAAAGGAAAATGGAGCTTGCAAGTTTCTGAGATACATTGATTGACTGTTTCAAGTAAGAAATAATCTGTAGATATATTTTTGTTTTAATCTTCCCCTTAGTATCATTTATACTGGGCTGCTAGATGCTTCTTTGATAGAGGCATTGTCTCTGCCCTGTGTATCATACTACGTGTACTGAAGTTAATTGAAACAGTCATGCCAGAGGTGGATTTCCAGATGTGTAACAGTGCAGGGTATGGTTCTCCTGCTGGATGCAAAGCAGGTTGCCTTAGGAGAGAAGGGCTTGTCACACCTCTCCCTAATGCTCGGCTAAGGTCACAATTTGACATTAACCTCTGATTTCAGCAGATCATGGAAGGATTCCCTCCTTCATTGACTCTCTGACTGGTCTGCTGAAAGTTTCTGTGCTTTTTGTAAAAGGCAGAGTTTAGTGAGGTAGGTTTGTGAGAGCGCAGATGCAAGAACGCAAAGCAGAGTTTAACCCAGCAAGGGGGAAGCGAAGAGGAGCCCACATGTCAGGGTAGATCTGAAGACCTGATCTCAGAAGCCATTTAAGCAAACCCTTTAAGAAGGGATTTCTTGCTTTGTTTGCAGTTCCATTGACTGCTTCAAAGCTTGAGAAGGATTGCTCTAAGTGCCTTCTGTTCCTCATCTGCGTGTGAGGGGAGAACATTTGCCTTCTTAAAATGGATACTTAGGATTAAGTTTAAACCAGGCGAATGAGTTGTTCTCTGATCAGTTCCATTGTACGTAGCTTTGTGCATATAGGACATATCTTTTAATTTCTCTGGACTCCTTTCACTGGAATTCTGTCAAAATCTCAATCCCATGCAAAAGAGGTGTGAGACCTGATTTTTACTTGTGGGTAGTATATGCGATAGAAGGTCAAAATGTTTGTTATTATTAAATGCAGTTCAAATGAAGAGGCAACAAGCAGAGTAGTTTTCCAAAATTAAGACAACACAGGGTTTGGGGGTAACTGATAAAGATGTGCTAAGTCAAAGCCTGCCGCAGTATCATGTCAGTTCTGCTGAGGTGGGTGTTTTGCAGGGAATCTATTTGAATAAATCAAAATATCCTCCAGTAAACATTAGTGGGAAGCTGAGAATAACATACAAGTGGGTGTATGATCTTGTCGCTAGTGATGCACAGAGCCTGTCTTTCCAGCGTCGTTCAAGTAGAGGCAAAGGGGAATATTGGATTAGAAAGTCTGAACATCTCAACATTGCTTTAACTCTCAAGGCCAGAAGCAGCATTCAGCTCTTCAAATGCAATGTGTTATTTTCCAGTTTGGACTGAGCTAAGCACAAGGACTGAACAGAAATCCGAACTTAGAGAATTAGTGATGCTAGTCAGTGAACGTGCAGTCAAACAACAGTGTTACTGCTTGGTACAAGGATTACTTCTATTGGTCTCACTTCAAGTTATGGTTCATAAGGGTTTCTTGTGTGCTTCTTTACTTTAAGAGCATAATTTAATTTAAAATGTCAAGATTTGTGTAATAAACTGAGTTAGATCATTAACAGACACAAACTATTATATTCCTGAGCCTAGTGCGCTACTTGCTGTAAATCCAGCACAAAGCATCTGCAACTAGGAACGCTGCCAGGGCCGAGAGCTCTGGAGGAACCATGCTTTTGATGTATCCATCTGAACTTTGCTAGACTGAGGAAACTGGATTTTGAAGAGCCCAAATAGGGTTGGTCAAACTGATGGCCTGTTCTCCAGCTGTATCTACCTGCATCTACTCTTTGACCAGCAGATGCTAATAGGAAGATGTACTCTCTAAATAGGCTTGTGTAAAAGCACCCAGATTCTTTGCTCTGCTGGACTGTGGCAGTACAGAGGATGTTAAAGGAAGCAGGGATGTTTGTAGGTTTTGAATTGAACATGTGAGACCACAGCTTACTCCTGTTCTCTGTGTACTCCATCCACTTGCTGAAATTTCCCTTCTGTTTTTCCTTGGCTCTCAAGAAGAATATATAGGTTTTCTATCCTATCTTTGCCTGAACTGTGATCTGACACTCCAAAGAGAATTTATGAATGCTTGCATTGTGTTACACACCAGGGAGGTTGGGGAGAAGTGGGTTTAGTAAGATGTGAAGCAAACCATAGGTGAAGTGGAGTTGGTGGAATCCCTGTGGGTTCAGGTGCTTACAGTCCCTCTGACTGTGACTACAAGGGCAGATTGAGCCTTGCCTGGGGAACAAAATTTCTTCAACAGGTGCATTTTTACAAGGGTGCTCAACTGTGTTTTGGACGTATCTGGCCTCTGATCCATTGGTTTGTTTAATTTATGTGAGAGAATAAGCTGGTTTTCGTGTATTGTTTCATTCTGCCTGTTGCCTTTGTGCAAATTTAGTGCTTGGCCAGTTTGCTGAGACCCCCTGCAAAGATGTAAATCCTGGGGTTTTGAATGCCTGTGTGCTGGAAAACAGACATTCACAAGTTATTTAGCTGAGCATACAGCTTTCAGTGTGTATGGCTTTCCAGTTCAAGCTGATGACCTCAAAAGATACAATCTCACAAATTATCGTTAGCTGAAGACACTCAGTTTCTTCTGTCCTGTCTGCTGGTCATCGCACATAGAAGAACACTAGTACATCGCTGTTTATGAGGGTCTTAACTAAACCCAGTGAAGAAATCTTCAGCAATACCAGGTTTAAAATATATAAACTAAAAATAAATAATTTCTCCCTCCACTTCCAAACATAATAATACAACGTAAGAACTTCTTAAATTCTGTGTTGGTTATTTTTGTTCTGTTACCTACAGGTGAAGGTAGCTCTTACAATAAGTTTTCTGTATTAAAGAAAATAATGGAAACTATGCTCTTTGCATGTACTTATTCATGCTTCTAAAATTAATTGCTTGAGTCTTAATGGAAATTGTAACTAAAAAGTAAAAAAACCAACTGTAATGAAATAACATCTGTAAACTTTAAATGGCATTCTTTTCTTTTCTATGTGTTATTAAATACTTCATGCAAAAATGTAGAAATGGATCAATATAAATGCCATCCAATTTATTGGGTTTCTGTATGTGAATTTCCCTTCTGTTCCTCTGTAAATGCATGTACATAATTTATACATTGTATTATTCATATTTTATATCAATAGCAAGCATAATTGATGAGGAAGAAAAAATGCAGCAAGTTAGTATATTTGGCTATCCTCTCACTTGTTTAAAAATGCCTTTGGAAGTGGAAGGATAATTAATGGTGTGCTGTCATTTAGTTTCATTTTTAAGGGTGGCATGTGGATAATATCTGGTAGGCTTGAAAAATGAAGCTGCCATAGCTGCAGACTTCAAGTGCTAATAGTTAGGGCAGAGAGGTATGAATAGTTGCTAAACACCGTGCTAAGACATTGGGATGGATAGAGCTTTTCATTTCAGTATATTGTTAAGTGTTTTTGTTGGCTTTGCTGTTTCTGTTGGCTTACATTTAAAGGATGCAGACTACTCCGTGAGAGGAAGAATGAAGTGTCAAAAGTGGCTGGAGGGAGACTTCTTTGAAAGTTACTGAATTTGTGAGCCAGTAAGTAAGTGGGCAAATGTAGTGTTAACTTAGAAGGAAGTAAATTTCATTTGTGCGTGTTATTTTGTTCAAAAAGGGCAAAATCCTGAGAGATACTAAGGATTAAGTGTTTTTTGATAAAGTGTTCTTTTGTAGATTCAGCTTCAAGTTGCCTTGGGTTTTCTTCTCCAGATATGCATAAGATTTGGCTCCGTCTTTGACAATTCTAGTTGTGCTCAAATTATTTATCAAACTGCTTTGTAATGTCTGACTCAAATGCACGTAACATTTGCCTGAAAAATATGTTTTGGTAATGAAAGACCTTGCTTGAGGTCTCTGCTATTAAATCTTTGCTGAGGGGCAGGGAGAGGCTGTGAGTTTTTTGGCGAAGTTAATAAAATGTGTGGATTAGTGAAGTGCTGATTAGTGAGGTTCTATTGTAGACAGAAACATTCCTGCCTTAGCTGAAACCCAGATGGAAGGCTGCCCGCCTCAGATTGTGGAAAATGGTTTATGTTGCTCGTTTGCTGTAGTATGTTGCTGAGGTTGCAGCAAAGTGAATCTTACTAATGTCTTGAAGTGTAATTAACTCTGTTGTTCGATGTAAATATTTGAATACTGCTCATTCAGTCTCTACAGAGGTCTGTTTAAAACAATTTTTGCCAAAGAGCTCAAAGGCCAGTAGGAATGTGTGTGCATTAATAAACTTCTCTTTGTCCTGGACTTGATCCAGAGCTTATAGAGGGCAAATGGGAAGATCTCATCCTATCTGATGTATTTACAGTAGAGCTCAGAGGGCTTGATCAAGGCTTCATTGTGCTGTCATTGTGCCTGGGGTTTAGTTTAGATATGAAACAGAGTGCAGGACGTGGACACAACAGGCAAAATGATCCAGGGTACTGGAAGGGCCAAGGGAGAAAAACCAAATAGAGTTCATCAGAAAAAATAGTGGGCTATATTGTCGTGTTACACAAAAATGATGGCTTTTTAAAGTTTTAGATATTCCATTTTTATTCCTAAGCATCAGCTTAAATGCTCAGAAGTAATGTTTGTCAAAAGAAAACTCTCAGGGAAATAGAGTTACATATTGTTGCAGTCCTCATTTTTTGGGGGGTGAAACAATTGTCTGTTTTTTTAAAGAAGAAAATCTTTTTTTCTGAGATCTGAAATGTTTCTTCAGAAATAGAGTGTGCTTACTTTAGGAAATGTCAAATTGCTTCCAAGGCATTTCATGTTATGTTCTTGGGGACTGGGCTCCCTTTTATGCCTATTTTCGTACTGTCTCCTATTTCTGAAGAAATGGTCCTGCCTGCTTAAGAAAGTAAAACTGTGGCAGGGTAAGAATGCAGCCATTCAGTAGCAGATTGTCAGCTTTCATGGGCCTGGGCTACAACTCCGGTAAGATAAACTGGCAGTGTTTCCAAATGAAAATATCTCTTCTGCCAAAGGGGATTTTTTTTGTTTGTTGGCATTTTGAATTTTCACCAGAATGCTTTTCTGTTTATCGCTGGTGAACTCTGCTTCTGAGCAGCTCTCCTCAGTTTCTGCAGCAGTGAAGATGAGCAGGATTCTGTAGTAATTGTACAACACGGCCCAGGCAGTGCCGGGAACTGAGAATCAGATTTTCATTATATTTCCGGCTTGGTCTAGTAATGTTCTTGGTAATTCAGTTTAGCCTATATTATGTTTTACCCCACTGTGAAATATGCTGTAATAATGACACTTATCTCCTATGGGTGTTACCCATTTTATTATTTTCTGTGAAAGTACCTTGAGATCCTTGGATCTTAAGCCACTGATTATTCCCGTTAATGGTATTATCCAACTCAGACTTCAGATCACTGATGCAGTTGCAGACCAAAGTAAGCAACGTATTGGAGATGTTTGTGTGTAGCTTTGAAACTGCTTGTGAATTAACTTTCTGTTTTCTAAAGACGTGTGCTCTGTATCTGCAATGAAAATAAATACCAAGATTAAAGGGAGGCATTGGTCTGACAGTAACCCAGTAGCACGGTATTTGACATCGCTCTTTGACCTGAATTGGTAGCCTTCTCCAAGTAGAGATCCATAGAAAACAGTCATCTTCAGCCTGGCTGCTGCAGCCTCTGTGAATGATGTATATCATGGAGACGTGGTCTTTTCATTTCTTCTTTGCCCCAACAGAGTTCAGAGGAGCAAGGGTAGGAGAGGCAGGGGGGAGCTGGGAGTAGGTGCAATAAAGCAGCAGTGCAGCTTTACTCCCTCTACAGAAATTTATTTCTCGGATGTTAGTGCTGCATCTCCCTAGGATCTTGCTCAGCAGCTCTGACTGTCTGCAAGTGGGGAATGGCTGATGGTGCTTTCCTTATGGGTAAAAGATTCAACCCCTGAAAACCTTCACATGGGGAACATTTGGACAGTACCTATATGGAAATGCCCTATTTGAAACATATTTTAAAAAAAAAAAAGAAAAGCAGAAATGGAAAAAGTGGGTGGGGGAGAGTTGTTTGGGGTTTTTTTTTTGTTATTTTGGGGGGGATTAGCTTATGTAAATAAAAGTTAACTCTGAAGAATGAAAGTCTGAAAATACAAGTGAGACAAGAGGTGGGAAACAGTAGGTCTTACCCTGCTTTACAGATTGGCATCTAAGGCACACAGAAGGGAATACATTTCTCAGTGACCCATGGAGTGGGGATAACTGCGTTCAATTCCAAGTCATTTATCCCAGCACATTAGTGTCTTCCCTTTCTAACCTTGATTAAAACAAACCTTACCTTTAAACAGTTTTTTCTTCTCTGATAGAGGGGTAAGGGGAGGGGAGAGGAGGTAAAGTGTGTTAGAGAAAATTTGTATTAGCTGTAGAGATGGAATCCTGAGCTGTGCTGTTCTGCATCAGATCATCATAGCAAAATAGCTCACTTGGTTAGAGGAAATAAAAAGTTATATGTATTTGTGTAGTTACCATATGATGCCCATTGGGGTCTTTGTGAAAGGAGAGTCCGAGTGAGTACACCAATCCTTATAGAAAATCCCAGGTTTAGGCTGATCTCCTGTCCTGGTTTCAGGGACAGTATGCCACTGCCTCTTCTGATGTGTGCATGGCTGAAGACGGGAGGATGCATCTCTTCAGCTTGCATATACAGTATCTGTGGGTTTAAACCTTTGGGCAACTTGTCAAATAACTGCTGTTGACATAAACCATTGCTGTGTGTCAGCAGCAAAGAGAATAGGAGAAATCATTTCACTGTTAGTACTTTGTGTCATGTCAAGAAAAATAGAAATTGCTCATCCCATAAGGGAAAGAGATGGCAGAAGGAAGCAGCTTTAATGAGTGGTTGTTGTTTGGAATTGTGCACCAGCAAACATGTCTTTCATCTTGTTCCAAGGTGTCACTGGATGCCAGGTACACAATGTGCTCTTGAGTTGCATAACGATACACACCAACTCATTAATGATTTATTTTTTGAAACTATGCTTCTTCACTCATAGTACCTCTGGTGTGAGATAACGTGCTGCCAGAACTTTCAGGACAGATTTATTGAAGGCTCACGAGCTGAGGCCTTAAACACACCTCTGGGATGGTGCATGGAAGTCTTGGATTGCCTGGTCAGCCTTGCAGAGTCTCTAGGAGACTTACCAGTCAAAGCATTAAATCTAGGTTGCTCTCTACTGCTACTTTGGTGACAATGAGTTTCCAGTGTAATGTAGAGACTTTTGCTAAGGTGGTTTGGTTTAAGTCTGATGAAGAAAGCTGCTGAGCACATCTTCTCATGGGTATTGCCAGGTAGTGTCCTTAAACACTTTTTCGGTCATCATCTGATGCAAACTTTTGAAGTTTTGACCATGGTGAGTTGGTGTCCTCAACAGATCACTACCTGTTTTATGCTAGAGACTAGGAACTGACAAGGACACAGCTCTGTCAGCTCTGTGGAAATGTAAGTATTAAGGTGCAGACCTCTCCTAAACAGAAAAGACTCGTTTAGTCTAGGAGAAAAGGATGCTGCGTGTAAGCACAGTGAATGATGCAAGGGTTGGAGACAGTGATTTCGTGGCATTATTTTGTTTTATAATTGTGTTATGCCTTGGGAAGAGAGTGTCTAAGCAGAGCAATGGTGGAGGAGAGGAGAGAAGGATGAGTGCAGCTCAGGCAGCGTGGGCAAGATGAAAAGATAGTCAAAGGGGCCAATCCACAGTGGAGAAAGAACTGTAAATCCTGCCCTGATGGTATCAAAATCCACCCACTTAGCTCTTTGTCAGAGGCCTTTTATAGCATCTTTGGCAGAAGGGAAAGAACAGACTTTATGGGTGTTTTTCCTAACCCATTTGAGTTTCCAGGTGAGGCTGGCTGCACTGCTGAGGAGGTCTTCTGACCTGGCATGGAGGGAAGGTCCCAGCAGCACAGCTGCTTCATCTTCTGGACTTAGTTGAGTGTAGTAATGTGGCTGCACTCTCCTCTTTTTATCTTGTGCCACTAAGTTGCTCAGAATACTTCAAAAATCTCTCTCTATGATACTTTACCTTCTCAATCTGTTCTGTGTTTCAGATTCATTTGTGGTAGAGGCTGTCAGAATATAGCATAATGGCTCCTGGATACAGATCATGCCTTTTGGGGAACCTGTAGTGTAAATGGCCCTCTATAGAGGATCAATGCAAGCTACGCTCAGCTGAGAATCTGGCTTGGAGCTAGTTCATTTTTTTTCTGTTATTAATTTTTCACTAGATGCAAAGCATTACAAATAACATTTTATGGGTCTGATGATGAAAGGTTGCTTTTCATATTCAGTTATATATCTCATAACTTTTTCAAGTTCATGCATAAATTCAGCATCAGACTGAAGATAACTGCTTTTTTCTCATTGTAACTTTTTCAGGACAGTATGTGCAAAAGGAAAGATTAATCCTTTCAGAAACACTATGAAGAATTATCATGTGAAGTTTTATTAAGGTTATACTGACTCCTGAGAATGCAACTTCTGGGTTAAGAATAGGGATCTTTGTAGTAGGAGTTTTCTCTGAGAGTGACTCATGAAGCTTTCTGGAGATGTTTATCATTGTACTAAGTGAGAGTCTTCACTGCATACTCTGCCTCTAATCTGTGTGTCTTGACTCTAATCTTTCTTTCTTTTCTACTTTTATCTCTAACCTGCAAACATTTGGAATTGATACATTCATACAGTCTTTTGGGACAACCTTTCCTGTGACTGAAACTTGGGGATTTATTAATTGCCATGAAAGGAGAAATAGCAATAGAGTTATGCAAAGATTAGTTCAGTGGGAGGGGGGGTGGCAGTGCTGTTCAGAAAAATATTGCTACTTTCATCCCTTTGTTGCCTGATGTTGGGCAACATGGAACCTAACATTACCTTAATCCATCAACAGCTGTAGGCTTGGAGACAGTGGCTCACTTTTTGACTATGGAAACTGTCCATCTTTGGCCCGGTCTGTCCATTTTCTCCTTTCTTCTTAAAATAGAATAGCACAGAAGGCACTGGCGCGTATGTGCAGCTGCACAGGTAGGTCTGCATTGCCGTGCCACTTTGTGAAGAGCTCATGGGAAAGCTATTTGGTATTGAGTGGTGCTTCTCTGTGTGCTAATAAAATAGGGTATTCAGGACTCTCAGTAACTTGCAGTGTGATGTTGTTCTGAACTACGTGGAAGGCTATCTGTACCACCCCAGCTGTCTAACAGGATATAAAAGTAAATTTAAATTAAACGTATTTTTAAGCTCCTTTGCTCAGCTAAATGATGGAAAGGGTCTATTTTTATATAAAAAGGATCTGGCCTTTTGAATTTTCATCTCTTACAAAGTTGCAATTTTTCCTTTTCTCATGAAATTGCATTTTCTGAATCTGCATGAAAAATGGCAGAGGGGAGCTGCACACAGATCAGATTGTGCTGGCAAACTATTTTTTCTTTTGAATGACATTCTCTAGCCTACTTCTGCAAGGGTGTGAATCTTTTTTCAGTCATACTGGTCTGACAGCAGCTTCATCAGAGTTAAGTCTTAATCTGTGTTTTCAGCTGGGGAAAACTCGTTCCTTGCTTTGATTAAGGAAGTGTTGCCATTTTCTCTTTGACATGCACTTACTGTCAAGAAGAATGGAAACCCACTGATGTCTCTGCCCTGCAGTTAAGGCTCATTGTCATGCTCTGTTGTTAAGATTCACCCATTTATAAGTGAGAAACTCAGGGAGGCTTCGGAGTCTCATGTGCTTTTTTCTGAAGTTTTGCTTGTCCTTGAGCATGGTCCTGACTCGGCTGTTGGTGCGTCAGTTGAAAGGGTAAGTCAGTTGAACCAGCTCACATCACAGCCTTAACTTGTCCTTCCTTACAGTGAGGTCTGTATTACCATATAATCTTCGCCATGACCAGCTGAGATGATGCTGTTCTCAAATATAAGTATGGCCACAGAAGGATCTTAACCTAACCTCTGAGATGACAGTTTTCATTCTGTATCTTCTACCCATAGTTTCAGTACCTCAAGAGGTGCTTTGGAGAGAGAGATTTCTGGGGAATGCTTAGGATGATCAGGTAGCTGACATTCCTGTTTTCAAGCTGAGCCCGTCTTCACATAGTGCAAATGGATACTCTTCATCTTGTCAACGAGATGAAACATTGTCAGCTTTAAAGAACTTATGTTGAAAATTATCCCTCTGTTCAGGCTAAACTCCAACTTCTTACTTCTCCCTGTTTTTAAATTAATTTGCAGTTATAACTGTGTATTGATGACCCTCACATCCTGTTGTAAACTGCTGTGAAACTCCCTTTCATAGGAGGCTGCAATTCAACCTTTTTCAGGTAGTGCATAGTTTTATAAAATACTTCGGGTTGGTGCAGCTGTGTAAACTAGAGTTTTTGCCTCTGCATCTTTAACAGAGTTTCTTTATTTATTGCTAATTCTGGGCACATAACATAAATATACTGTTGCTTTTAGTGAGATGTGGACTGTGGATTTCAGATTGACATAGGTTTCTCTCCTGGCCCCTCAAGGTCCTGTAGTTTTGTAAACAACTCAATTTCAGTCTGAACTTCCCTGTAAAATGAAAATAAATGAAACCAGTTTCCCACCTGGTTTTGTTTATGATGTTTGTTGAAATTCCCGGGAGGTTGTACATAGCTGGTCAGAAATACACTATCAGGTGGTCCGGTCTTGTCCATTAAGATCAATTTTTTTTTTTTCTCCTTTGGGTGGTGGGGGGAAGGGGAAACTGGTGAGAGAGGGAGAGAGATTTACTGTGGCTGGCAGGGAGGAGATTTACTTCTCTTCCATGACAGCTCACATTTTCCTCTATGTTCTTCCAAGACTGCGTTCAAAGTTCTTCTATTTTGGACTAATCAAGATTTGGTAGCTAGAGCAAAGCTCGCCTATCATGTAAGATGCCAAATGCTTTCAAATTCATTGATCTCAGTGGAACATGAGGGAGCTCAGCCATCAGCACTAGCATTTCGGTTCTTAAACATTTTCAGGCTTTAAAATGGGCTATTAATCTTGGCTCTGGCAAAGCATCCAAGGACGTCAGCAGTGTGTGATATGTCCCATAAAGTGCAACTTCTAGGAATCCTTTTTTTAATGTGTACAGCGCTTGAAGGCTCATGTTCTGTTTGCATTTAGTCCAATGACATCTCAGAATGTGTTATTTAGAGCGCATTTCAAAAAAGATTTTGTTACCATACAGCCAGTGTCTGGGCTAATGCAATTACCTTGAATCAAAATGCAGCTGGACTCTGAGATGTAGAGGAGTTCCGTGCTTTTTATAGGGAGTATTTGTTCCGAAATAAACAAAACCTGTGTTTAGCAAAATCTCATAGTTTATACCTTAATTTGATTTTTTTACATATAAAAACTTGCAATCCTTATCAGTCTACGTGAATTTTAAAAAGTACTTTCAGGTGAGAAAGTGCCAGGGACCCAGTGTCCTTCATTTGGTCTTCTCTAGCAAACCTAACCAATGACAGAGCTTATGGATCCTGGGCAATACATTACCCTGTAAGAGCAAAGGGATGTGGCATGAAACGTGCACGGGGAGGTTGTTTTTCAAAGCAGCAGACTGCACTTTCAAACTCTTAAGGGTTTCAACAGTGCAACAACAATGGGAATTATGCTTTTTAGTGTGCTGCATGTTCCCTGTCCATGTGAAGCCAATTTGGCTGTTGTTGCGATACACTACTTTGTAAGAAGTGTAGTTGCTCTGCAATTACTTCTCTTCAGGCTTGTGCCAAGGATTAACCCATGGGTTAAGGCCAAAGGGTCCTGGTCTGTTGCCTGTTAAAGTCAGTAGAGAGACTTGCATTGACTTCAGCAGCTCCTGGATCAGAGCTGAGAATCATGATCTGAATGCAGCTCTTAGCCTGCCTTGGGTTTTCAGCGTGACCTGGAGGAATATCACTTTCCTCTCACTTCACTTGACTCTGGGCAAAGCTGTTACTCTCTCTGTGCCTCACCAAGAAAAGAAGGCTTAAAAAATCATTAGTATTTTGAAAGCACTTATTCTAGAGAGGGGGGCTGTAGGAGCAGAGCGGTAAATCCTGCTCTATTGGAGCTGTCCAAATATTATTACTTGTATTGAAAGAAAGCTCTTAAATGAAGGCTGGTGTTCAGAAGCCAGTGCAGCCCAAGAGTCATCACAACATCACTGATCTTCTGCTAGAAATGTGAAGCTTGTCAGCTGACTTAAGTGTGCTTTCACACAAATGCAAGCGATGAACTTCAAGCTTCTAGTTTAACTATTTGTGTCTCTGGAGGAACAGATATGTTTCTGTTTTATGGGTGTTCTCATCCCTCTTTTTAAATGATGCTGCATTTTGTTCAAGGTAGGTCTAGAATAGAATAACCCCGGAAAGCATTTTTTTGGATTTAAAAATAGATGTCACAGCCTAGTCCCTGTAAAAGTCCCCACCAGTCATTCTGTCACAGAATGCAGAGATAGAGGTATATATATATAAAATTGGGAGCAATTAAAGCTTTCATTGACTTGATTCAGAAACTGTTAAAGATGTGCAGATTTTTTTTTCATCAGCCAGTCTTTGGTTCAAGCCTTTCTGTGATTAAGTATTTTTCAAGGTAGCGTTGTTCTGTGGTAAGATCTTATTCACAATTATTGCAACGTGGATTTTTATTTCAGCTTTTCAGCTGCAAATTCAAAGCAGAAATTAATAGAAAAATATGGTAGGATGATGTGAATTTGCTACTACAAAATATTTGTATCTTTTCGTGTGAAGTCTGTACATAGCCCTATATTCTCCATATAATGAAAGCAAAGTAGAAAGCTTTAGGCTTTTTTGGCAAATTTTGGAATAATTTACTTCTAATCAGAGTTTGGCATTTCAGGCTTGGAGCAGCTGCATTTCTACCAGCTCTAGCAGTTAAACCTTTTATCTTTCTTTTTTTTGCTATGTCAAAATAAATGTTAAATGCTCCGATCCTGTTCTGCTCGTAATGAATTGGACCTACCTGTAAGACAATATTCTGGAAAAGAGTTGTCAGTTTAGTGCAGATTCATATTAGCTTGCTTGTGATGTAGGGAAAGGGTAAAAGAACCTACTTCCCTTTGAAATCCTCCAAACTTCACTGAATTTTTCACTGAATTAGTTCTACAATTCTGCCTTGTGGCCAAATGTATTTTGTGTCTCATCTGTTCCCTGCTGCAAATCAGGGCTTTAAAGATCTCATGGTCTTTGGACAGGGAGGGGAGGTCTTGCGAGCCCAGGTTAAATACTGGGGAGCGTCACTCCACCAAATGAGACCATTGCGTGCCAGAAACTGTCTGTAGGTAAGTGCTTCAGCTCCTGCAACAGAATCAAAGGTTCTCAAAACAACCCTTGGTTACTTGATTGCCACTGAACCAGCTGGGTATACTCATGGGCATCCTAACTGAAATGCTCCAGTGCTCCTTTTGAGCTTTTGCAACACCAAATCATTGTAGAAATCTGATCAAGAGGGTCAAAGTTATTTAAAAAAAAAAATTAAAAATCCAACCATCAAAACCCCAAGCCAACAAACTAACGCTACCGATGAGCTGTCAAATGAGATAAATATTTGGTCAGCTGGATATGTAGAGACCAATGTCTCACACATGTTTGCATTTGCAGGACAGGCTGCAGCAGGGAGTGCTGCATTTGGCCAGATGTTTGACCTGTGGTGTGTGCATGGAAACATTTGAGCATATGAGTAAGTTATCATTTTGCACTGGGACCACTTAAACTTGAAATTTCCAATGACAAATTGAAGAATACTTCTTTTTAAGTTGCAGCACAGTAATGGGAGTTAGGATTTATAAGCCCTGCCAAATTCAATAAACTTGTGTTATAGCCTTTTAAAATTGTTATATCGAACGCTGCTTATAAATAGCCATCTTCCTTCTATTGTTTCATAATTTATTCAGTGTTTTCTTAACTGGCCCATCAGCGGAACAGTAAAAATGCCACTAAGTAAACTTTGTTTAATGGTGACCAATTTTTGTCTATGTTACAATAATGTCTGTGGGAAGAAACAATTACCTTGTGATTTGCTGTCAAAGCGGTAAGTGCATTTTCTTTCCAGTTCATTTAGAAGGGACATCACTTTCAAGCTTTTCCTTGTTCTCTTTGTGGGGTTGTTTCCTCTTCTGCACATTTGGATGTTTTGCTACGCACACTGGAAAGTACTGGTTCAGTCCTGAATCCAGGATTCATAATTTTTTTTGCTATCCTCTGTGTGGGGTCGATCTCCAGTGATGCATTTATCAGTACAGCTCTGACTCATTGCGTGGATGTTTACTGAACCCCCCCAAAACAGAACAAACCTTCCAGTGTTACTATTAATGCTATTTTTCTGCTGGGTTTGTTGTGTGAACCAACATCAATTGCTGTTTGCTTTGTTACATTTCTATCTTTAATTGCCACACAGAGACTGTCAAAGCTATGATGTTTCCTTTCCATACCTGTCCCAAGTGTTAGGGATGGAAGTGTTCATGAGTTTTTGGCCACTGCATGTTGCAAGCTTTTATCGTTGTTACTAAAATAATGTAAGAAGGCAGTTAAAAATGTTCATGGTGGCCTGAAACTTCTCAAGTGTCTCACAATTCTTCCTTTTAGTGAGTGATGGTCAGACCCTGGTATGTTTGCTAGGATGAGAGCATTCAGAGGGACTCTCAGAATCACTACTGAAGTCTGTAAAATCTCCTTTCCTCAGAGAGGAGAGGAGCACGTTTCACTGCCCAACAGCACATATAGAGACTATTTGTAAGGAAGGTGCTGAAGATTCAAATACATGAACAGAAAATAGTTCTCAGAGTTGTCTGGGGGAGGAGGGGGCCAGGGTTTTGGGCAGCACCCATGTATGCCACCAAGCTGTGAGTATCTGTAAGCAACATAGAGCCTCTTAATTTGTATGGCCTAATCCAAGATGCGCTTCCTTTACTGTTTGTAGTGCTTTCATCCTCAGAAACGGCTCCCAATCTCAATGCCCCTATTGTACACAGAAAGGATGAAAATCTAAATTGACCCCAGGGATTCAAGGTGTTTCCAATCTGAAGATTGGGCTGCTAAACAACCCTGGTTATGAATAGCCTAAAATCTTTCCTTCAGGCTCTACAAGAAGGGTTGAGGCATAATCAGAGTAGTTGGCTCCGTATATCACATTACTCTTCTTGGATGCCAGAATTCTGTTACAAAAAGCATATTTGGAATTCATAAATTGTTCTGCGCTCTTCTCCAGCATGCTGGCCATTAACCACTGCAGGGATTAAACAGCTACCATTATGTAGGCAGCATCATGTTTATAACAAATTGCTTCCTTAGAGCCCACCTGCTGCTTTCAGTAATTTGAAAGCACAGTAAGTTAGGTCTTGAAAGTTGTATTTTGGAAGATGACGGGGGTTTAAATAAAAGGTTTTAAATTACCAGGCCTCAAATAGCTACCTAGAGAGGCAGTGTCTAGCATCTGGACTGTTACTGAATTACTGTAAGTCTCTTAATCAGCAAGGGAGCCCCTAAACTGAATGGCTGGTGGGAGTGAAACCTGACACTAAATGGACAGCAATGTAAGAAAGCTTTGTGAGCAACTCCCAGAGGAGTTGGATGAATAAGTACATCTTCAGGGAAAGAAAACCAAAGTTGCCTTTTAGGATAAAACAGCACATTCCCTGCAATGTGTTTCCTCTTGTTTTTGTTTTTTGGTGGGTTTGTTTTCCTCATGTGGTTTTTGAATGCCTCCAGACCAAATCTTTTGGTGCTATAAATTGATGTAGCTCCTTTGGCTTCAATAGGGTTATGTTGATTTACTCCAGCTGAGTATCTGCTGTGTGAGTCTATTCTCATACTGCTGGAGTTAGCAAGTTCAAGCCCACATTTTAAGTACTTCATGCATTCACAAGAAATTAATCATAGCAATGATGTGCGCTAAGTGTGTGTGAACATTTTTCCAAAGGCGGTTCTCAAAATCCCTGCCTCTGCTATCTCCATTTAATGACCCTGTCTCTTCTCTCAGTCGTGCAGGTTTTACACTGATGTAAGTCCACTGACTTCAATAGGTTTGCTGCTGCTTAACACCTGTCTGTAAAAAAAAAAAAAAAAAAAAAAAAAGTAGTGTTAATCTTGCCTGTAACATTAAATCTCTTTTCTCCATGTAAAGCATCGTATCCCCAAGGCTTCTAGTTCTGGAATTATTATCCCACTCCATTTAATGTAGTAATGAGTGATGAACTGTATAGCTCCCACCCAACACCTACTGAAGAATGTTTCACGGTGACTCTGTGGATATTGGATAAACTCAAATTTCTTCAGGAGTGGTTTAGCATTGCCTATTGCTAACTTCATCTGTGTGTGTTGTCTTGTCCATTGGCTGAGACATAATGGGCTTGGAGGGGGTCTTGCTTAAACATTTGTACTCTATTTTTATGATGTACTGAACCATCACACTGACAGGGCAGAGAGCCGTAACTCACAGTTGATACAGGGGAGACAAGATGTTATCTGTCCCTCTTCGCCTGAAGTCAGCAGTGACCACCTGATAAGCGTCAGGGACCTGAGGAGAACCTGGCTGGTGTGTGTTTCAGGGCTGGGATTACCAAACAGGTCCCAGAGCATGGCACTTCAATGTCAGTGCAAACTGGTTCTTAATTCCCTCTACCCTTTCCTATTTCTCTTTAATATCCAGTGTAGTAGATCTTAGCTCTGCTCTGGTTTTCCAAAACAGTGGCAGAGGTGTGATGTGAGCTGCTTTCCGTTCGTTCCCACTGAGCATAATGTAGGTGGTTTCTCTGTGGCATTCAGTGCTATCAGTGCTTTCCTAGTATAGAGTTTCTGTGTTTCAGGAGGTGGTGGGGCAAAGACAACCTGTGGTCACTTGAATTTTGTGCACTCTTTTGCCCTCTCCTCAGTGCTCCATTCTTGAAGCTACTGAGCAAGAACGTTCTCAGTGTGGAGACAGCCTCTCTGTCCACCCATGTCCTTGCTGGAATGTGCAGGATCAAAATTTTGACATACAGCACACCACCTTCTCAAACAGCTGTTCCCCTACTCCAAAGATCCATATCTTCTTGGATGATAAACTCTAATATGGTCTGTCATGAAAACACAACAGGAAAGAGACCGATGAAATCACTATTAAATGGATGTGTTGAAGAAAGGCAAAGAGCCTTTGGCAGCATAGCAAGGACTTGAGGGGGAAGTGTGAGCAAAGGGAAGTCTCTTCCCACACCTGTCCTTGCATGACACAGGAGAGAGACCTTCAGGAAGTCTGGAGCTTCTTTCCTGTGCCATATTTCACTTCAGTTTTCTCTGTAGCAAAGCTTGGAAGGAGTTACCTCACCTCATTTAACAGCGCTGGCTCTGGGAGGTGCTAATTCCTGGCAGCTTCCTTTGACTTTTGAGTAGAAGAGAAATCTGTGTTCAGATGAAATGTGCAAGGAACCTTACAGCCTGGCAGGTGGAGAGTCCCAAAGAGAAAAACTGGAGCTGCCAAAGTAATGTTTCTCTCCCTTGAAATGCTCCACAATGGAATATTTGTTTCAGTTCTGATACCTGAGGTATTTTAAATTGACATGGCTTAATTTGAACCTTCCTGATGTATGCACGTTTACATGTTTGCACGGATCAGCAATGCACACAGCTGCATGTTTGCACACAGAACTACTTTGGCCAGCTGTTTAGGGCACCACACTGCCAGCTATATTGATTTATTTAATTCTTCCATTGGCGCTGAGTAATGTGTGCCAAATGCAGAACTTGGACCTGCTTTATGAAAATAATATAAACCAATATAACTGCCCTGTAAAAAGGACGTTCTTTTTGCTAGAGGAAGATTCACGGTGCTGTATTTGTGCACTGGTTTGCATGGCGTCTTTCATTTTATTTTTTTGTCTGAGTTGGAACTGATGGACCCAATAATGTGAATAAACAAGTTAACATTTTTACTCCATATGAAGTAAAAACCTTAAAATCTTTGCAAGTCAAAGGTGTTATTTAAAGTACGAGAAGCAGAAGCGTACGTATGGTTTGTAGTCAGGTTCTCTCCGTTCTATCAATGACAGGAATAACATGAGCTGAAAACACTGTGGTTACTGAGAACTGCATTTAGCCTATGATTTCTTTAAAATAGTAACATGTCCACTATTGAAGAATTAAAATAGAAATACTTCAGCTACATTAGATTGTTATTTTGAAGATCTGTGTATGCAAGGACTGATTGTTCAATCTCTATGCAAAAAAAAATCCCAGTAACTTCATTCCTAATATAGCAAAGTTAAATTACATTTTCTGCAATCCTAGTTATTGTGTGTCATCTTAATTGGGGAAGTTCTGTACTTGCTGTTTCTTTTTACTGACAACCTTATTAGGCTTAAGAAGAACCCTAATACCGTTGTGTAAATAGTCTTTTTGTCCTCTCCTGAGTAATTATTCTTCCTGCCATCTCATTGCCACCTCAGTCATCTGTTCTCGGAATTTCCTCATCCTGGCTATGGTACTGTAGCTGCAGTTTATAGAGTTCAATTTAATTCTCTTTTGCAGATCTCTCCTAAGAACTGAGTTGGGTGTTTCTTCCTCCAGCTGTCTGACATCTATTTAAAAAGACAAGAGTTTGCTTCCTCTAACCAAAGCTGTTTGAAGCTGTGTAAGGGATATTTGGTACTGAAGCTACAGACATAATATTATGTAAAAGTGTGCTTGTGTCATATGTCTAACATGTGTGAGCAGCTCTGCCCTCCCGTGGATAGAAGGAGAACTCAGCTGCGTGCCCAGTCCCAGCACCGTTGATGCATCAGAAATGTTTTCACTCGAGAGTCCGGTTTATGGAGCAGGAGAATCTGAATCCTGGTTTTCCCTGGCATTAAACATTTCTTCACTATAGCATGAAGCATCAAGACAACCTTGTGGTTTGCTAGAGCAGTTTTCTTTCTTGAATCTTGGTCCTATTTTCGTTCTCCATTTTCTTCATCCTTTCCCATCTCTTCTGAGACAGGGACCTGCTCTCACCAAGTCACTATTTCCTTCTGTGAAACAGTTTCTCGGAGCCAGTGCCACGCTCACTGGGATGCTTAACACTCGTTGAAAGAGGTGATGTTGCAACATGTGGATGTGCGTCACTGTTTAGGTGCACTGAATTTGAAATGATATGTACTAGCCTATCAAAGCATACTTGTTTCTTGTCACAACATATTAATATGATTTATTTTCAGTTCAGTTATAGTCAGCCACTTAATTAAGTAATTTTAAGCTGTCTCCGTCTGCCCTTGCTTTTCCTGTGATTAGTAATATTTTCTCTTTATTTCTTTACTTCCCTCTCATCCCTTACAACTTCTTGGGAGGCGCCAAGGAAATTATGAATAACTTTTATTTCTCTGGGAGGAAAACCATGATTAAAAATAGTGTTAGATGATGTTCTAGCCCAGGTGAGCAGCACCATCCAACTATACTGCTGCTGCTGCCAGTGTCCAGAGGGTGAGGAGAGGAGGGGAGGATTCACTGAAGAGGGGTGTACGGTTTTTTCCATCATCCTGCCAAGCTTCCTCCAAAAGAGCCAGGATTGCTGACATGAGCAGAAGCTTGACCTGCAGGCAGCAGTGCCAAGTAATGCCGGCAATGTGTTTTACACAAGGGTGTGCTAACCTCGGCATTTTTCCCGAGCTAGATCATTCCCACAAAAAGAACTCTCTCTCCTCTCAAACATAGACCGCAGTAGAGAGCTTGGTTTGCAAACTCTGATTTGATCAAACACACCCAGCAGAAGACAAAATGGAATAGCAGCTTTGCAACTTTAAAATGTGTCCATTTCCTTTCAAGCCACATAAATCAAAAATGGTAGACTCTTCCTGCTCAGAGGTGCTCCAGTTGCATGTGATAAATTTTGCATGGCAGGAAGAACGCGCTGTGTCAGTGTGTCATTACATTTGATAATTCACAGATCAGACTCAACAGAAATATTTATTGCCTGGATTTACTTGTCATGAAATTGCCTTAAAATATGTGTGGAAAAAATATCAAGGCAAAAAAAAATAAAAGGAAAATGCATTATTGGATTAACAGAATACAAAGTCTTTTAGAATTGGTTATTTTATAACCTTTATTTATGTAGGTAGATTCAGTTTATTTTAAATGAGTTTATATATAAATCAATGAACGATATACCTTAACCCAGAAGGATGCTCTCAGGAATTTCTTCTTGTGGCAGTGGAAATGAATGACTTGGAGGAGGTGGCTGTAAGGATTTGAAATGTCCTGTCTCGTTACGCTGTTGGCTTTTTGTGAGGCTGTATCAAAGTACAGATTTTAACAGTGAATATATTTTTGAATTTGATAATATTTAGTAATTAAAAAAAAATGTGAATAAAAAGATGCTGCAATAATTAGGATAGAAATTGAGATAGTCATAAATCTTAATCATAAGAATTCTTTTTAATGGCTTTTTTTTCCTTTTTTTAAATTGGGTAGTCATATTGTTATTTGTATTTAATTCAGAAAGTTCCTATTATAGAACCAAATGCCAAAACTTTATTCGGGACATTCCAAAAGACAATTTATTTTCAATCTTAAATTCAGCCCATAAGGTGAGACATATTAGAGATGCTCTACACTGCAAATGAGGCAGCACTATTAATTTGATCATTTGAGTATATATAAAAATGTATGTAAGGTTTAGGTAATAATAACAGTATTCTTTTATCTCCAAGGCACTTCTCTCAAGAACACTTTCTGTATTTTATTAAGTGCCTGTGTGAAGCTGGAGTTTAACCCCTTTCTAAATACAAGCCTTATGCCAAGTACCACCTTGGCACAGAGAACCTGGGTTTGGTTTCTGATCCTGCGGCACAGCTCTTTGTGACTGTCGGAGGGTCACTTCATCTTTCTGTGCCTCACATTTGGAACATGGGCTAAAGGTATTTCATTTTATAACTGCGTGGTGAGAAGCAGCTAAGAAACTGGAGAGCCAGAGGTGCAGTGATGAGTAATTTAAAATATTTTGGCAGAGTGGTGAGCTACAGATTTTCTCGAGACTCATCCTGAAGACCACTTTTAGTAAACCACTGCAGTAATGCGCTGGTGGACATCAGTATATTTGCTGACTCAGCATCCTGAGCCGAGTGGAAAGGTTTGGTTTTTTAGGGTTTGGTTGTTCTGGGGTTGTTTTTTTTTTGGAGGGTGAGGGTGGTGTAGATTCAGTACTTAAACAAACAAGTGAAAACATCTGCTGGGATTCAACTCCTGACCATGTTTTTTCTATCAAAACAAACAAATCCCTAAAATGCTTCATTTCAGCAAAGTCCTTTTTTAAATTATTATTTATTTATGCCTAGAAAAATACTTCGCTACATTTTTAAGCATGTAATTTCTAAACAAAATGTTGACATTTTGCACTTGAACTTTAAAAAACAGGTTTTGCTTCACTGAATTTTAAGTGTTCATCGAGTATTTTGCAATCGTTGGGGTTTTTTTCTACTTTCTGATGTAGATGTTAGAAGGCACAGGTGCCTCAGCGGAGGGAACAGGCTCACGTTAGCAGGAAAGTGGAGGGTGAATTAAGTATACACATCGGGAAAATTCAGTCCAAATCAGAGGCAGAAAGAGATTCTTCCACAGATGGTTGGATGGCACCTGAAGTGGGTGATGGGTATACTGCCCAGCCTAGTCTGGCCTAACTGGAAAAGGGCAGGTTACAAAAACCAAAGCCCTGAAAATTGCCTGCTCTCGTCTCCTCCTTTGCTCTCTCCCTCCTGGCATGCTCTCTGAATTATTTTCTATGGTGGTTTCTTTTCTGATTGCAGCTAAGTGTAATGTGCTGAGTAGTATACTATATCAAGCTCTCCTTTCCTCTTTATTATTAATTTAATTGAATCATAGGTCAATTTCACGAGAAACTGGATGGATATGAAATACTAGTCTTGCTACCTTTTTTTTTTTTACATGATGCTGCTGCACTGAATGATTATGTAAAATCCTACAGTATCAGTGGGATGGTTAGTACAAACTTACCATTTTTGAATGAGCACACTAAATACTAGATTAACATATGGGAAAGGGATAGAAATCTGCATTCATAAGGAACAAATGAAAATAAGGAACGTTTGCTCCTCACTTGGCGGGTGCTCACAGGACCCAGAGGCCTCACAGGAAGCAGAGGTGACACTTCAAATTGAAGAAGACTGACAAAACCCATCTCTGCCAGTACAGCAGCACAGAGGTGCATGGTGTCAGTTGTGTTCATCTCTTCTCTGCTTCCTTGGGGAGCCACAGGGCAGTGCCAGGCTGGCAGGAGATCACCTCACCTGATTGCTCCAGCCTCTGGGTGTAGAACTCCATGTACTGCGTCTTGATAGGAAGCCTGGAGGGTGTTCGTGAATCTCCTTGGCATGGCAGGGTGCTTCGAGGTATTCCAGAGTGAACCTGCTGCAGGCTGTCAGATGCTTTTCTTGATCTGTGTGATAATGACAATGATGATTTATCTTCTATTCAGTTACATCTCTTAGGGTAAATCTGATGAATAACCATGATCTTATTTCCTCTTCAACCTTTTCCTTTGTTCTGTTCAGGATGGAAACACAGACGACCCAGGGACTGCTAAAAGGCACAATTTGCCTCGGGCACTTTTGCTGGTCTTTTTTCCTGTCAAGCCGTTTTCTTATTGTTCTGGAGGCTTTTCCTAGACACCTCCCTGTCGGAAGGGTTTAACTGTGTCACTCAGGCCAGGCTTTCAGCATTTAAACATCTAGTATTTAAATTAAAGGTCTTCTTACTCTGTCCACTTCTCGCTCCATTTTCCACGATTTTGTTTGCAATAGCAATGAACTATTCCAGCAGAAACGCCGAGCCAAATTCCTTGCTGATATAAAACAGAGTTGGGGAACTTTATAATGGCAACGATCTGGATCATTTGATCTTACCTGTCTGTATAGAAACCACAGATTTTTGAAAAAGTGAATTGGGAAATGAGGCCCAGGAGAGGCTGCTAAGGTCACACACGAAGCTGGTGGTATAGCAAGGAATAAAACTGATGCATATGTTTGTTCTCCCCAGCCTCCTGCAATACTTACAAGATGATAATTGAACTCTGTAGTTTCTTCAGCTAAGGAAAGTCTCAAAGACCTGTCTGGGTAGAGAAGTGCGTCAGGACTGCAGCAGAGGTTGTTTCCCCCTTTTTATGGAGACTCAAGAAGTAAAGGGCTTGATCTGTGCTTTCTTACTTCAGATTTTATTCCTGAACTCAGGTGGCTGATCAGTAGCAAGACCAAAAGCAGAACCCAGGGGCTTGCTGACATTGTGCTGAGGAGCAGAGCATATCATTTCTCATCAGCCTGGCTGCAAATCTGCAGAGGGACAGCAGGGTGGGGGGGCTTCCCTGTAAACTCATGGTATTTCAGCCTTGGCAATCAATGATTTTGTTAGTGCAAGTGCCCTCCTGGAGAACCCCTCCAGAGCATCACAGGGATCCAGGAGAACAAGGCTGCCAACTTAAAACTTGTAGGTGGAACACATCTACTCTGCATCCTTTCCTACTGAATTGTGGGTGGCTCAGGTGCTTCTCCTGTGTGTCTCATTCCTCTAAAGTCAGTCCCCATGTTGTTTTTCAGAAAGCATTGCAGAATGTAGTCTAAAAGTACAAATTACTTGCTTTTCTTGTTTGCTGGTTTTTATCCCTCCCCCCTTCTTCCATCCCTGTTCAGCCATTTACAAAGTATTATTCATTAGAAACTTGAGCATCTCCATCCTGAGGAGGAGAAAAAAAAAAAGAAAAAGCTTCCTGTGAGCCAAAATTTACTCATCCTATCCTGCTTTTCTGCCTTCTAAGAAAAATGTATATGGTCTAATCATAATTCCCAAGTGACCCATAAGCTGGGTCTAGCTGTGGTAATCAGAGCCTCATACTGGAGGCTGGCTGTCAGAGATGGTTGTTAGAACAATTGATGCAGCAGACATCTGTCTCAGCTGAACTCTGCTTGTACCTTTTGGAAGAAAGTGAGCATTCATTTGTATACATAACATGGGAACAGGAGAGAATCCACAATTCCGTTGCCATCTTTCTTTAACGAGCTATCATGATATTTCATTAAAATAACATGTACACTTTGAACAGTCACATCTCTGCAGAAGGCGCTGCTTTAGTAGCTGGAGGAAAAATTGCTTCATTGCACAGGATGCAGTACTTCTGCAATTCATCGGTCTGTGGCCGAGTGGCATGTGGGGATAAATTAGTGAGGGACAGAAAGATAATTTTTGTTTGTATAATTAGGGCTGTTTAAAATTTAAATATATATATAACAATGTCCCCTCATCTTTCAGAGAGATATTTTTGTGATGCTTTTGGAAACAATTCATACTTCTGACTCTTCCACAAAGATTACACTTCTGGCACTACAGAATTTCCAACAAATATCAAGCTCTTGAGCCAAACACGCAGAGGCCATCATGAGGTTGAAAAGCACACAAACAAACTATTGTTAAAATTTGCTGATGCTGCTGGCATTGCCAAGGGGGCATCTTGTTGTTCTTTGCTCATATGATTTAAAGTAATGAGAAAATTCAGGATGAGACAAATTAGGAAGCAGATCGTATGAAAAGGCTGAGCCTTCCCCACCACTGCTGAGCTGCCTTCAGACATGAACACAATGGGGCCTGTTGCTGGATGGGCAAATGCTTTCTAAATACTTGATATCAGTAGTAAGGGGATATAAGGAGCTGAGAGGGGAAAGAAAAAAAAGATAATTTTGAAAAAATTGAGGCCCACAGTTTTATTTATGATTTAAATATTACAGTTCCAATCGTATAAGCACAAGTCATCTATTCTTCTCAATAAATTATCATTACACTCAGCTCACTCATATGACAATGAATTGGAAAGTGCATCATCTTGTGCAGCTGGCTAATTTTTACCCTCCTCCAAATATATTACACTGTTTAAACTAGGTTACTTTTTGTGAACACTGTGTGTATTAATATAAAATGAATCACACTCACACATTTTTCTCAGGCCTTTATTTAACACCTCCTTTGCTCAGCTTTTGAAATACAAGAATATATCTTTGCCTATTCTTAGTGGAAAGTCCGGTATACAAAGAGTCCTTTGTGCCATCAAATAGTTCAATCATCTGTCTAAAGGCTTCCAGTATATCAGAAAATGAAGTGTATGAAGCATCAGACTTCCTTTTTTTTGAAGACAACTGAACTCTATTCTGTAATAAAAACAGAAGGGTGAAAAACGCTGGTAGAAGCAAGTTTTGCTGGTTCCACTTGTAAGTGGAGGTACACCAAAGTACCATTGCTCCTGTTGTGTGGGTGAATGACCCGATACAAATATTCATGTATGAATCCAGCAGCTGCTGTGGACTCAACGGTGACGAACTGGAGCAGCCACCAGAGGTTTTGGGAACTAGAATGTGTTGGGTGCCCTTGGGCCTTGGTGTAACACCTCGCAGTGGGTGGAGTTGGCAGGATCTCATGGGAAGGTGGAGACATGTAAGGGGCAGGTCTGGAGGCTGGAGGGGCTGCTGTGATTTTGAAGGTGGGAGTTCAGCTCCTCAGGTGCTTGGAGAGGGCAGAAGGCTGTGTACTTCTTACTGTCTAAACCACCTGTGATGTGATGCGTGTGTTGGCATGAAAGTGTTGATTGATTTTTGGCATGAATTGATTTTTTTTCAGGAGTAAAGTAATAGTATTCTCTTCTTGGAGCTTGTTCCCATAATACAAATGTAATGCTATTCTCCGGCGTTTAATTATCGCAGTGCATTGCCACTCAGTGTCCTGCTGGCACAGCCTGGGTGAGCAGGGTTACTGCGCTCTCCCTCCTCTTCATTGCCAGGGTGTCTGAGCACATCAAACCCAAGAACACCCAGCATATGTCTGCAGCTCTGGCTAGCGCTTTTTATCCATGTTTTAACCTGGGAGGAAGTAGGGTAAGGACATGCTGAGAAATTTTCTGGGCCACTCACACTTGGTCTGTGGCACACTCAGGAGCTGGGCCGGTGTTTAATCTTGGTACCTGAGCCTTAAAATGGTCATTCATCCCACAGACTGGGCTGCCCTGTGCACACTGCCCATGGAGCTGAACTGATCTCCTTCCAAAGCTGTTTTCTTTGAATTTGTTTCAGGGACTTCTCTGCTTTTTCTTTAAATCCAGGGCTGCTTAGGTCCTACTGAGATGTTCTGTGCACTTGAAATTATATTGAATCTGAAGTTGCATGCGTGGCTTGCATATCTTTTTGACTCCTTTTCCTTGTTTTTGTCTTCAATGTTGTATATTTCCAGTCTGACTGATTTCAGTTCCCTGTTCCTATCATAACATGCATGGTGTGAGTATTGGGCAGAGCAGCCTGAGTATTTCAAGCTTCAGTCTGGTTTCCTTTTTTTGCCCTTTTAAACCATGGAACTGGAGACTGGTAGCCATGGTAACTCCCTTATCTGTTGAGAAATAAATACTAAAAATTGCTTTTTTTACTATTTATATATAAAAATGCAGAAGCAAATAAAACCTGCAGTATATGACTCACTTCATATTTTAATGTCTCCACTACTTCTGTTAAATGTGGAACCAAATCATCTAAGAAAATTAAAACAAACTCTGCTCCTTTTCAAGGGATTCCACTGGCAATGTGCAGAGGAGGGCCTTGGCTGTATTCCGCTCCTGTTGGTTTATGTACCCCAAACAGGCAAAAGCAACTCCCCAGAGAGCCTCAGCTGGGCTGGACGTGAGTGACGGAGGCACTCCAGAAGGAGCCAGATCTGGTAGAAGGCTTTGAACTTAGTTGTTTTTTATGTCTTTATTAATCAGACTGTATCCCACGAAAGGGCCTGTGTTTTTGATACCTTTGTATTAGGTCTTTGTTTTAGAATAGGCTGAGAAGTGTACCTGCTCTCAGTTAATTTAACGTAAACCTTTCCGAGCTGGAATTGCTGCAGGTCTAGAACTCTTTAATTACTGCACCTTGATATCTTGAGACTAGTGCATGATTCAGTGATTCCTCGTAACACAAATCAGTGTTTTCATTTCAATTCCCACATAGATAAGAGAACCTGCACATTACTTCAACATTCGTTATATGTGATATATGGTTGCAAAAATATCTCTAATTTTTACTGCCTGGGTGCCACATTGATGTATTTTAAAGACAATGTGCCATCAGTTCCTCATATTGCCACATACTCTGAAGCCCACTGGGATCAGCCACTGGGAAAGTGACTCAGACAGTCTCAAGGAATATCTCATCTAATATCTTCATTTATTTTCCAGTAACTGGGCTCCAGCTGTTGTTAAACTTGTCTGACTTCTGTAAATGATGATCTTTCTAGCGCATCTTTCAGGCTAATTTAATGTTCCTTTTTCCACCTACCTAGCTGGGGTGATAGAAGGCTGGGAAAAGACACACAAGTTTTTGGCTACTACCACATTTGTCAGTGCCTCACTATTTGATGAGTGTGTTCATTAATATCAGCTTCCATGAGAAAAATGGAAAGCAGAGGTTTTCACTGATAACATTTGAATGGCTGGAGTTGGCATTACTGTGTTTTAAACTCGGATTAATATGCTGTTTCATGTTTACATGTGTGATTTTGTTTCTCTTTTCGGACTGGCTGAACATAACTCTTAGGATTTCAGTGCAAATGCTTTTGCATGTGAATTCTTTGAGTATATGCCAACATATGATTAAAATGGTCTTGTTTACATCATTCCTAGTTACAACCTTATTGCCTGTAACAGTCCCATAGAGCAAACACAAAAAGAACCATGTGGGCACAGAACAAAGAACATGACTTTAAAATGTTTCTATTCACAGAAATATTTGTTTAGGAGTAGCTCTATTTCAGTCTCACTTCTTCTGTTTTCTGTACATGACAATGTGTGCATTTATTTTCCAATAGGGCTCTTCCACGTGCTGTTCCATTGCTCACTGTCTCTCCTTCTATGTCTCTGATTCACTAATAAAATATTTCTGGTTGTTCTTTTCCTCTGCCTGAGTTTCAGCTCTTGCTAAGTTGTTGCAGCTTTGCCCTCTCTCTGCAGCGTGTGTTAGTGAGCAGGGATTTCTGGCTTGATTTCTTTATAGTTCATGTTGTTTTGAATAGCAGAGCAGCTCTGAAGCTCGCTCCGTGGCCATCCCTGTTCCGACAGGCAACGCTCCAAATTAGGGACTCTGGCATCCAATTGTGACAATTTCTAGGCGTGATGTTGAAGGATAAATTAGGAGCATCTGTTACTCCAGAAACAGGCTGCCCATATATAGTCTGAAGTGATTAGCCAAAGGGGGCTTAAGAACTTGTGGAACTGCCTGGGAATTGAAACAAAAGGACGGCAGCAGGGTCCACATATATAAATGTGCATTTACAAACATGCATGCCTTTGCAAATATGTGAATTTAGTGAGTAAGGTAGTTTACATTTTTTGGTCTATCGTGTCTATAAAGTGAGAAGTGATGCCCAGATGAGTAACTGTTGGCTTTTGTACTATTTTAGTAATTGTACTGTTTAAAAAAAAAAAAAAGAGAGAAAAAAGATTTCTGTATGAGAGTATTAAGGACTTTACAGTAAAAGTGGATTTGATTCTCAGAGCAGTGCTGAGAGACCTGTTTCACAGGCAGAGGCACACAGAGGTTGAATGGGAATCTCCAGATGCTTCAGTTGTTTGGCAGCTCAGGGGCACAACCCAAGCACCATCCCTGAGCCCAGGCACTCACTGTCCTGTTGGCTCTGTCCATATGTGACCTTGGCCTCTGAAAAGCTGCACTTCGGCTCGAGGTGCTGCTATTTTATTGGCACTTCTTCCTTTGGAAAAAGAGGAACTTGCATTTCTTTGCAGAGATTTCTGATGTGAACAAAAGGCCAGATGAGCTGCAGAAGGCTTAGCGCTGCTCACAGCAGTTGTGTGTTAGAAACTGTGCAGAAAGAGGAAAATTTGCTGTCACGCTGTAGAAACTTCTTTACAGTTCTGGAAAAATCTTTCGTCTTCCTGAGCAGCATCTCAAGTCCATTCTTCCAGGGCAGAAGTGCAAAGATGGAAATTCTTGTTTAAATCTCACACATTTCTTATGAGTACCTTGTCCCTGATATGTGCTATTTCATGCCCTTATGTGGAATCTGCTTGTCACCGATGCTGACGGATGCAGGATAAAGTGCACTTTCCTTTGGCTGTGCCAAGTGGATATGCAGCAGCGTGCTCAGCTAGAAAAGCTAACAGCGGATTCTGTGCAGAGCCAGGATTGTCTGAGGGAGAGCTTTTCTTTCTTAAAAGTACCTTTTCAAAGGGTGCACGTGCCTTGATGTGCCAGTTGAGACGTGATACTGGCCAGCAATATGGAGTGAGGCAGACACGCTGAGCCTGTTCCTCCTGTCTACGTGGGATTTTCAAATCGAGAATGATTGTTTAAATTATCTCTGTTGTAAATTGAAGTACAAAGTTTTAGTTTCCTGATTCAATGCGTCTGCACTTGGGTCTGATGTCGGGGCCTACAGGTTTTAGCTTTAGCATCTAATCTTTGCTACTGAATAATGGGTGACTTTATATAGCAAATATGTTACAAGATCAGAGGTCAATGGATGGGAATGAAGAGCCAACAAAAAGGTTTGTCACATCTCAATACTTGCTGTAACAAGCCAAGTATTAAGAGCCAGATTTGAGTACTCGTTAGAGATGATGTACCCTAGCACTCTGTTTTCAGAGTTACTGGTGTTGAAGTTCACAGTGAAATATTTCCAGGGAGCAGACAGATGTGGGAATTAGGCCAGTAGATGTTGTCTTTCCATTTCTAGATTTAAATAATTAGTAGATGTTCATTTACTTCTGCAGTCTTCTGGTACTGGATGAACACGTAGGCACGTTGCAGCAAATCACCACACTTGGGCTATTTCTTCCCTTTAAATAATAATTTTCCTGTTTGCCAGCACCACTGCTGTTTACAGCCTGAAGATTGCAGACAGATGGGTTCATTCAGTGTGAATTTCCAGGCAGTATTCAATCTTTACCTTATTTTGAAGTGCCATGGGAAAAACAATCCCCATTTCTGTGTGCTGGTTTTCATGTATGCAGTTGCAAATGCTGGGTGCCAAGAATGTGAAGGATCCAAACCTACAGCAACTAACTAGGTCACTCTTGAAATGTCACGTGTTTGGGCTTTTGCCTTTTTTCTTTTGTGAGACTGCAGAAAGTAAGGGCTGAGCAAGAGGCAGCAAAACAGAAGTTCATATATATGTTCTCTCTTCAGTTCTTCCTCATCCTCAGTCATGTCTAGAAAATGGTAGATTCCAAGATGGGGTTTGTTAAGCATGAGCTAACAAGAATCTTCCAATTGTGAACCAGTTCTTTTTAATGAGCAGGTAATTGAAGTGCTCAGTATTGGCATCTTCAGAGTTCATGTTCACAGTCATGACCTCCTGTTATACAGGCACAGCCCTGTGGCTCTCCGACCGAGCAGAACAACCTTGAAATCCTGCAATGAATGATAAGGTTGTGTGATGGGGACTTGGGCACTGCTCTTGGCTACTGCTTTGGAGAAAAAAACCAGATTTTTTTAAATGGATTTCAGCTTGGTCCATTCCAACCCAAATCAATCACGTTTAATTATCTGCCCAGGGCACAGGGTATCCGTCAAACTCTGATAAATTCAATGAACATGCAGATTGTATCATCTTTTGTCATCAGTACCGTCTGTTCTTGGCATTCATGCTACAGGGCTAGACTGTAGATACGTTGATTAGCAGATAACGCTGATCAGTCATGAAAATTCATTTCCAAAATGATTCTGGATTTGGAATGAATATGGGTTTTCTCCACCTCAGGCAAAGGGAGTCTGAATTCTTGATTACACATAATTATTTATACTCATATTTAGGCCATTTTATATACCCCCAAGGTGGTGTAGACTGGTATGCGTTTAAATAGGAGGTTAGATCTGAAGTGTTTAAGCATTTCACTCACTTGTTGGGTACTTGGAGGAGGAGGAGGAGGCAGAACGGGAGGTGTCTAATTGTCTTTATGCATAAGCTGATTTAGATGTCCTCCGCTAGTTTATTTTCTCTTTGGACTTCTGACTTAATTGGAAATAGCCCAACTGGTTCTCTCAAGTTTTTCCTAGAAAGTGCAATTTTCAGTAGTCATGGTTAAGGAACACATTTTAAGGGGTTCCTGCTCTCCCCATTTTGAAGTTGACCCTGCCTGTTATTTCCCAGAAGACAGATGTTGTCCTACATTTGAAGTCCCAGTACATGAGACTGTCTTGTCTCAGCTTCTGTTGCTGGGAACATCTCCTTTCCATCATTAGTTCAGTACGTCATGGGGAGGCACCTCTTTTTTTTCCAGTTATGTTGAAGTTAATAAGACCTCTTGCGCTATGGGCTTTCAAAAATCCTTGCAACACCAGTCACTTGGCATCCATAGGAAATTTTTGCAATGTTTAGGAATGTCAGACTGTAGCCTGTGCCAACGTAGCTCAGCCAAAGTTGTCGCCTGGTGTTTCCACAACAAAATGGCCTGCTCAGAGTTCAGTGTCTGCCATCGTAATACCTTGGGACTACCAATGGCTCAGTGTTCCCTCAAGTCTCGGTTTTTCCACGTAAACCCAGACAGGCCTTGATTTCCCTCTGTTAAAACCAGGTTGATACTGTGACTTTTTCTCCATTAATGAAGTTTAAGCAAGAAGAATGTTTTAAACTACATCTTGAAAAAAACCAAACAAAATTCCCCAAGCAGTTGGCTTTTTACCTAGTCCAAATTTGCAAGATTTTACATACCATGTGAGAGATTTTTTTTTTTTTTTTTTTTTCTGGGAACCTCTCTTCCAGAAAATTCTGTTGGAGGTTTCTTAAATCTTCTCCAGCTGTCATTCACAGTAAATGGCAACAGGGACTGGACTTCCCCTTCAGTCTGTAAGTGCATTTATTGTAGAGGCCAGTAAGTGTTTAAGGATGTATTGGCAACCTGGAAACATGCTGAGGTCCTGGACTGTAGTAAGCCCCACTACGGGTTGACCTAACTGCTATCTCTCTCTTTTACTATGTGTTTAGGGTCACTTTACCTTATGGTCAGTCTCTGCCTAGTTGAGTACATGATTCTCAAAGCACTCAAGCTCCAGTCCTGCATTTAAGTCTTTGGGGGAGCAGTGAAACTTATTTGGGCAGAGTGGAGGCAGAAGGATACACACTCAGTGGTACATATTGGTGATAAGGACCTATTCTCCAATATTCTTCTTTCCTTTTTAACAGGTTAGTGTTTGATCTTCCCTTGGGTGTGTGTTGTCCTCTTTTAATTGCAGTTTTTTGAGTATTCATACTCCTTTGCTTAGCTCCTAAGTTTTGCTAATAAGTTCCTGATGTATGCCAAGATAATGAAGATGATTAATGAAATTGTTACACTCCCAGATTCTTGTTCTAACTTGCTGTCTTTAACTGGTTTCAAACTTGGATTCATCTGCACTGTTACCTGCAACACAGCTGTTGTGTTTTAGCCACAGAAGCAGGAAAATGCAAATGTGCTTTGTTGCCTTCGGAGATTGTCATGCAAGAATCCCACTGGAAAGTTAAAGACAGCGAGCAGGCTGGTGGCAAGTGGCTGGCAATTCGGTCGTGAGTTTTACTGGAGCCAAACAGGGTGGTGACACAGGTACTAATAGCTCACTTTCACATTTGGCAAAAGACTTGTTCCTTCTGTGCCAGACTGCAATTATCCCACATGCCATAAACAGGACTGGCAAAGATGGTGAAAGAATATGTACTAGTACAGAGTGGTTCAAGGGGAATTAATAGAGCTCGTGATCCCTGTTGTACTGCTTGTTTTTCTAAGTACTTTTACTCTTCCTCCAAGACTAAAATACAGCAGTTAAGCCCATTAAAAACACTTCAAGTTATAAACATTCAGCATTTTTCACTTCCTTTGCAAACTGCACTAATCTGATAAGTGTGTTTCCCAGGGCCGTGAATATTTCTTTGTAGAAGAAAGTTTGCTCCGATAAAAACAGGTTTAGTAACGTGTGAGTGTGCGATTCTTTTCCATCTGACAAGTATTTTGCTTCTCACTGATGTTTTCTTTTTGAAAGATCTTCTCTGTACAGGGAATTTCAGATGTGAAAAGAGCTCTTCATGATGCCTCATGGAGGCATTTGATATAATACCCACTACATTCCTTGAGAAGCAATAAATAGTGTTGGGACATTGGTCAGCTAATTCTTTTGAGAACTACTAGGAAATACGTCCAGTTTGCTTCAACTAGCTTTAATAAAAAGGTATGTCAGTGTAAAGCAGATTTATCTTTTTCTGGAATTTGCATGGATTGCAATGATGTTTAAAAATACTGCCTGTGTTGGAGACCGCTGTATTTTCTTCTTGGGATTCTTATTCAGGAATGGTCTGAAACGGGGTGTGATGGTAGAGCTGGGAATCACCAGTTTCGCTCCTGCATTTCCTTTCTCAGCTGTTATTTGCATTCTTTCATGCCTGTGTGGATCCTTTCTTGAGAAGAGCAAAAGACACAGCGAGGAGGAAGGGGCACAGAGCAGCCAGTGCCCACCCCGCCTTGAGGTTTTGTGCAGCATGGAGGCAGTTGCTGAATCTTTTCCTTGCTGTCTTTGTCCCTTGGTTGATGCTTCTATCCAAGTGCACTGGAAGTACAAATCTTAAAGCTTATGTCTCACTGTAAAGCTTGACATATTCCAGCCCCACACAAACTTTTCTTCTGTACTATTCAGTGACCCCACTTGTTATCTGCTTTGTAACAGACCTGCAGAAGAGTCCAGGCACTCACACTGAAGGAGATTTATGTTTTGTTCAAGCCTGTAGCTCCCAAAAGTGCAGAGATTTGTTTGCCAGCAAGGATGTGTTGTGCTGCTGCCTGATCCAGAGCTGTTGTAGGGCCAAGCACACCCGTAGAAATACCTTGTGTACGGATGATAAAAATAAAAACATTATTAGTTTCTTAAAACAAGAGCAGTACTAACCTTTTCTAGAACAAAAGCCATGAACTGTAGAGCTGAATGCTACTTTTATTTTTAACTCTGGCGTGTTTGGAGTTTGTGATTGAAAATTAGATAACCTCATCATGGTTTATGGGAACATCTTGCACATGCACATCATCTTTCTACAAACAAATGAGCTGTTATGATAAGGAAGAAATTTAACAGCTACAGCCACGACATCTTTCACAAAGTAACTCTGAAGAGAAGTACAAACCCATGACATTGAAGTGTGAAAAACCTGTGTTCAGTTCCATGTTATTCCACAGGTTTCTTCTGTGACTTTTGGCAACTCAATTAATCTCTTGATGCCTCTTTAATATCTGTAAAAGAGCTATGAAAGTTTTTTCTACCTTACAGCAGTATTGTGGGGATCAATGCATCTAGAGCGTATTGCACCATGAAGTTGTGATTAGATGCTGGGGTCAGGCAGGTACTTAAGACTGCAGGAGCACAGAGGAACTCCCCATGTGCATCGTCTGAATTTTGCTATTTCATCTTCAGAGGGAGCAGGAATGTAGGCTCTCTCCCATCTGTATGCAGTAGGTTGAACCTCTGTTTCTAGGACATACTATTTCTCAACTCCTGAGTCTGCACACTAAGTCTACATGTAACAGGGCATCCTCTTGCCTAATTGCAAAACTCTGCTAAATCATCCTGCTGATTCTTCTTGCAACATCCTTTTATTCCGTTTCATCTGGAAACTCACTGACGCTCAGTTCTAAGAATTGATGCCAAGGATTTGTGAACCATTTAGTTATGAAAAGATTATCTATGCCTGTAAAACTACCCTGCACCCTGCAAGTCATTAGCTGGGCCAAATATATTTAAAGATGCTTCGTATTACTGATGACATCACATCCTAGCCTAATTACTTGATTTTTTTTATTTTGATTTTTTTTTTTCCAAGCTAACCTTGCTCTTTGTCCAAAATATGTTGCTTTTAGCTCACAGTATTACTGGTGAGTTTCCCCTGAAAACCTCCCATGTAGGCAGGGAGGACAAAAGGAGAAAGCTGTATTGTGAACGAGGTGTGGGTGGCTGTTTGTGGCTCTCCATACAGCTCATGTTTATGTTAAATGCTATGGGCAGAAAGGGATTCTGCTGAAAGCCTATAAATCCAGGCATTCACAGGTGTTCAGGTGCCGTATCTTCCCTTGAGGATTTAACCACAGACTGTTGATGGTCTCCTTAAATGCAAACTCTGATAGGTTAAATTTCAGCACTAACAGCAGGGATTTCAACACATGAAGAAATGTTCAATATCTATGAATTTTGCTTAAGAAATGAAAAAGCTTTTATGCTTCTTGGAGAAATGTAAAACTTGTTGCTTCTAGGGCAGATTATGTTCAGACTGGGGAAAGGGTCCCTGATTTTGAGCTGACAGAGGTGTAAATGAAATTTGAATCCAAAAGATATAAAACAAAATCCATTGGTTAATCCTGTCCCTTAGGGCTGAATAAGATGGATCCATCTGGTGAGGTTAGTGACTGCAGCTTCTACCTGCACTAGAAGAAATGTGTCTCTAGCTCTCCTGCGTTTCAGCTAGGAAAGAGGATCAGTCTGAAAGTAGAGGAGGAGCCTCAGTAAACCTTGTTTGGCAAATTCTGCTTAGAGCATCTCCTGAATCTCTCCAAATGCTCCTGCATAAACCCACTAATTCCCTTCTCAGGCATATATTGTCTTTTTATCTCTGAATCTAATGATAGATTTCACTTTCTTTCTCAGGAACAGTTTAGGGCTTTGAGGCCAAGGCCCCTTTTTAGAAGAGATTCTTCAGGCAAGATTCAGCCAGTATGTACTCCCTGTGCCTAGTGTTTGCTGTGTGTTGGATGTGACCTAGAGAGATGCCTTACAGATAGGAATCATTAGGCATTGATTTTTTTAAAAGTAAAATTTAGACTGTCTGGGCCTTAGGAACATAAGTTTGATCAGCTTTCACTGAGATGTGTGCTTCTAAGAACTTTGGCCACCCTTAGAAAGGGGACTCGAGTTATTTTCAGTGATGTACCAGCATTGCGCCTGTTTGAACACGTTCATGATGCTCAGGTTGACCATTACCCTGGTTGATTGACCATGGGCAAATGCTAAATATATTTTTGTTAGTTTTGAGCATGAGTAGTCCCCAGTGCGTTATCTACCTCTTACTGCGCTAGACACTGAATATGCAACCGAATGAAGAAATGTGCCCTGTCCTGGTGCAAAGGACAGGAGAGCTCATGCATGCAGAGGAGAAGGGCTTGGAGGGGGGTTGAAGTTTAATGGCAAGACTTACAGTTACAAGATTATCATGACTAGGACAGGTACATAATAGTGATACTTGCCCATACTTCCTGTTTTCTAGGTAGTAAGAGGGACTTCTTGCCATCTTTCCATGGTAACTTTCTGAATCTCTGATAAAATACTGAAAGGACTGAATTTGTAGCTTTTGCCAGTTACATCAGGAAATAATTGGTTCTGGTAAATAATAAATAATTTCACATTTGTGAGTTTGATTGCCAGCCAGGTAGACACATGCATCCTCTTGCCTTACAGCCCATCCTGCAATTGCCTCGCACCTGAAAGGGCTTGGTTGACCCACGCGCTGCTGCGTGCCTTCAGGAACAGCCTCCCGTTGCAGGCTGTGGCAGAGTGCTCTGGCTGGCCCCTTTCTTTGCATCCAAGTGAATGTAAGTGCAAGGAGCTGATCCAAAACATCTTGAAGCCAGCCTTTCCCCAGCTCTTGCAAATATTTAAATTGTCCTGTTTGAATGCTGAAAAAATTATCATACTGTTTCAAGGGCGCCTAGGCTTTGCATTCTGTCCCGTGTGGCAACCAGCTCAGACTTTAGAAGTTTCCTTACTCCAGGGCAAGATTCAACAGTCTTAGAGATTAGTGACCCTGTGTCCAAAGCCTGGAAACTGTACTTGAGCCAAAACCATTGGCATCACTGCTGAGAGTTAATAAATACATTCATTCCTGCAATACATTTTTATTGGCACGAGGGAGGCTTAATACATACCACCTTGTTTTCTCTGCGCCTGAACAAGGAAATTTGTGCAAGTTGGACTTAGCAGTGATTAAGAGACATAAGCAAGTTGGACTGATAAAAACATATTTTATGACCACTGTGTGTCATTATATCATCTTATCTGAGCTCCTGTGTAGCACAGGCTGTAGAGCCTCATCCTTTATCCTTGGTAAGCCAATGCATTTTGTTAGTGAGACTTTTCTCTAGGGACTACCAGTCATTATTATCTGGATTTGAGTTCTTGTGGGCACGCTGCAGAATCACAAGCAGCTGGCCTGTATCAGAGCCTCTAGTCAACTTCTGTTCCTGGTTCCAGATGTGACGTTTCTGATACCCCTGCAAAAAACATGCAGAAGTAAAGAAGATAAAAATACCTATGAATCGTCCTGATGCCAGTCTCTTGGGGTGCAGTCCTTGCACATGGAGTGCCTCCTCCTAAGAGGGCATCTCCAGCCCCACATCTCCTCAGCCATCTCTCCTTCCATGTGTCTCCACTGATTGCAACTGCTGCTCTTTTTTAAATACGTCTGAGCTGGGGATACTGGGGGCTTTTCTGATGGACTGATGCTTTGGGGCATTTTGGGTGTTTCCACCAGTTTCACAGCTGGCTGGGCACTGGCTGTGACCAGCACCTGGCAGATGCACCACTGCAACCCCAGGTACCAAAACCTGCATGAACGCCCAGTGCAGCACTTGAGTGAGTTAATGGGGTGCTCATGCACAAACTGACTGGGGCTCATGCGTGAAATGTTTGGGTCCTCAAGCATAAAGTCTTTGGGCACTCATGCATAAATTACATCCCTCAAGCATGAATTATTTGGGCACTCATGCATGAAGCATTTGAGTGCTCA
>JAOQGH010000003.1:32898508-32921987 GCA_025769975.1 Gallinago jamesoni | reverse complement strand
GGTATGCCACTAAATCTCAACTGACTTACAGCAGCGTGGACTTGAAAGCCTTGTCCCATGGGCCTGCTGGCTGTCCCTGAGATGGTGTTCTTGGCCAGAGGGAGATCAGATCAAATGAGCAAGACCTAGCAGGAGTCCCAGTTCCTTCTTCACTGCTGAGCAATGGGACAGTAACTGGCCTTATTCAGAGTAAACGTTACAAGGTAGTCTAGAGTAAGCTATAACTCAGCACAAATAAACCTGATTTAATGTGTCCATCTGCATTGATAGATGGGAATTTAACGTGAAGCTAAAAAAAACGAAATAGCTGGAGCTGCCCCTGGCTGCCTGAGGAGTGACAGCAATGCTGCGTGGGAGCAGGCGCTCCCAGGACACTGGGAAACAAGTGGGGAGAGACAACAGAAAGCAGGAGTAAAAAAAGGTATTTTATGTGGCTGATCCTTCTGCTGATGCAGCGTTGTTTTGCGCCATGTACTTTCTTGTGCTTTATTGAGTTTAATTTTAAACATCTCAGTTCATGGGGCTTATGGGGCATATGGTTTCCCTGGGGAACTTGTTCCTTGGCCTACCCAAAATTTCCCTTTATCTTTATCTTAGATCTTCCCTTTTTAAAGCACACTAATGAAGTAAAATAGTCTTTTCCCTTCTCTCTGTGTTCTTTATGATATTAAAATATATTCTTCTACACCTGGGTTGGCAGGAAGGGATTTAAATCCATTCTGCAGCCATGCTGGAGCACTGAAGAAATGCGTAACTTGATGGGAATAATAACCCCCCTGTAACTGCAGCCAGTTGTAGATTCAGGCATGGGATTGCCTTTATAGGTCTCATCTTTGTGGTCTTTCCTCTCATCCTTCAATGTTTTAGAGTATCCCATATCGTCATTGAAGAACAGTAAGAAAATACGAATTCTCCAGAATTTTCAAACATCACAAGAGCATTCAGCAGTTTTCTGCCAGGACTGTGTGTTGTTAGAGCAGAGGCAGATAGGATTTCATAACCGACCAGTGCAGGGTACCTCCAGAAATGGGGCTCAGAAAGCAACATGCCAGTGCATATTAACCTGTTTTACTCCACATCTGCTTCACTCTTAGATGTGAAGCTAATTTTACTAGAACTAGGCTATAGTAAAAAAAAAAAAAAAAAGTTAAAAAAAGAAATCACTGCGGTTGATTCAAAACAAAATACTTTTTTCTGTGACAAATAATAAATAAATAGACAAAATGTTTTGTTTACACACTTTTTGATCTATTAATTTTTTTTAATAAAAGTGAACTAAATAGTGACCTGAACTGAATAGTGACTATTTTGAACTGAAAAGTTGGAATGTTTTTTCTGAATTTTCTTTTCACATACTTTCTTTCACTCTTGAAATGCTTTATACAAACATTTGTGGAAAAGTTACAAATAGTATGCCAGAATGGCCTGAGCAGATTTTTTTTTAAAAAGCTACTTTTTTTTTTTGTCCATCTCTGATTTTAATAAAAAAGAAAATTGAGATTCTTATTTGCATAGAGATAGAAGAACCAAGGGAATGGTGGTTTTAACATTGCATTATGCATTTTTCTTTCAAAACGTCTCAGAGTGGAAGGGAAACAATGTAGGGAATAAAAGAGAACAAAGGCTCGATGCAGAAACAAGCCTGATGACAGTGCAGTGAGGCAGTTTATGACCAGAATTGTTCAAACAGCTGGAGATTGTATTACACTGTTTATCATGTTTAAACCCGTGTCAAAATGACATATATTGTGGAAGTTTTTGTGTGAGATTGTGAACTAGGTATTATGTGAAAAAGTCAACCATATGTTATAATCTTCTGGGGACAAGAAATCTAGCTGAGACTAAAGGGAAGGGTGAGTTCAGTAAAGAAGTCATCTTCTCTTGAGACAGAGGTGACAGTGTGGGCTGCATACAAAATACTTGTGTGGTTTGCAGAGCTCCATGAATTATATAATTTAGTTGACTTTTTTCCCCCAATTTTTATCTCTTTCTAGAATAATCTTGGATTTGAAGTATTTTTTTCCCCTAATTTTGGGGGTTGAGGAAATAAATCAATTTCTTCCCTTTTACGTTTCCTTCAGTCTGTGACAGTCCAGAGTGAGCGTACCTGTGGCCGGCTGCCTGGGAGTCACGGGTGTCGTTTCTATTTTCCCTAACTCAGAGAGACTTATTCTTGTCATCACATTTTGCTTGTGAGCACTTCTAAAATTTGCAAGTCAGCAGAAGGCTGGGGCACGGCAGAGAGCTCCCCTGGCCTACTGGACAGATTGAATTTCACCCACTAAATATGTTTCAAACTGTGAGAATTCAAGCAGCTCACAATTTCTGTGGTCATTTGTGCTAATAAGGTTTGACAGCCTGAATGTTAATGGAAGGTAAACAGGAGAAGGGGTGCTAACAAGGTCATAATGAAGCTCACATTTAAATTGAATTGAAATGAATATATGAAAACTCATGAGAAACAGTTTGTCTTTCTCCTCTAGGCTGTAGTGCAGCATGTGGTAGCAATGGGCAGTTTGTGAGTGGCAGATAAAAAGAAAGCTATAGCTATTCAGCAAAGACAAATTATAGCTAGTTTAATGAAGAACACTGAAGCTAAAAAGGATAGGGTAGGATGCTCTTTTTCAGGAGCCCACCAGTCACAGCAGTTCACTCTTGCCTTCTCGTTGCTGTGACTCCCAGCTAACCACACTCATGTCTCCAGCCTAATTCCTATTGATTTCAATGGCACAAGCCTGCAGGGAAGCGCTGATCTGGGGTCAAATTTTACCAGATGTGAATGCTCTCAAGTCCTCTTCAATCCCGTTTTGAACTCAGGACTGCTTCACTTCTTGCAGGAAGGGGCTCAGCGGAGATCAGGCTGACTTGCAGATCCTTTAAAGAATTCTTTTGCTACTGCCATGGTCCATCTTTTAATTTATTCTATTTTAAATAATGACTGAATACAGACAAATGAGTTACTTGCATTCTCTCTCGCGCGTGCATGCAATGAATATGTCATAGCCGAGGAATTGGGCTGACTTATCCAAAGCTGTTGGCTCTTTCTTTCCAGGCGTGCTTTCCTAATTCCAGATGGATAAGAGAACAGTGGTGTGCAAGGAACCATCCCCCTTCTTCCCCTCCTCCCAACTTTGGCCTAGTTGTGTTTATTGCCTGTGACTGAGGGAGTTTCAATATCCTTGCAAAGTTCTGTCTGAGGAAACCCGGCGAACAGAGCATTATTGGTGCAAAACCCTCTGTAACCATCAGATGCTTTTCTGTGACTCAAAAACATTTCAAGCTCTTTTGTAATAAATGTAAATGGCAAACCAGAGGTCAGGGATTGTCTCAAGGGCAAAGGATTGTGTCTAATCTTTATTTTCTCTTTATGAGCTGCTGTAACAACTTTGAAGGTATGAAAGAAATCAGCAGAAATGTGAGACAAGGCAATCTTATTAGGAAAGTGGTACATAGCTTCTCAGACTTGTTCTTTGACCTCCTTTAAAACAACTGTGGGGCCAGGATCCTCAGATGATGCAAAAGCATAAATGTAGCTGCAAATTTACTTTAGCAGGGATTTAGGTTTTTGTTCAATTATAGCTTCCCTCCCCCCACCAGAAGATGCTTGTAGCAGAAGTTTTCCAGCCATTTTAATCTTGGGTTTAATATAATGGTTCTCTTTACATATTTTTCAAATGACTGTAGAGATGACAAATTGCTTGAGCTTAGTGTTTCTGGATGTCTTCAAGAAATGGGGCCAGTTTAAGAGATAAAGGTTTTTGGTCTTGTAGTGATCTTTAAAGCTGATCCTCATAAGCCTCCTTAGAAATCTGTGCAGATGGGGGCAATTTGGAATTGGACTCTTGGTTTGATGACATTACTCTCTTACCTTTACAAAACCAGGGTTTTCACCATTTAAAGATCTCTTGATGCTGTTAGCAAGGATGGAGAAAATAGCGGCAGATTGTTAAGCTGAATGCTCAAGTTTTTTAATAATCTGCACGTTTCACTAATGCCCTCTCTGTGTTTGACTTTTTGGCTTGACAACCAAAAAGTGAAAGGGGGAAAAAAAACCCCTGAATTCTTTTTGTGTCCAAAAAGATGTTCCATTTACCACCCTACCCCACTTAAGTTTCATTTTTGGGCTCTTGCACTTGGGGCAGGGGAAGAAAGATTTGCAAAGCTGGCCAAGGTGGAGGAAATGCTGGCACTTTCTCTGTACTGTGACCAGCTCTACTGTCAGCTGGGAGCCCCAGGTTTGATTCCCTTTTGTTTAAAAGATGTCCAAATCTCACCCAAGCAGTCTGGAAGTCCTTTCAAGGTGGGGGACATGCTTAGGCTCTTCCCAGTGCTCCACTTTGCATAATACGCTGGGACATGAATAGAAAGGACTTCACAGCCTGGTATAATGGCCAGCCAAGGATGAATGCTGTCCTCAGTCCCTCCACTGGCCAAAACTGGGCAGCAGATTCATCCTGTGGCCAGATACTGTTTCCCAGCAAACAAAACGTTTCCCAGCAAGTTTGCTGTGTAGCAAAAAGAGATTTCATCCATTTCTCACTGTGGCCCTGCATGCCTGCTGCAGTTGATGCTAAGTTTCCCAAACCATCCCATGCTGTTCAACCACATTAAATATTGTGCTGAAGCTAATTAGGTTGACAGTTTGGGAATGTTTTTATTAACTTTGCTTGCTGAATTTCCTTCCCCCCTCAACCCTGGCACTTGTAAGTAATTTTCAAAAATGGAGCTCAAAAAATGGTTTCTGACTTGGAATCTTCATTTCTGGAGTTCTTCATATTTTATGTGTAAAAACGCATTTGAGGAAAACCACACTCCTGTCAGGCTTTAGGCTGCAGGTCTAAGAATTGAATGCTTAGGAAAAAAATCTAAGCCATTCTGTAAATACATCTTAGGGACCTTCCTGTCCCTTCAGGCTGGTTCCTATGCCAGGAAGAAAAATCACTGCAGGCCTTAAATCTGATGAAATTCTTCCTCACAGAATGTGAGGAAGTGGTTGAAGTGATAGAATCTGGTCAGTCTGTAAAAGCTGTTTCAGTTGCTGATGAAGGGCCAGTCTTCATGAAATCATTGAGAACTTTTTCCTTTGGGATGATAAATAGTCAAGTCCTCGAAAAATATCCCATACTTTTAAAAATGCCCTCTAAGCATCAGAGTAAATACAGGCGAGGGCTCAGTGCTGCGTGTGCTGCAAGTTCTCTGTGTGAGCAAAAAGGAGACAAACACGTCAGGGGACTGGTGAGGGACAGGAAGGGGATCTAAATATGGCATAGTAAGTCCATTTATTTTCTTGTCACCCCAGACATATTAAGAATTGGCACCTATAGCTTACAGATAAACAAACTGTGCTCTCTTTTAGAAAATATGTGAACAGGGTTGCTCATTGTCAGTCTTGCAGGCAAAAAAATAATAAACACAGATGTATATTGGAGAGGGATGGAAATGCTCTGAATTCTCCCAGCTGAAATCCAGGCTTTGAGAGGAGCCAGAGGAGGGACTCTCCCTGGATGTCGATGGTAGTGCATGGGCTGTGATCCTCTTATTTAAGGACTTGAGAAAGTTAGGAGGAGGGCCTGGCATGCTCCTTACTTCATTCATAGGCTTTTCTGTCCCCTAAACCTACTGATGACTTTTCCTCCCTACTCTGATCCCTCTTGGGCTGCGGTGGCAGAGAGGATGTTGATGATGTGAGCTGCTAGTCCTGTTTTTCTACCTTTTATACTAGTATATAACTTTGAATGTGAGTGGGGAGCTAGTCTGTGAGCTTTGCTGCTTTGAGAATATGCGGCTGGTAAAGAAAAATATTGGATGTAAATTATATTTTGTTAATCCTGTATACGAAATAATGATTTTCGAAGTGACAAGAGTATACTAATTATGAATTACTTCATTAGGCAGTATTTTTAAGAGGACCCAAAACACCACTCAAATATGTCTAGTAAAGAATGACCTAATTAACAAACTTTGTGATCTGCGTCGTACCCATCACTGGGAAATGTTTGGAGTTTTCAAGTTAAAATGTTCGCTTGTGCTGTTAGCAGAGTGTGCTCCATAGACAGACAGTGGTGCCACATCTCCGTAGCTGTGAAGGATGGGTTCTGCCCAGCCAAGTAGAACGGGGAGAGTGGCTGGATTTGTGCTGTTGGTTCTGTCTCGCAGTGGGGTGTCTCTTGGGGGGGCCAACCCCTGCGTCTGCAGGCTGCAGCCATGCCGAACTCTGTGCCCGCTCCCAGCCCACTGCCAGCATCCTGCTGCTCAAATCTCCTTACCCATCGCTCCTCTAATGACATAATTAACTTTCCACCTACTGCACTATGCCAGCAAAGCTCACTTATCTCATTATTAGTTTTAATTGGTGCTATGCTAATACTTAGAGGTCTCTTTCACAAGTTAGATCCTACTTCTTAACTTATTTTGCCTGAAATGGGGGGCAGCTGTGAAAGAAGAGACATAAACACCTAGAAAATTATTTTGCTTAAAGTGCATTCTTCTAGCTTCTTGTCTGTAAAATCCCAAAAGGCAGAAGTTTTGTTTGATCTGTTTGTTTGCAGTGAAAGAATCTTGTCTTGGCTGTGTTCTGATAAATCCAAAACCCCAGAAAAAGGAAGTTTCTGTAATAAATAAAAAAGTAGCATATGCACAATAACTCGTCCGTAGTTCTCATCAAGGAAGTTCTACCCATAGTTTGAAATCGAAAATTTTTTGTTTTCTATTTTCTGTTTTATGTCAATGCTCAGAAGTTCCAAACAGGTTCTCTATCCCCATGTGCCAGATGCTGTATAAACAGTAGGGAAAGACTCAATCCAAGCAAGTTTACAATCTAAATCGAAAACAAACTGGTTTTAAGCAAAACTTGGGAGAAGTTAAGGATCCTCATTTATGAGTGATTTTTTGGTGAGGTATCTGAAGCCCCACACCTAGTTATAGTAATGATTAATCTTATTATTGTTTATCCTGCAAAAATTATAGGATCAGTTCTCAGGATCTTATCATGTGCACTGCGTTAATTACTGTTATTTGGAAAGTCCCAGCACCTAGAGTTAAGGTATTGCTTAAGACTCAGCTTTCATATAAAAATACCCTCTAAGTTTCTTGTCTTTGTGGTTTTCAAAGGAGCTTGAAAACACGACTGAGGTGTTGAAAAATCTCCAGTTTGTGATTTTAAGAAGTCTGACTCATGATTTTTCAATGTCTAGTGTTAGAAATATTGGTAAAATGCTTGTGAGATAAATCCAGACGAACAGGAGTCTCATGAATCCTTCTTCCATAATAGGATTTTCATTGTTCTGCCTTAGAGTTTATTTTGTACAGTCTCATGCAGAAATGGGAGCCTCCATTTCAAACCTGTACCAAAGTGAAGTGCGAGCAAACAAAGCAGTATTTCATTTCAGCTGCTTTGGTTTCTCAAAGCCTTTGCTGCCTTGCTCCTAGAGGAGGTGGGACTTCTCGGAGGCGTATGCATTGAGTTGTGGAATCTGCTGAGTACCGAGGCTGAGATGTGGGGAGCTCCTGAACATGGAGAGCTGCTATCGGAGGGTCAGATTGTGCTGATCCTGGGGCTCCCGAGTTCCTCGTCCAGTGCTCAGCCGCCCGGTACGTCCCTGCGGGAGGTTCTGACCCCTGGGCTGGATGGGAAGCTGGCAGACAGCTCGCTGCAAGGTGTTGAGGGGAAAATAGATTAGTCTGAGACAGAGTGAGTCTCAGAGCTGTCATGGTGCTTTAAAAAATAAAGCTTGAGGTAAACAAAGCAACATGCCTGTTTCCACGCAGTCTGTGGGACTGCTGCCGCCAGCCTTTCCGACAGGCTGAGGAATTCCACCTATTTCCTACCCCAGCTCCTCTCTGCCTCCCCATGTTGACCAAGACTCCCCAGGAGGCCAGGCCATGGTGAGCGCTGGCTCTCACCGGGAGTCGGAGGCAGCGGAGGAGAGAGAGCTCTGCCTGGCAAAGCACCAGGGGGGGAGACACCCGCCGGGGCTGCGTCCCACGGCAGGGCAATGGCAGGCTGGGGACTTGGATGTGGCTGCAGTTTCTTGCCTTAATGCTTGACCATGATTCCTGGGTTTATGCACTATTAGTACCGTATGTTTTGCATTTCAAATCTTTATATTTCAAATTCATTAAATACCAGATGATTTAATACTTCTCCTGAGATAACTGGATGATTCCCCCCCCCCCACTTTTTTTTTTGGTTGTTGCTGCTGTTGCTAAGATGGTGCCCTAGGCAGGACTCTGCTGGCTGAGAATCTGGAAACAGCCACGGCTGCAAAAGACTGAAGCTTAGCAAATATATGACAAAGAAAAGGAAAGGAAAATGCCAAAGGTACAGGGGAACACAGGTGTGATCATGTCACTGCTTAGTTAGAGACCTGCTAGCGTGATCATTTCCAACAGAAATCTTTTTTACTTTATATTTTGAATGAATAAATAATTGGCACCCCTGATGTGGAGCCCCATGTGACTGGCAGCAGGACTGCTGGGCTCCTGCCCTGCCCGCCCCTCTCAAAGTTATTACAAGGAAATGAGGATTATCTGCCCCCTCCTCTGATTTTGCAATTCTTTTATTAATTGGATTTGACTCAAGTCAGATGAAATTGAAGCTGGCCTGCCACTCATTTCTCCTTTAAGCTCTCCAAACAAAGCATACATGATACCTAATTTTTTCGCTTTTTTTTTTTTTTTTGTTAAGAGGATGGATTTCACCCGGTGTGGCATACCATGGGTAATAAAAAACAACCCCCAAAACTAAGCCCTCCCCCCAGACTTTCTGTTTTGGCCTCTGTAGCCAGGCTGTACCTGTTGCAGGAGAGGTGCCAGCCATCGCTCACTTCCTCGGCTGCAGGAGAGGCAATTTCTGCCAGAAGAACTGTAAAAATAGCATCCTCTTTAATCCCTGGCTCTGATTTCCACCATGAGTGACCGTTAGCCATGAAAATACCGGTTAACTTTATTGGCAGTAAAAAATGATGTATATTATTTGAAAACCAAAAAAGGCAGGAAAAAAATGTTATGGGACCATTAAAAGGTCCACAAAGGATCCTCATTTCATGTTTGCTTTGGGAGTTTCAGCTGCTCTGATATGAATACTGTCTTCCTGGATGCCTTGCACTACTTTTTATAGAAGATGAAGCAATTACTTCTGGAAGAGTTATTCCTAGTGTCTCTTAAAATATTGTCATTTGGGTGACAACTGCAACTCAGTAACCATTTTTGCCTTAAGATGGTCATTAATTTGGTGCTCCTGTTAAAATAATAGGTCTTTATTGCAGGATCTAAGCACTTAATTATTAATTACAAGTGTTCCATAATTAGCTAACGCTATATTTAAAGATATATTTTATGTCTTTAAGACCACCACTATAAATTAGGTTGGCTTGAGAACTTGAGATAAATTGATAGAGTTTCTGAAGGAGAGGGGTCCATTTCCTGTCCAAACCTCTTTCTCCTTCACTCCTTCCCCTTTTGCTTCCTTCTAAAAGAATTTTAAAAACATAACACAAAAAAATAGACATTTGTCATTGGGAAAGATTTTCATTGAGAAATAGTAATTTATTTAAAAAAAAATTCACTAAAATGTATTTTTCTTCAAAACTAGTTTCATTTTTTTGACTGTAGTTTAATTTTTCATTTAAAATGTTATCAGTGTGTAGATATTTTTCATTATAGACAAATATCATTGACATTTTAATGTAATATATAAAATAAAAATGGAGCAAAGAAAAACTGACAACTTTGACAATTTTTGATTAAATAGTCTTAGGTTTTTGCCCATCCAGATTGTAATATGTCCTGAAGCAGAAAAGGAATAGTAAGAAGAACATTAAATATGTATCAGAGTTGCTCTTGTTTTGTTAGTGTAGGTCCAAAAAGATATAAAATGCCTCTAAATTCTCCTTTTTAATAAGCTCATATGGAGGCATGGTTTCTATGAAAATAAATGAATTGAGCTCATGCCTGCTTTTATTTATGTAGCCAGATTCTTTCTTTGGTCTTTAAACTTTGCTCCGATCACGTGTCACCTGCCTGTGTAACTAGATAGGTAACTTAATACTTCATATTATGCCATGATGAATCATAAGATGATTCAAAGATCTATTTTGTTAGTACACACTATGTTTGAAAAAGAGAAGGAGCAGAGCTCAATTTAGTGTCTGTTTTCCACTCACTCACTCCCAATTCATGGGAATTATGCTGACTTCCATTTAATTCTCTTTTAGTATGACTTGAGACCCAAGTGGGTGATTTTGATTGTTGGTGTTGCACCCACCAACATAGCGGTGATTTATGTGGGGCATCTCTCATTGGTTTCAGTGGAGCTCAGATAAGAACTGAACAATTCCTTTGACTTTTTTCATTCTGCGGCAAAGCCAGGGGTGGTGGTGTTGGATAGAGTTTGCAGGTGGGCCACGGCTGGGAGTCTTTTCAGGGAACAGAGTTGCCATCCTCATCCTAAATACCTCTATTTTGTAGCAGCCCACATCAATTTTCCTTTGAATTTCCTGTGTGATCACTTTGTCTGATGCAAAGACAACTGTCTAGACATATTTTTTTTTTTTTAAAAAGTCTCTCTATTCTGCAGTGAGAGAGGCCAGAGTAGAAGTACAGATGAGTAAATATAGGGCATATGAGATTGATTTGAAACCAATAACTGGGAAGGTAAGTACTTGCACTCGACTGAAAGAGCTGCAGTTCTATTGCAGAGTCCTACATAGCTTTTAGATCTCACTCCTACTTACCTGCTCGCTATCGACGGGACCAGAGTATTCCATTTCCCCAAGAGCCTTAATGGATTTGTTTTTTATAAACAGGCAGCGGTTCCTGGGAGGGGTGCAATTTTTTGTTGGTTTTATTTTGTTTTGTTCTCATATGAAAATATCATCTTAGCATCCTACTATTCATTGCAATCAACTTAAGGAAGAAAGTAGAGCATGTATTGAGCTGGCTGTTTGCCTGATTATTTACAGTGTACATGTAATAAATGCGGTGCTTAGTGTTTTTCCCAACAACTTTATTCTGTTTTCTTCTATCTTCACATTTCTTCTGCTGTCCTAGAGGGCAATAATACTAACTTTCATACTCATGGATGCAAGAGCTTGCTCTGTCCCCGGAACTTGTTAGAGTATAGCTGAATTTCCTGTGTCCTTCAGTGCATTATCCTTCTAGGTCTCCATCGTCTCTGAAATATTCTCTAGCTTGGCAACAGCAAGTCATTTACAGGCAGCTTTTTCCTGCTCTGATAGAACATTAAGAGAACAGTAAAAAATGCAACACATGGTAGCAAATAGAGACTCGTCTTCCCTATCTCTCCCGTGTCTTCATCAGCCTTGACACTGGGGTCTACCAATTTTATAAGCTTTCTGTAGTGCTGGAGGCCTTAAATCAGGGCAAATGGAGGACCTCACAGTTCAGAGACTCAGGCGTATCAGCTGAATGCAATTCAGTGTTGCACACGTGGATGTTCAAGCAGCATCACCCATGTGCTACCTGCTGAACTCCCGCAGGAGATGGCGTTTTCTTGCCCTGCTCCCAGTTTCTCATGGAGCATCTGCGGTGGTGCTGGTCTGGCGTGGGGCTGGCTGGTCCAGCAGAACTATGGCTGCCTCACTGCTTCTGACTGCCAGTGAAATTACTCTGTGATCACAGAATGAATTAGTGGACCTTGCTGAGGTTGCCTAGGGGACATCAGAAAAAAAAAAAAAAAGAGTTACTTTTGGCAGATACACGGCAGAACCATAGATTTTCAGAGCACTGCTGTTTTCTGGCTTTGTTGAACCTCTTACAGTAGGGCAATGTCTTGCTCTGTATCAGCTGTTTGAATTACAGTGGTGGCCAACTTCCTTCCCCCAAAATGAAGCTGTCTTGTGCTAAAAAGCCCCTGTGCTGATATGTTTTGAGAGAGTCTTTCTTTGCTCCAAAGAATTGGAAGTCTACTGAGGCCTGGGGCAGGGGAGAGGTGGCGGTATGTCCGTATTACAGATGGGTACGCAGCTCGCCCAGGCTCATGCGGGAACTCTGCAGCAATGTTGGGAAATTAACCCAGATCTCACAAATGTCCTGCCTCTGGCACAGCCCCAAACCACCCTCCTTCTTCTAGATTCCCGAGTTTCCTGCAGTTCTCTTAAGTGAGTTTCAAAAGGAGACTTTACCCCTGGAGGAGGGGATGAGGCATTTTATAGACATTTCAGCATGGAAATAATTTGTTCTTCATTATTTCACTGAAAACTCACTATTTTCTTCAAATGGATGCTTTTAAAAAAAAAACGAAGTTTGAATAAACATGTTATTGAGTATTTTAGGTAGCTAAGAGAAAGCCTGTTGACCTTTCTGACTATGATAATTGTTTAGAATTGAGTAACTCCTTATGAAAATATCTGCTGTTGACTTATTAACCCTTTTGAGGAGCAGTTTTGGAATTTTGGAATTTGGCTTCAATAGGTCTTGGATTGAGACCGTGATAGTATGCTTTCCAACTGAAGTGTTTTCAGTCTTTTTTTAAAAAGAGCCTACATTAGCAAAAGGATTTTTCACATCAAACGTGTAGTCAGAAGAGTGAAATCAGTGCTTATCTATTGCTTTAGCTGGTTCCTCAAGGCAGCAGCTTTGAGAAAAATGAGTAAGATGGAATCTAAGTTTAGATTAATATAAAACATTTTGCCGGAATTGCAGGTATTTTTAAGATACTACAGGAAAAATAATATATATATATTTAAAAGGTTAGAATGAATAATTGTTTCCATTAAAGAGACTTTGGTGCTTCTATTAGGTAATTCCAAACTCCTTTCCCATTAATGGTAATTTGCCAGAAAAGAAAGGTACATTACATAAATATTTCAAAGTAACCTGGGCAGCAATTTGAAGATATTAAGCTTTCAACTTGACAGCCCCAAGCACCTTGATTCATCTTAACATCCAGTAAGATCTTAAATGCAAACAAACACTTTACTTGAACAGGACTGACTTCAGAACCAAAATGAGCTTCGTTGTGCAGGACTGAGCAAATATTAGGGACCAATCAATGTTTCCTCAAGCAGGTTAATTATCTCATCTGTAAGGAAAGCATATAGGGATGGACATTTGATGTAAACCAGAGTCATTTTTCTAAACAAATCCTGGATCCGCAATCTGCACCAGGCAAACCTGTATTTCATCTGCGCTGATCTCAGAACAGCACTGTTTGGATTTGATTCTGCTTCCCCAGGAGCCGGTGCAGCAGCAGGACTGTGCTGTGGGAGAAGAAGGGAAACACCCCAGATGTGCAAGAAGCAGCTGAAAAAGGAGTCACAAGTCATTAGGGCAAAGAGCTGTTTCTCTATGGCCTTAGCCAAAGCCTGCAAAAAGGGAATGAAAGCCTTTTTAGGTAACGTGTTGGGCTTTGGATGAGCAGTGGTGGGCTGGATATGCTGGAGGACTTGGCACCCCTAACCAGGGGATAGTTACTGAAGAGAGCTCAGCTAGTGGTGGCAAGGAACCAAACTTCCTTTAGAAACAGGGCTTGCAGTGTTCATGGTGCCACTTCTCCTGGAGAACGTACAGTATGGAAACTTCTCTGAGGCAGGGTTTTGTTGGTTAGAAAAAACTTGTGACTACAGAACATTTTACCTCTAGGACTATGCTAAAGTAATCTGTAGCAGATGCGTAAAGTTGGAGGAGCTGTGGTCAGTCATTGGAGAAGGGCAAGCAGTCCTGGGGAAACAACTCTGGCAATAAGGCTCATTCTGAGCTCTGGTTTTGGCTGAGCTGAGGGATGATTCGCTGCTGTTTTCCTCTCCTCCCCATTCCTGGGCAATTCCTCTTGATGCTGCTGCTCAGAATGGAAAAGCAAATTCAAGATACAACTCTGGGTTTAACAGATGCCAATCAGCGAGTCCCTCCCACTCCTGGCACCTTCCTTTTCCTCCTGTCTGTGCCCCAGGTATACATTCAAAGTCAGCAGCTCTACCTTGGACTTCCTACTTTTATTTCAAAGCTCCCAGTTACAAGAGTGTTCTATCTTAGTTCCTCCAAAGTGTTGTTGAATTTCTGTCTGTCTCTATCTGTGCGTTTGTTTTTTTTTTTTAGTTTAGTTTTTTGTTTGTTTGGGGGTTTTGTTGTTGTTTTTAATAGGGTAAAAAGAGAAGCAACTTTTCTGAACTGTCTATCAAGTGTGAGCCTGCTGGAGGAAAGGCACAGAGTTCCCAGTCACAGTAAGGCTCATTTGCCATTCTCCATAACTCTAGAAAGTAGGTTACAGCCAAGTGTGGAGGGATTTGATTCCTAGCTGGATATACTGGACAGAAACTGGCACAGAGAAATACTGTAGTGTGTATACCTTGTAATTAGTTCAGAACCTCTTTTTGAACACCTATTTGATGTGCATGTCCTTAAAGGATTCATAAAACAGAGGTTGCAGTGATTTGTGGTCATTAAAGATTATTCTAACCATTGCAGTAATCCCTGGGACCAATCTGTAAAGTCTATATAAACAAATACCAAGAGACTGTCTCTGTCTTTAAGAACTTACAATCTAAATAGAGAAAAGAGGAAAACAAAGGATTATCATCACCAGGGTTGGGTAGAGCTATGAACAAAACCCAAATCTCCTGCATCGCCTTTGCAACATGTCCCTTCTTGTTCACTCAGATCATCTTGATTTTTTTTATTTTATTTTATTTTTTTTTCCTCAGTAAAGGGATTTCATGCCAGAGGTCTGGCGTGATTCCAGGTTGGATAACTCTGGGTATGTTTACACTGTGCGCTGGAATAGGGTTTCCTGAGTGTTCAGAGGTTACAGCCAGTAAGTCCAGAGGCACAAACCGGTGTTGCTCAGGCCTCTAGCTCATGCCCAGGAGTCGTCTGGCTGCCCTTGCTTTGGGACCAGGCCGGTACAAGGGCAGTGTAGCTGTTTCCAGGCTCAGTTTGACTCACCTCTGGCCAGCACGATGCAGCAATTGCACCACACCACGTAGGTGCTTTTATAGCATACCTCCCACTTACCAGACTGGTGGGCTGGAGGTACCCGCCAGTAAAACATGCCCTGTATTTCCTGCAGCGGGCTCATATCTTCTGTCTCCTAAACAGAACTATAAGAAGATATTGCTGTTTGATGACTCAGTGTTCTGCTTCAGCTCAGAAGTGACTGGGCACTAGTGAGCCTTTGCAGAGGCTGGGTGTCACTTTGAGTGTGTATGAATCAAAGGGGCTTGGGGGTTATAGAATACTAAGTGTAGACTGTTAGGTTATTTTGTCATTATTCCTAAAACGTGCAAACCTTTTCAAGCCCATCATTATGGAGGAAAAAGGGCTGTACCAAGCCGGTCACCCGTCTGGGGCATAGCACTGCCGTGGGACTGACACTGGTGAATCTTATGCCATGCAAAGGCTTGAGCATCCCTTGCTGAGTCAGTCGGTCACATTGGCTCAGCTCCAGCTTGGCTGTTGAGAGGGAGGGCATATAGCAAAGCTCCTGCGGAGAGGAGGGGGGAGAGGGGAGTTTGCCTTGGGAGCACAGGTTTTGTGGGACGCAGGAGGAAGTTTCTATTTCTTGCAGTCTATAATGCTGGGGCAGAGCTAGACCTACCCTAGTCATCAGTCAGTCTTTTAAATCTGGCTTTCGCAGGACAGGTGCAAGGGTTGATAACTACCTAATTTGGTGATGTTGAGCTCACTGGTTAGTGTTTGTAAAATGTTGTAGGAAGGCTAGGTGGTACTCTTGAGCTGGATTTTGCCAATGCTTACCCAAGAGGAAAAGGGCTGTGGAAATCAGTAGAGACACTTGCTCTTCAGAGCCAGGTACTCTTCTGCGTGCTGGGAGGTGGCAGAAGGCTCTCTGTTGGTCCTCAGGCTGCAGTCCAGATTCAATCAGGAAAACACTTAAGCACATGGTTAATTTGAGACATGGTCTTATTAGTCTTATTGTCTTTCAGTATTTGTGTGTTTGTTTTGCTGAGTGGTGACAAACTGAAGTGCATGAACTCCTGACCCCGGAGCTGAGGGAGCGGGTCCTTAATTCCTGATGTCTTCTCTGGATAAGTGCATTTGATGAAAGGGTTTTCTGTCTCAGGCTGAGCATCTTGTGCCATCAGTACAACCAGTATTTTTACCCTGTCACTCAAGGGAGCTGCGGTGGGTGGGTGAGCTGGAGTGGGTGCTGATGAGCACAACAACATCTGCATCGTCTGACACCGGCTTCTGCAAGGGACAGAAACATCTCTGACCCTTGTGTGGCTGATCCCCATGCACACTATTTCCTCTCTGGGACCTTTCACACTGCTGAAGCTGATAGTGTTTACAGTCCTCTCAGTCGTTCCTTTTAAAACTGAGTTTAGTTTGTAAACAGTCAAGACCAGTTTAGTTTAGTAAATTTTACTGATCAACATGTGCTTGGAGAGCAACTGACTGCTTATAGCTGGGACAGTTGGGCTGGAAAGCATCTACTGATGCTGAGATTCTGCAACACGCAGCTCACACCTGTAAATATTCAGAACAGCTGATAAACATGTATGAATGCTCTATTTGCTGTTTATTAGAGATCTTATTATTAAAGATATGACCCTAGTTCCACTAAGGAGAGAAGGAGGTTGGTTGGTGAGATTTTGACAGCCTGTTTCAGAAGGACTTGGGGCCAGTGAAGCACAGCACCAGCCAGCCCAGCTCTGGACAGCAGAGTTGTGGCACTGAGCAGTTGTCCTGGGCTGTTAAAGCCCCACTGTCCCAGCTGTGTCGCTTGCAAGGCCTGAGCCTCTTGTCCTGTCTTCAGCATGTGGATGGATTGGACTGTGTAGCTATTTCAGAGATCGCTGTGCCCTCCTCTCAGTCAGTGTAAACACAGTCTTTGGTTTGTAATAGCTGGATTTTTGAAGGGTATATAGTCATTTAGGATAAAAATAGGAATCGCTCTAAATCTTTAGATGCCAACACAGCCTTACAATCTGGCTCTAGATTACTGCTGAAAATTGGATTTAAACTTCTGTCTCCTTAAAGCATCCTTAAAAGGTTTACTCCTGGACAAGTTTATGCTCAAATTTAGAAAGTTTGCCATTCATCGTTCATTTGACCATACTAGGTATTTTACCAAGAAGGAATTAATGTAGGGAACAATGTGAGATGGTTTTGAGAAGAAACAGCAAATAACATTGTTCAGGGCACAAACTTACACGAAGTTGAATTGCAAATTTTTAGGAAGGCGCTGTTTATCACAGAGAAACAGAATGTTATAAAAATTAAAAGGTGTAGCTAGGCTATACATTTTGCTTTTAATTCTCTTGGCTCAGGACGTTTGGGAGCTTGCTTTCCAGATACTTTCTATAATATAGTGTGCATATTATGCATGTGGCACAGAATGCTGTAAGCTCATACAGTCCCTGTTGTAGCTATTCCCAGACACAACAGACACTGCTGTGGCATGGTGTGTACAGTCCCACAGACACGTCAGTCTAATGTCCTGTGAAAAGCATCACAGATAATAGGATTAAGGTATCTGAGCACTTAATTCTGCGTTCATGTGTTTTCAAGTTGTTCCTAAATAGAAGACAATTTCAGTGTAAGAAAGAATATACTTGAAAGACTGAACTTCTCAACCCAGCGTCAAGAGGGATAAACTGTATTTAAACAATATGTTTAAATAAAGTCTGAATTGGTACTGATTCATTCCAGATGAGACTTTGGGATCTGTAAGATGTGTGGGCTTGCTGTACTATACGCTAAACTTTTTATCAGAAATAGTCACCCTCTGTCCTAAAACAGGTATCTGCAAGACTTTGACACATGATCGCAGTCACAGCAAACAGTGATGTCGCTGGCCTCCTGGCTCCTTATCAGCTTCAATGACCTGGGTGTTGGCTCGGAAACAATTCCTCTTGCTGGTGTGTTGGTGCAGAGATCAATGAGTCAGCCTTGCAGGGCACCTTCCCAGATCTGATACGGCATTTTCTAAGTCATATAACCCTTCTCTGCCTCAGTTTCTCTCTCTGGGAGATGAGGATACCAGATTCTCACTGAATATTAGGGTGGGAAATGCCCTACAGATGCAGTGTACTCATTAGACTATCCAGTATCCTTTTTGTCCCTCATTTCAGCATATAGCTTTGTAAATTTCCATGCTCCACAGTCTTCCATGAGTGCTTTCCCAACTCAGAACAATACTTCTGTAGAGGCTACCGAGAAAAGCTTCATTTCTTTGGTCATTGGCAGTAAGGATGCATTCTGGTTTGAACTGATGGCTTAAGTAATTCAGTTTGTAGAATTACTTACCAGTAACAGGATCTGAATTTACTTGAAGAGTAGTTTCTCTTTAGCCGTTACCTGACTGTGAAACCAAAGCTGTGACTTGAGCATCACCACAGAGCATGGCACTGGTAGGTGACTGTGCTGTGGTACACGTGGTCTGAGCAGCTGCAAATGCTCCATTAGGTCTTCTCCTTTGTCTCTCTGATCCCTTTTGTCTTGTTTTGCTCCATGGTGTCACACAAAAGGGTCATATGTATATATGTGTGTGTATATATATGTGCACATATACATCAGATTCTGTTGTCTTCATGCTCAGGGTTGCCAAGGAAGATGTCAGAGTGAGAGATGACCAGCTGCACACTGAGGCTTTCAGCAAAGGAAACCAAAGTCATCTCCGATTGTGAGAGTGTTTAATTGCTCTCTGCACAGTTCACTGATTTCAAGGCCCATGGGGACCCCTGTGATTCTTTTGCCTGAACACCTGCATATTACAGCCTGTGGCATTTCATCCAGTGTTTTCTGCATTACAGCCATTAACATGTGGCTGAACCGGAACATATCTCTGAGAACAACATCCAGTCTCAATTTAAACTTCTTTTATCAAAAAAGACCTCATAGAGTTAGAAGGAAATGAATTTCTAATATTCCAGATACACACAGGACCCTTGCAGTACTTCAGCTTGAAAGACTTCAGGTGAGGGACCAGCTACCATGTCCCACAGCATGCATATATAATTGTTAATTAGCGTGAAGAGTTTCTGCATTATTTCCTGTCTCAGTAATTTTTGATTCAGTTTGTAGACACTAATGCCTGTTTCCACTTGACTGAGGTAAAAGATGAAGACACTGTGTAGCTTGTTCCATTTTGTGTCCCTCGATGGTAAACCCTTCCAGCCTCATTCCAGCCAGGAAATGACCAGTTCAGGTTGTGGGATGTAGAGCGACCTATGGCTTTATGTGTATACCTGAGGTGGAGGTGTTCCTTTTCAGTCCTGTTGTCAAACTTGCAGGCGGTATGCATGTAAACTTCTTTCCTGGTTCTTTCAGATCTGGTTTCATCGTCCTTCCTCTTGCATTTGGCATCGTTCCCAAAAAGCTTATTTGCTGTCTGCATCAGCTAAGAAACTTTTTTATAAAATCTTGGCTGTCCTTGCTGTTGAGTAAAGTCCAGGATTGGTAGTGTCTGCTCAAGAGCGTTGTTTCTGTAATGAGGATCTCGGGTAAGGCTGGCATTAATGTGGAATTTCATTTGACTACTTTTCCAAGGTTTTGCAAGCCAGACATTTCTTGCTTACTTTTTTTTTTTTTAATGTAAATCTTTGCATTCTTACAATACTCATGTAAAAGTTTTAGTCATTTATGCCGTCTCACATTTCCTCCATAGGTTTCCGCAGTTTGATCATATTTTTTGGTAACACGCTCTTTTCTAGAGAACTAAACCCAACCTTTCCTGCCAGCTGCGTTTTGCAGTTTTGTTTCATTGCATTTTCTGCACCTTTCACAAATTTTTGAAAGGGCCTCAGAAAGAGAGAAAGAAGTTTGCAATGGCCAAATGGTTGAGAGGCAACACACAAGCATAAGGAAAAACTGTGTTTTCACAAAGAGAAGAACCAGCTCAGAGTCTTCCCTTCCCTTCCAGGGTACTATTAGGGCAAATCTTGAAACTTTGGTACCTCTGAGGTAAGTGCTTTTCGGGACATAGCAGCCTTGCATGGCCATCTCACAGAGGACCAGTTCAAACCCAAGTAATTGCAATATAAGGGCTTGTGAAATCTCTGTTTTCCTGCTTTTCTTTGCAAGCTAAGCATTCTGCCACACCTCCAGATGTTGCAAATAGTCCATGGCCCTGTACAGAATATGTAATATTATTCTGATCCTTTGATCTTGCAGCACACTGCAAACCTCCAAGCCTCGACAAGCCCTGCTGAAGCAGGGGAAGTGCTCATATTCCTACCTTTGCAGGTTTGCAAACTGTGGCACAGAGGTTTGTCTGCCCTGTAGCCACCCAGCAGTCAATGGCAAGCTGAGGCGTTCCAGTGACCTCATGCATGGGGCCAGGATTTCAGAAAAAATCCTTTGACCCCCAGTAATGAAACTTTTTCACTGCCTCCCTACCTCCCTACTTCTCTTGCCTCTTCCCCTTCTTCCATTTTAGAACAATAGGTGTTGCAAAACAGATTTGTTAAAGCTTCTACCCTCTGTGGTCCCATCAGGAGTGTAGGGTAGGACATTTGTGGTGCTCCCCTCCTTTCCCCTTGCTGCAGCACACCATAGCTGTCCTCCTTGTCAGGCGGTTGGTCCTCAATTCATTTTTATGAAGGAAACAGGGAATTCATCACAAGCACACAGAGTGTGCATGTGAAACCTAGAGAAAAAGGAGGATATATTTTTTATCTCTCCCGCCTCTCCAATTCCTGGAGTGCCATCCTCCCTTTGGGCTTGTGTCGTGCCTCTGTGGCTGCTCCCAGGGGCTGGCTGGTGGGAGCACTGCAGTTCTGTCCCTGGGTTGGGACAGGGATAAGGCACTTGTTGGGTGGTTGAAGGAGAATTTCTTGCAAATCTGTTCTGGCGTGATACCGTCTTTCGGTATGTTGTGAGCGGGTGTGAAAGGTGACCCAGCAGGGTAACTTGAAAGCAGAGCCATGTTAAAGAAGACTGCTCCTCCCTCTGCATGTGTTCTCGTAGTGACTGCTAGCACGATGCAGATTTATGTGTGCACCACTGGCAGTGGGGGTAGAAAGCTTTGACAGGATTAGCACATGATTCTAGCAGCCCTCATGAAATAGGAGCAAAGGCTGGTTGGGATTTCACCCTTCCTGTGTAGAGGGTCTCTCTCAGTGAGGGTCTGCTGACAATACTCGTCACATTTGCACCTTTGTGAAGGTGTAAGGAAAAGGCTGGTAATGGTGCTGCCACAGCACCGTCTGGGTGCTGTGCCAGCAGCACCTGGGTTTTTGTGGTCATATCAGACACTGCTGCCAGATGCCCCCACTCATCTCCTGTGCTTGTGTGGCACCTTTACCACATGCTCTGAGCACCCCATTGTCCTCCAGAAGAGAAGAAAGATTGCTCTTCCAAAACTTGAGCAAGGACCCTTCCACCGGCTGGGATTTCGTTTTCTTTTTTCTTTCTATATTTTTTTCCCTCGGGACATACGGGTCATGGGACAGAACTGCAGCATGTTACCCAGACCCCCTAACTAGGCAGCAATGCTGGTAGGTTGCCAGGATTCACTGAGGAGTTTAGCAGCTCTCTCTATGAAATTAAAATATTCACCAGGTGATTTTCATAGGGCTGGATGCGAAGGTTGTGCTGAATCTATGTTGTATAACATTGACCGTGTTGATTTTTAATGTCACGACAATGGCAGCTTTGATCTGCAAATTAATGTGTGTTCACTGCACGGCTTGGAAATCCTACTTCAGAAGAACTTTGATATTATTAGATATGAATCTGTAGATTACAAGGATGTAACTGCAGGAGGTATAGATGCTGAAGACACTTAAAAGAGGAAACAAAGGACTTGGTAGTTAACTACGGCTTTTCATGGGACAGGAGGGGAAAAGGATAGCATGCAATGGGAGGTGTCTCCATTTGAAACTTGAACTATATAGCTTAGCATAGGGAAGAGTATGTAGAAAATATATTTTAAGATATTCCCTCTCTTCCTCACCCTCTTGCCCTCAAATCAGCCAACTGCATTCTGTTTAGCAGAAACGGAGGTCGTTTTAGATTGGGAAAGAGCTTGAATTTTTGGAGATGGGTTCATAATTTGGTTTTTTGCTTTTATTATGATAGATTTAAGAAACCACTCAAAGTTCCATATAGACACTTAGGATAAAATGGCCTGTCTCATTGCTTGATCTACTCAAAAATGCACTTTCATCCTAAGATCCTAATTGTACCGATATCCAAGAAAAGGGTAAAAAAGACAGATAGGCTCTGTAGATATGCCTTACGTTTTTAGACAGGGCCAAGCAGTTCCCTTTTGAATGTAACAAACAGAATTTATTTGTCTTTCCTAATAGCACCATGAGGTAGGAGAAAGCTTTTGATTGCAGAGGAGCCCATTGAGTGTGGAATGCGGGAGCGGGAGGAGGTGGGATGGCAGACAGTGGGTTACAGCAGCTGGTGGAAAAGGTGTATAAGGGCAGAGAAACAATAGAAGATAAATGGAAATTTTCTGAAGTTTCTTGGATTTCTTCTTCAAAGCACACAACCCACAAAACAGCTTTAAATAGTTACAATCTGATTTGCTGAAATTAAATTAAAATAGGATTTTGAAGAAATGGAGACGTATAAGTTGGCTGATGGCTTTTCAACCAGGAAGCCGATCGCATGGAGAAAGTCCGTGCAGCAGATTCAGAGACTGAGTATCTCTATAGAACTGTTTTGGGGGCAAGAAACTGCAGTCAGTCTTTATGAATTGTGATGGGAGCAGTTGAGTGTGCATAGACCCTGTAAGGGAGGGGTGTTCTTGAGGTGGTGCAGACACCAAGGAGGAAGGCTTACTGGTGAGCTGGGCATGGCACATACTTTGTATGTCAGGATTTTAACATTGCATGTTTCGGTGTCAGCACCTGCAACCGCTGGTCCTCGCTTACATCTTCAGACTTCCATGGAGCTTGAGGTCTGGCCATGTAACTCAGCAACACTTCAAGCTAATGCTCAGGCAGTGTCTCAGTACAGGATGACCACTCAGAGGCACAGCTGAGTGTGGGAGCATCTGTTCTACTGATGCCTGAAACTGGGGAGAATAGAAGAGGCCTGCAGAGAAACTGAGGGTTAGGAGTAAACCTTAGAGTAAACCTTGTCAACTCTGAATCTTACTTTCAAACAATTTTGTAATCTCAGTTTTGCTTAAGAGCTGGCAACATTGAGAGAGTAAAATATCTCTAGGCTGAAGAGGCTTGAATTTTGTTCCCCTTGCCTGACATATGGAGCATCTTCGACAAGTTGTTGGCTTTTGGGGGGTTGTTTGTTTTATTTTTTCACCAGCTGGGTATTAAATGCTATTCCCAGCTGTGCCGACAAGCTTTTATAAGAATTACAGAATCACAGAATCTTAGTGGTTGGAAGGGACCTTTGAGATCGAGTCCAACCACATTTTAAAAAAAACAAAAACAAAAACAAAAAACAAAAAACCACAAAACCAACAAACAACAACAACAAAAAACCCACACAAAAACAAACAAACAAACAAAAAAAAACCACCCACCAACTAAACCCCACACTCACAACCCCCCACACAACACCCCAGCACAAACCAATGATCTTG